>CP139502.1:239389655-239952155 GCA_021014915.2 Artemisia tridentata subsp. tridentata | reverse complement strand
AGGGAGAGCATGTGCGCATAGCAAAATATAATTTGGAAATACCGGCGTAAGCACGAAGGAGCAGCAACTCACACTGAGGATCATTAATCTTAGCAACAACACCCATAAGCTCAATGGTTTTGGCAACCCTTTTCATAACAAGCTCACTACTAAAATCAAAGTCCACACTAGCGGGCCCACCCAGTAATTTAACACCGTGTAATGGTCGGGCAATATTAGGGGGGAAATACCCGTAATCCTGCTCCTAGGGTCTTCCTTAGGCCAAAAAAACCTCAGTTTTATCAACATTGAGGTGCAAACCACAACGAGGTCCCTCAACCATGATAAGCTCTAAAACCTTTCCCACAACCAAAGTATCTCCAATAATAATGCCATCATCCAAATACCAAACTTGAAGGGAAAGACTAAAGGAGTCTCTAATCTTACATACCAAATGATGTAACACTAAAGCAAAAAGCAGAGGTCCAAGTGGATCACCTTGTTGTACACCTTGGTGTGACCATAAAGTATGTTCCCCATAATATAATCTAGTTGGGTTAGAGTAACAAAATTCCACCCAACGTAAAATAGCAAGACAACGAAGGCGAACCTCCTGTAGTATAACCTCACGATCCACCAAGTTGAAAGCGTTTTTGAAATCCACCAACAACATCGAAAGACCCAGCTCATCTCCACAATCTTCAATCAACCGATTCACAGCATGAAGAATGGCCTCTCCTCCTCCGGATACCCAAACACCGAACTGTAGATCATTCAAGTAACCACAGCAATAGGACGAATACCACCTCCCGGCTTAACCAGCGGTGTGAGAGGAGCACTAGCAATGTACTCACCAAATGCCCTCGGGCATTTACCATCAAGAAAAAGATTAACCACTTGGGTGATAGATGCGATCAACTCATCAGAAATAGCCACAGCCGCACTACTTACACAATCCAAAAGGTATTGGGCACGCAAACCATCCCGACCACAAGACATACCACGAGGGAAACTCTTAATCATATCAAGAACCACAGCAAGAGATGTAACAATGTGATGATGATCAATAGGTATATGCGGCAAAGGGGGAGTGGGTTTGAAAGGGTGCTTATCATTTAAGTCTTTAAGAGTAGTATCATTATAAGAAGCAACACCAGAAGAAGAAAGAACTCTTACAGCTGCAATATAATGTGTAACACCCCTAAAATATCGCAGCGGAACTATAGTGTCAATTGGGTGCTACTTCTTAATATAAAGCACAAGGTATAGAAAACGACCTCTAAATGAGACATTTTGAAAAGTTCGAGTTATTTAAATCAGAGTTATTACAAGAGGTCCCAAAGTATATGATTACATAAATGTTTTCAAAATGTATCGAATGGTAGAGGATAAAAGCATAAGTCTCCAAAGCATGCAAATGACTCTATGATCCATGCATCCGCTATCGCCTTACTAACCTGAGATAAACATGCTAAAAAGTGTCAACACAAATGTTGGTGAGTTCATAGAGTTTAGTTAAATTATAAAGCCTTCAAATAATGTTTCCACAGCAAAGGTATTGTAAATCCATTCAGTTCCAAATTCCACCCATACAAAACTTGCAACCTATGTGTTCACAACCCACTGCTAAAATATAGCATGAGTAGGACATATATGCATACGATATACGTGAGTACTTAATGTAATGAATAACAGCCAACTGAACCTCATGACAAGTTTACGTAAGTTTACACAAGAATACTGGATTATATTCACCCAAGGCCATGAATCTGGGACCAAGGGTGGGGGCGTCAGCCCGATAGTACTATCAATACCTCTCCAACGGCTCCATCCAGGAGTTAAACAGTTGCTAAAGAATAAAGCGTATAAGAATAAGTGTAACACATTAAGGCATATATAGTAACTACACTTCATGTCCAAAAGTATAAAAAGTATAGAGTAGCATAAGAGTATAAATGTTTTGAGTATTTGTGGAAGTCAAAGCAAGTATTTGAGCATGTATCTCCCCCAAAGAGTTTATAAAATAATTAAACTAGTAAAAGTGGGGCTATGACTCACCTCGGTGATACAGTAGTCTGAATAAGTCAAGTAGTGTAAATAAACGGCTCTGACACGTGACCTAGGTTGATATGTCAAGTCTCAGTATGTTTGCTTATGTTCAAAACTTTATTAATGTGTACTATTTATAATAGTTGTATGATGGTGTATTGTCGATAATTATATGTAAACTTTTAGGCGTATTTGGTATAACGCGTATGGTTAAACGAGAAAAGTACAAATGATAATTTTCGTAATTTTGAAGTCACTTCAAAAGTTAGTGGATGATAAGATTTTTCATATTTCATTTTTAAGGTTCGATCGATCGATTGTGAAATATAAACATTTCATGTGTTGATTTTTATCAAAACCGAGCCAAAACGAGTTAGAAATACATTTTCGAGAGAATATGAAAATATTACACTTTATACCCTTATAGTTTTCAAGTATTGACATTTTATACCCCTGAACTTGCATAAAATGATAATTTATACCCTCAACTTTCATAAATTGACAACTTTTACCCCTTAACTTTGGTGAAATAACAGTTTCTACCCTATAGTTTTAATTATGACACTTTATACCCCTATTTCTCATGTCGATTGCAATTTTAGTCCTTGTTATATAAAGAATTCGAGTTTTGGCAAAACAGGCCCTCAAAGCATTTTATATATTTATTACAAGTCCTAGAGTTTTGACAGTTTTAACCCTTGAGGTATTTTATCGATTGCATATCTAGTCCTTAATTACAAATGATTGCGTTTTTAATTTAGGAAAAGGCATGGCACGTTATGGCTTATTAATATAAGTTATATTAAGTTGTAAATAAGCTGTAAAGAGCTTATTAGCTTATATTTTAGCTTATGGGCCTTTAAAGCCCAATAAAGGGTGCGTTTGGTTTTTGTTGTCGCGACACAAGAAAAGAAAAGAAACAAAGCGAGGCCTTGTGGGTTTTTGACCAAAGTCTTGTGGTTTTATATACTTAGTTATGAGCTTATTAAGATGGCGTAATTGTTTAGCTTGTAGATTTAGCTTATTGGTTTTAAAATCTAATCAAAAGGGGGCGTTTGGTTTGTTTTGCGATAAGAAAGAAAAAGGAAAGAAAATAGGGCCCAATACTTAAAACCTTATGGCTTCTTTTTATGGCTTGTTCACATGCTTATTAGCTTATATAAATGACCTATTATGTAGCTTATAGCTTGAAATTTTAAAAGACCAAAAATAATACAATCAGGGGTGTTTGTTTTGGTCTCGGTAAAAATAAAAACAAAAGAAAAATAGTTTTTGATCTTGTTTTCCATTTAAGACTTGGTTACTAACATGTGTAAGTGTTTAATAAAAGTATAGAAGAGATTAAAAGGGCTTGTGGACTTACAATTCTTATGGTACTCGAGTAGGAAAGAAAAACGCAAAAGGACTTCTAAAATGAAATAAAGCTCTCCAAGGCTTATAAATCTTGTACTAACTTCCTTTCTCCTTCTCTTGGACTTGAATATCAGTGAGTGAGAGTATGTGTGAGTGTTTGTGCTAGAAACAAGGGATGGGAAGAAATGGTGGATTTTAAGTCGATATTTATAGAGGAGAAATTAGGGTTTATATTGAAGATTTTTGCCACTTGTATTGTTATGTTTAGTAGATATGCGACAAGATGAGGTGTGTATACATAGACCATGTGATGTTGTATGGTGATTCATGGGGCTAAGTTGCTTAGTTCGAATGACATAGGAACAAGACTATGTGTCGCAATTTTTTACCAAGGGTAGAAGAAGAGGAGATGATGTGGCTCGTTTATGTACATACATGCTTAGTTTGTGTCTAGTTTAGGATTTAGTTAGCTTAATGACTAGTTAGGAATAGTTTGGTTTTGTTTTGGTTCACTTTGAACTAAATAAGAACAAGGGGTGCGTTTTAGCTTTAACTTATTGTACCTAGGCTAGATAATGTTGTACTTGAAGTGTAAGTATGGTAGAAACTTAGTTTAGGTCTTTAGTTAAGTTTCTTAGTCTTTAGTTAAATTTAGGTTAGGTTTAGAATTATAAAAGTATAGTTTTTAATTTCATGCATTAAAAACTTGTACCACAAGCTTTAGAGAGTTGTACTTTAGACTTATACATTTTAAGAAAATCAAATTTAAAGCTTGTGCATTAAGGTCTTGTATTATGTGCTTTAAAGTGGGTAAACTAAGGGTTATAATAAGATTGACATTAATATTAAGTTTCTATGCATTAAGGACTTGTACATGTGCATGAAAGACTTGTACCTTGGTATTTTATAAAAATCATGTTCATATTAATTAGGGTTTGTGATTTTTATTCACATAAAATCATAGAGTTGTAATCAGGGCTTGTAACAGGAAATAAAGTAAAGTTAGGTTTCTGTGCTTTAAAGACTTGTACATTAGCTTTGGTGTGTTGTACATTAGGGTTTATGATTTAGTTACGTAAAATCATAGATATAATAAATTAGGGTTTAGTGAAAACTCTAATAGATAGTATACATTTAATTTGAACGTTTAATAATCGTACGTTAAAGAATTAACATAAAGTGGTAAATAAAAGTTGAAAACTTTTATATTTGACATATAAAGATTGTTTATTTGAAATGAACTTAAGACATGTTGGTGTCGGTCCGCGTGTGAGCACGTTTATTGAGAATGTGAGTTACGTCACATTAGTATGTAGTGGTGATCAGAATAAATGATAACGTTTAGTCTTTAAAAAAATATACGTAGAAAATGGATAAGTATTCTTTATTTAGAATGTGTATTAGTTTTAGTGCAAGTGGAAATTTACCGGTGGTTACAGTCTCACCCCCTTAAATGGAATATCGTCCCGAGATTCAGTCTGTGTTAGATGTTGAAACGATGTTGACGAATAGTCGATGTGTATAGTTAAAGTAATTATGCCAAAGCTTATGTATCTAGGTTTCTTATCTAATAGAGGCATAATCCGTAGGGCAAAACTAAGTTTTACCGAAATTGAATAATATGATAGAATACTAATTATCTAGGGAAAGCGTTCCCATTATGCGTGAGCTATATCCGAATGACCAAAATAGAATGCTCAACCACGAGGCGGACTGTTATGGATTCCAGGGTTTGGGTTATTTCCTTCAATTGCTAAAGCTAGATTACCCTGTATTTGTCTAGGTGCCCTATTCAACCTAGGACACGCATTCCGAAGGTGATCCAGGTTGTTACACTCATAACATGTCTTTTGGTTATTCTTTATGTTGCCTGCCTTCACTGGTGCTCTACACCGATTTGAAAAATGACCCAACTGATTGCAATTTGTACACACACGGCTGGGCAAAGACCCCTGATGATGATAAGCACATTTAGCACACTTAGGATATGGACCCACATACCCTCTTTAACCAGAACTAGTGGCCGCAAAAGTCCTTGCCTTCTTGTTGTCAACCATTGTGCCCGTTTACTTGTCTGACTCATTCGCTCCTTTCCTTTTATCATCGTTCTTCAAAATTCCATTTCTAACCATCTCATCTGTTAGAGTCTCTGCTTTCAATATTGCACTCTGAATTGTAAAAGGCTCAGTTGCTTTCACAGTTCCACGAATATCAGGGACAAGACCATAGATATACCTCTCGATCCTCTTTGATTCAGGGGTAACCAGATGAGGAACTAGTTTGGCCAACTCATGAAATCGGTCTGTGTAGGCTGCATGACCATCCCCAACCATAGTGTGATGCCAAAGTTCACCTTCCAGCTTTTGCAATTCATTGTCCGGGCAGTATTCCTCATTTAGTAGTGTCTTAAAGTCGTCCCATGTCATACCTACAGCTGCTTCTCTAACCCTAGCTTGAATCTGTGTGTTCCACCATGGTAGTGCCTTTCCTGATAGCGAGCATGCAGCATACATCACCTTTTGATGTGTTGCACAGCTACTAATGTCGATCACCGACTCCATCTTTTCAACCCATCGAGTATACTCCAACGCACCTCCCTTACCATCAAACTCTATTGGCTTGCATGCCGTAAATTCCTTATATGTGCATCCAGTTCTATAGTTGTTGTTGTTATTACCATTCCCACCTACATCATTGGTGTCATCATTTCTGCTTCCGTGGTTTCCCGAGTTATTGATATGATTGCCAACCTGAGTGACAATAGTAGGAAGCAAGTTTTGAAGCTGTTGAGCGATGATGGTGGCAAAATCAGGATTTCTACCATCGTTGTTATCATTGTTACCAATGCCGCGACCACCTCCTCTACCTCCACGTTCACTAGTCCTTCCACCCCTTAGTGCCGCACCTCCTCGGCTAGTGCTGCGGGTTGTCCTCCTTGATACCATTGTCTTTACAAGGAAGGACATTTAGTGAACGTCAGAGATGAGGGAAAACCGTTGACTATCCGATCTATACTTAACGTTCTCACATAATACCACGTCACAAGTTGTTTCCTAAAGGGTGCCAATGCCGATCAACGTAAGCATGGTTACATATTTCCACGTGGGTCTTGATGCATTTATAAGTATGTTGGCCACCATAATTATAATTGCCTCCTTTCACACGTGTACATATCACCAAGTACACATATCTCGGCGATTGATGTTACTTAATAGATAGACATTCCATCATCCGATCCTAAATGGTGGAGGAGTAGTGTGGGTATCTAGGGAGTGTCTCACTTGGTACATAAAGATCTCTCCTAGGTGCTTAAGTCACGGAGAGTTTAGTTTCTAATGATTTCTCAAAAGTATCCTCAAGAGAATTCACATCCTCGAGCAAATCATCAAATTTCTACAGCTAAATAATAACCTTTATTTAACTCAATCTCATGTCTCATCAAACAAGAACTGTCACAAGATAAAGTTAAATAACCAGTTATTACTGAGCTCCACATTTTTTATGACTAGACTAAATTCTGAGATTTCCCTATCAGTACAAAAACCATAACATCCAACAGCGTGGATATAAGCGAAAAAGTTTTAAGTATGCAAGGCGATAGGGAGGAGAGTCTCAACGTATATAGCAGTTATAGTCTAGGTACTAAATGCAACCTAGTTCTCTATAACCGAGGCTCTGATACCAATCTGTAACACCCCCAAAATATCGCAGCGGAACGATAGTGTCAATGGGGTGCTACTTCTTAATATAAAGCACAATGTATAAAAAACGACCTCTAAATGAGACGTTTTGAAAAGTTACAATTCGAATTATTTAAATCAGAGTTATTACAAGAGGTCCCAAAGTATATGATTACATAAATGTTTTAAAAATGTATCGAATGTTAGAGGATAAAAGCATAAGCCTCCAAAGCATGCAAATGACTCTATGATCCATGCATCCGCTATCGCCTTACTAACCTGAGATAAACATGCTAAAAAGTGTCAACACAAAGGTTGGTGAGTTCATAAAGTTTAGTTAAATTGTAAAACCTTCAAATAATGTTTTCACAGCAAAGGTATTGTAAATCCATTCAGTTTCAAGTTCCGCCCATACAAAACTTGCAACCTATGTGTTCACAACCCACTGCTAAAATATAGTATGAGTAGGACATATGTGCATACGATATATGTGAGTACTTAATGTAATGAATAACAACTAACTGAACCTCATGACAAGTTTACGTAAGTTTACACAAGAATACTGGATTATATCCACCTAAGGCCATGAATCTGGGACCAAGGGTGGGAGCGTCAGCCCGATAGTACTATCAATACCTCCACAACGGTTCCATCCAGGAGTTAAACAGTTGCTAAAGAATAAAGCGTATAAGAATAAGTGTAACACATTAAGGCATATATCGTTACTACACTTCATGTCCAAAAGTATAAAAAGTATAACGTAGCATAAGAGTATAAATGTTTTGAGTATTTGTGGAAGTCAAAGCAAGTATTTGAGCATGTATCTCCCCCAAAGAGTTTATAAAGTAATTAAACAAGTAAAAGTGGGGCTATGACTCACCTCAGTGATACAGTAGTCTGAATAAGTCAAGTAGAGTAAATAAACGTCTCTGACACGTGACCTAGGTTGATATGTCAAGTCTCAGTATGTTTGCTTATGTTCAAAACTTAATTAATGTGTACTATTTAAAATAGTTGTATAATGGTGTATTGTCGATAATTATATGTAAACTTTTAAGCGTATTTGGTATAACGCGTATGGTTAAACGAGAAAAGTACAAATGATAATTTTTGTAATTTTGAAGTTTCTTCAAAAGTTAATGGATCATAAGATTTTTCATATTTCATTTTTAAGGTTCGATCGATTGAGAAATGTAAACATTTCGTGTGTTGATTTTTATCAAAACCAAGCCAAAACGAGTTAGAAATACATTTTCGAGAGAATATGAAAACGTTACACTTTATACCCTTATAGTTTTCAAGTATTGACAGTTTATACCCCTGAACTTTCATAAAATGACAATTTATACCCTCAACTTTTATAAAATGACAACTTTTACCCTTCCACTTTGGTGAAGTGCCAGTTTCTACATTACAGTTTTAATTATGACACTTTATACCCCTATGTCTCATGTCGATTGCAATTTTAGTCCTTGTTATAAAAAGAATTCGAGTTTTGGCAAAACAGGCCCTCAAAGCATTTTATATATTTATTACAAGTCCTAGAATTTTGACAGTTTTAACCCTTGAGGTATTTTATCTATTGCATACCTAGTCCTTAATTACAAACGATTGCGTTTTTAATTTAGGAAAAGGCATGGCACGTTATGGCTTATTAATATAAGTTATATTGAGTTGTAAATAAGCTGTAAAGAGCATATTAGCTTATATTTTAGCTTATGGGCCTCTAAAGCCCAATAAAGGGTGTGTTTGGTTTTTGTTGTCGCGACACAAGAAAAGAAAAGAAACAAAGCGAGGCCTTGTGGGTATTTGACCAAAGTCTTGTGGTTTTATATACTTAGTTATGAGCTTATTAAGATGGCGTAATCGTTAAGCTTGTAGCTTTAGCTTATTGGTTTTAAAATCTAATCAAAAGGGGGCGTTTGGTTTGTTTTGCGATAAGAAAGAAAAAGGAAAGCAAATAGGGCCGAATACTTAAAGACTTGTGGCTTCTTTTTATGGCTTGTTCACATGCTTATTAGCTTATATAAATGACCTATTATGTAGCTTATAGCTTGAAATTTTAAAAGACCAGAAATAATATAATAAGGGGTGTTTGTTTTGGTCTCGGTAAAAATAAAAAGAAAAGAAAAATAGTTTTTGATCTTGTTTTCCATTTAAGACTTGGTTACTAATATGTGTAAGTGTTTAATAAAAGTATAGAAGAGATTAAAAGGGCTTGTGGACTTACAATTCTTATGGTACTCGATTAGGAAAGAAAAACGCAAAAGGACTTCTAAAATGAAATAAAGCTCTCCAAGGCTTATAACTCTTGTACTAACTTCCTTTCTCCTTCTCTTAGACATGAATATTAGTGAGTGAGAGTATGTGTGAGTGTTTTTGTGCTAGAAACAAGGGATGAGAAGAAATGGTGGATTTTAGGTCGATATTTATAAAGGAGAAATTAGGGTTTGTATTGAAGATTTTTGCCACTTGTATTGTTATGTTTAGTAGATATGGGACAATATGAGGTGTGTATTCATAGACCATGTGATGTTGTATGGTGATTCATGGGGCTAAGTTGCTTAGTTCGAATGACATAGGAACAAGACTAGGTGTCGCAATTTTTTACCAAGGGTAGAAGAAGAGGAGATGATGTGGCTCGTTTATGTACATACATGCTTAGTTTGTGTCTAGTTTAGGATTTAGTTAGCTTAATGACTAGTTAGGACTAGTTTGGTTTTGTTTTGGTTCACTTCGAACTAAATAAGAACAAGGGGTGCGTTTTAGCTTTAAATTATTGTATCTAGGCTAGATAATGTTGTACTTGAAGTGTAAGAATAGTAGAAACTTAGTTTAGGTCTTTAGTTAAGTTTCTTAGTCTTTAGTTAAATTTAGGTTAGGTTTAGAATTACAAAAGTATAGTTTTTAATTTCATGCATTAAACACTTGTAGCACAAGCTTTAGAGAGTTGTACTTTAGACTTATACATTATAAGAAAATCAAATTTAAAGCTTGTGCATTAAGGTCTTGTATTATGTGCTTTAAAGTAGGTAAACTAAGGGTTATAATAAGATTTACATTAATATTAATTTTCTATGCATTAAGGACTTGTACATGTGCATGAAAGACTTGTACCTTGGTATTTTATAAAAATCATGTTCATATTAATTAGGGTTTGTGATTTTTATTTACATAAAATCATAATAGAGTTGTAAATTAGGGCTTGTAACGGGAAATAATGTAAAGTTAGGTTTTCGTGCTTTAAAGACTTGTACATTAGCTTTGGTGTGTTGTACATTAGGGTTTATGATTTAGTTACGTAAAATCATAGTTATAATAAATTAGGGTTTAGTGAAAACTCTAATAGATAGTATACATTTAATTTGAACGTTTAATAATCGTTCGTTAACGAATTAACATAAAGTGGTAAATAAAAGTTGAAAACTTTTATATTTGACATATAAAGATTGTTTATTTGAAATGAACTTAAGACTTGTTGGTGTCGGTCCGTGTGTGAGCACGTTTATTGAGAATGTGAGTTACATCACATTAGTGTGTAGTGGTGTTAAGAATAAATGATAACGTTTAGTCTTTAAAAAAAATATATACGTAGAAAATGGATAAGTATTCTTTATTTAGAATGTGTATTATTTTTAGTGCAAGTGAAAATTTACCGGTGGTTACATAATGGCCATCACAAATCTTTCTCTTACACTGCTTGACATTTCGCTCACCCAAGTCCGAGTTTTCCTCATCAATATTAGACCATGATGGGGAGGGTTCAGCTAAAACCTCTCTCACAAGCTGCGAACTACCACCAGGCATACCCCAAGATCAAATGGCATTAGCAATATACTCTTCCTGGTGTTGACGCTTAATGGCAGACCTACACTCGAGATTACTCCTCAGGCAAAAGGTTTTAAGGAGACAAAGAGGCAAGATTAACAAACTAACCCAACAAGAAATGTCATCAGTCGTGCAGATCACCTTATCCAGAGCTCCTTTCAATACTCGAGAGAACCCCAAGCGACACTTATTATTATTATTATTATTATTATTATTATTATTATTATTATTATTATTATTATTATTATTATTATTATTATTATTATTATTATATTATTATTATTATTATTATTATTATATATAATAATAATAATAATAATAATAATAAATAATAATAATAATAATAATAATAATAATAATAATAATAATAATAATAATAATAATAATAATACTAATAATAATAATACTAATAATAATAATAATAATAATAATAATAATAATAATAATAATAATAATAATAATAATAATAATAATAATAATAATTCATTTATATAATAGTTTTTATTATTTATAATAAGTAGGTGATGCACTGGTCAGACCCAAAGAAGTTGAGGATCAGGGCGACCAACAGGCAAACCCGGCTGGCGAATACGAGTTCTAGCCTTCATGGATCTCATTCGTTAGCTGTTATAAGCGATAACTTCGTAAGACACTTTTTAATCATTTTATTTATATATATATATATAGTGTTGAGTGAGTCGTTATTGATTTTATTTATAAACAGTTGAGCCACCCCACCGACTCCACGGATGGTAGAGACTTGATCGAGCTTTACAGACACAACCATATGAGAGGCGACGTCTTTGAGTCTCTAGTGTCCGAGGCTAGATACGTAAGTATAATTTATTTTCAAAAACTCACCCACATTAATGCAAAATAATAAATCACGACTTATATATTACTTTTTTTTTTTTTTTTTTTTTTTTTTTTTTGTAACTAAACAGAATGAGATGATACAGATGTGGACAGAGAGCACCTCCGTGGGGACGACTATGTCTGACCTCGATATTATGCGTCACGTGATCGGTTGTAAGCAGCGCGGTCATATTCCTGGCGTAGGTCGAGTGTTACCCGGCGGTGGTCAGAAGACGACCCTCAACGCCTCACGAGCCCGCGAGCAAGCCTCCTCGTCCTCGCTGCAGGAAACCATGCAGAAGCAATCCGAGGAGCTCTCCACGCAAAGGACACAACTTGATATGTTGATGGAGTGGGCAAGGACTCAGCCGGGTTTCCCCAATCGGCTAGCGAGTGGCATGCCGGGGACATCGGGATCACATGAGGCTTCACAAGGTGAGTCTCGAGGTACCGGGGAGGGGAGTGGGGGTAGTGGGGGGAGTGGGGAGACTCGGGAGTAGCATATGGGTTGTTTGTGTCCTATGGGTCGGTCTATATTTGTTTTGGGGTTATGGACAAATTTGTGGAGATTTACATGGATTATTATGTGTTTATGTAGATTATGTGTTAAGATTCCCGCTAAATGGATTACGCGTATAGTTTTGGACCATTTTACTGATAGCTGGCTTATTTATATTTTTGTAGATGATCATGTGATCACGGTTTTTGAACCGTTTTTGACGAATTTGGATACATATGATTATATTTAGCGAATTTGGATATGTATGATATTATGTTTAGCGAATTTGTGATGTGAGTCTCTTTTGTGGTGTTGTAGCATTTGGATATACAGGTTGTGATGTTGTAGATTTTTCCCCAAAAAAATTTGGAAATTACCCATTTTGCAGCAATATGCTGCAAAATAGGTGATAGGCTTTTGGCGGGGACAAAAGTGAGAAACAACTTTATATGGTTTAGGCTTTTAGCGGGGACACGTCCCCGCCAAAAGAGTTGATCTCAACAGTGGATAACTCTTTTAGCGGGGACACATCCCCGCCAAAAAGTTTGATCTCAACAGTGGATAACCCTTTTAGCGGGGACACGTCCCCGCCAAAAGAGTTGATCTCAACAATGGATAACTCTTTTAGCGGGGACATGTCCCCACTAAAAGGTTGATTAATTAAGATAATCATTATTTAATTAAGATAATCTCAACAGTGGATAATCCTTTTGGCGGGGACATGTCCCCGCCGAAAGTAGTGTCACGCTTGACATAGTTTGACCAGCTCAAAGTCTGTGGGACCCACATTTCCTCGCCAAAAAGATACATCTGTCCCCGCTAAAAGTATCAGCGAGGGGGTTTTAGCGGGGACGTTTGGGCGGGGGCATGTCCCCGTCGAAAGGTTTTGGCGGGGACATGCCCCCGCCGAAAGCGTCAAAATGTCCCCTCCAATTGTGTCGATTGTTGTAGTGTAACTTAAGTTACCCCCCATATATCAAGCCAACAAACCATCAATTATTCCACGGCTTCCATATACCATACCACATTCTTTGCTCGTTGATACATTTATATTACTATACCTTCAGCACTGAAGTTCAGATACTCGTAATTTCAGTAAGTCTTTCCAACAGTATCACAATGAAAGGCCAGGAGTGACTCGTCACCAAAAACACCTCTAGAAATCCTTATTACTTATGTGTTGTATGTCTTAGTGTACAATGTACATGAACATTTTTACTAACTTTATAGGAAAACATATTTTTTTCCTTTTCCGTGGCTGATAAGATTAAAACGTATTCTACTTCACCAAACAAATGAGGTAATTTTCCTTGTTTATGTTACCCGGGGCAGGGGAGGGCGAGTCTTTTTGACTCGGATGTACGCGACGTAACCGATCGAGGTATCCCATGATTGTTTTCGACAATTTTTTCTCACAAATGTGTAGATAGTGATGTTTGAACCCTAGACCTATAACCTATTATGAGTATCATGTGATTTACCACCATGCCATTTCTAAGGTGTTGTTTGTTTATTCAGACATTTTATGTCTGAATCTGAATACCACGTCTGAATCTGAATTAGTGGTCCAAAAGTCTGAATCTGAATTATTTTAGTCTGTTTGTTTTTATAAAGTGTCTGAATAAACAAAAAACAATCATTTCGCTATAAAACAAACCAAAAGACCCTCCATTCATGATTATTAATAAAAAATCAAGACCAAGATGAGGAGATAAGGATTGAAAAGAAGTAGGTTTAAAGTTTAAGCTTTTCAGATGTAATCAGACATATTCAAATGTCTGAATGAATCAGACCCTATTCAGATGTATTCAGACTTCAGATGTCTGAATAAACAAACAGTCTGAATCTGAAAATGTCTTACCGAATCAGACTTCAGACCTATTCAGATCTGAATGAGCCGAAACAAACACAACCTAAGTGTACGGTGAAAGAAGCATAACTATAATTCAATAGATACGTTATTTTGTAGTAGTACAAATTATAACAAAACATCATGCAAAATCAAACAAACCAAAATTACCAACAATGTGAACAAAAATAGCCTCCTATATAACTTACCTCCATCGAGGACACCAGTAGAGGTAGATATTTGCGATAAACTCGCAGAAGTCTTGCAATATTGACGTTCATATCCTTCAAAAACCTCGCTCATCATTCCTATCATATCATTAAAATCACGTTCATTTCGATAACAAGATTAAATATCACATATTGACTCGTAAACTATAGTAACATGCGAGATAATTTGAATGTATAAACATCAAAAAACCTAGATTAAGATCGAACAGGCATAGAAATATTCGATTAGCTGATTATATTATTACACACATCGGTATATAGTTACGTCAAATGTAATTCCTGTTAGTTAATAAGGCCTATAGGCCCGATCCACTTGTTAGACCGTTTAGCTGCTAGGGTTAGATTAGTTATTTCTATTTAATGTTTTGTAATCTTTATTGTTTAGTTGAATCTGATCCCTTAATTCTTACATGTTATCATATTATCAAGAGCTAGGTTAAAGATGAAAAAAAACAAAACAAAAAATACTTGTTCGAAATTATTTGTGTGCTTGGATCCGAAAGTATGTCGTCTTCGTTTGTTTGAAACTACGATTTTGGAAGGGTCGACCTCACGGTATGAATGGTAGAATATTGTTATAGTGAATGTTTGACATGATTATTTTATTATAAGTTGGTGGACCATAAATCACTTGACTAAGGCTATATTTGGCGCAGAGCTTTTTGGAGCTTTTTCGGGCGATAAGTGATAAGTAACGAGCTTTTTGATTTTTAGAAGTGTTTTTTACATTGCATCAATAGCTACAAAGATTTGACAAACATCAAGTATTTCTCAAAAGCTTTAGTTAATAAATATAATATACATTAAATACTTCAAGTAATTCTAATTATATTGATTACTAGCTTAAAGACCCGTAAATTTACGGGGTTTTTAAAGAAATATGAAATGAGATAATAAGAAAACACCGAACGTAAACATGTTCCATTAATATATGAAAGAAACAATGAGATAATACGTGAATTATTCGATAATCAATTGAGTTTGTAACAATTAAAATAATAAACGTCCATGCGTTGTCGTCTCCAAATTTGACAGTCTTGAATAGCAAATAACGTATGTGAGCGCTAATCAATTTAATAGAAAATATTCATTGCGTGCACACCTAATAGTCTATAAGAAATGTAAGTAAAAGTAGGCTGTGATTTATAAGATATTATAATTTAAAATATGGTAAAAAAACATGTGATATTTATATTGTACAGGGGCAATTAATTATGTAGCTCAGTCGCTAAAAGTGTTGTGCTTTTGAGGACCCAAATTAGTTACTTTCTGGAAATAGACCTAGCGACCTGCGACCTCACATGAAGGTGACATGTGGCACAAAAAAAGTGGCACCCAATCATTAAAGTTGTACTTTGTGTCATAACCCACTATGTGTACTTTTTAAGCGACTTTTTTACAGCGATTTTTCATACATTAAGCGACCTTCTATTTTGTCTTTTTCCAGCCAAAAAGTCAAACTTTCAAAAATTTTTTTTTTTTTTTTTTTTTGCCCATTCCCAATGTTGAGCGATTTTTTTTTACTTTGAGCGACTGACGGCTTGTACTTTGAGCGATTTTTTTTATTTTCTACCTTTTTGTACTTGTGTCATTACCTTTGTACTTTTCAACTTTTTTTACTTTTAACCTTTTTGTACTTTTTATCTTTTTTTATTGTTTTTTAAATACTTTTTAAAATACTTTAAAAACACTTTTTTATTTCAAAATTTTGAGCGACTTAAAAAAAATTTAAGCGACTATATTTTCTTTAAGCGATTTTTTTTTAAAACACCTTTCCATTAACCCCCACACACACACTCAAATTCTCGCAAAATACATACACTCAGTGCATACAATCACCTATTTTTTAATGCATACAATCTCCTAAATCATTCAAATCCAAAAAGTCATATGGTTATTGCAATAATGTTTTCAACATGTACTAAAATGTCATGTTTCTGCCTGAACTCGATTTGACACATTACTGAACCTTCCTTACACACCCATCTTGCCTTCTCTATTACCAAGTATGGAAAATTACTGTTAAGGCCACTGTCCAAAACAGTTGCCTCGCAGAGGGTTAGTTTTTTCTCAATTCCAAAAAAGGCCACCAATTTCGCTGCAAACGTGCAGCGAAATGCGAACCATACACGTGTCACGCTATGGTTAATCCAAAAAAAAAAAAAAAAAAAAAAAAATGTAATTCACATATAAATTGCAGCGAATTACATAAAAAAAAAAACATAAATCACATAACCATTGCAGCGAAATGGTTCAAACCGGGACCCACTTTCAAATAATACACATATTTCACATATGTGTTGCAGCGAAATACAAATCCAAAGGACCCACCACACACTCCAAGTTACCTTTTCAACCCTAAACTTTTTAATATTTACAACTTTTTTATATAACAACTTTATTCGTCAAATATATAGCAAATATATAGCGAATTCGTTAATAAAAAAAATACCGTTGCGAAGAGCTCTAAATTACGAACAAAACGAGCCCAATATTGATATGCTTTTGACGTACGTACGATTATATAAAAAATATTGAAGTTTAAAATAGAAAAATAAACTTACAAAAATTACCTTAAAATTACTAATATTTATAATTTTTTTATATAACAAACTTTATTCGTTAAATATTTAGTAAATATTTGGTAAATATTTGACGAATAAAGTTTGTTATATAAAAAAGTTAAGATAGTACGTATGGCACTGTCATTTTACTTCAGCCACGAACGCACGATAAAAAAAAATGTATTTCTATGCTGCATTGCAGCAAAATACAAGTTTCAAAAAAAGAATGTATGTAATTCTTCCATAAATTTATCCGATACACGAGATGTTTAACGAACGAGCCGAGATGTTATGGTTACACACGAGATGTTTAACGAACGAGCCGAGATGTTATGGTTACACACGAGATGTTTAACGAACGAGCCGAGATGTTATGGTTCCCACCAAACCCGCCAAAATTTTACCACCAAAACTTTCCCACCAAAACTTCCCACCAAAACTTTCCCACCAAAACTTCCCACCAAACCCGCCAAAATTTTACCATATATAACAGTTAGCTGATCTGCTCTTAACCACCACAAACACATTATACACTCTCAAGTCCTCACAACCACAAACACACACTGTTATCATGGTGAAGATGGCGGAATTTGAAGCTTTTGCTTGTCCTTGTGGACGAGGAGACGTAATTTTGCGACAATCACATCGACCTCACTCCCGTGGTCAACAATACTATGCGTGTCCTTTATCCAAGGTGAACAATTACATACTTTTTTTGTGTGTTATTTAAATAATTTGGTTAGTTGTTAAAAATAATAGTTTTTACTCTTTAACAGGGTGGGACAAAGGAGTATGGATGCGATTTTTTTTTATGGAAGGAGGAACGACTAGCCAAAATGACCGCTTCTGTTGGAGCTTCAACGCCTCCAACTCATTCTGCAAGATCATCCATAACTCCAACTCATTACACTGCAGGACCTTCAACATCAAGTCCTGAAAATACAGAGTGCTCAAACTGCATCAAACTGAATCACCAGATAATGGTACTCAATAAAATGTTAGAAGTGTATATGCATCCAAACAAACACACAACTGATTCAGCTGCCTTATTTCACGACCTATATGATGACATGGTAGGTGGTATGGGAAATCTTCGTATGTAGGTTGTTGTTGTTGTTTGTTGTGTTATTGTTGTTGTTTAATAAAATGTTGTTGTTGTTGTTGTTGTGAAAACTGATGTCGAACGTACTTTATACTGTTTGGTTTATGCTGTTTGGTAAATTACTTCCAATGATGTTGTTGTTGTTGTGAAAACTTAAGTATCCATCAAGATTCAACCATAAGGGGCCGTTTGGTTTATGTTGTCCTAACCATGGGCCAAGTGTTAACCACAATGTCTCACCGGGCGTAAAGCAGTTTATTTTTTTTTACACGAATAAGCCGAGATGACTAAAGAGCTCTATACAATGCTTTGAATGTGTATTTTTTTTAAATAAAAGTACTTAAATTAAATATATATTTTTTTAATTTTATAAAAGTACTTAATTGTAAATATAAAGCTTTAAATTTTAATTATATAGTAGAAATTTTTTTAATTTTATAAAAATATTTAATTGTAAATATAAAGTTTTTAATTTTAATTATATAGTAGAAATTCTTCCATAAATTTTATAAAAATATTTAATTGTAAATATAAATTTTACAAAAAAAGAATGTATGTAATTCTTCCATAAATTTATCCGATACATTCTTTTTTTGAAACTTGTATTTTGCTGCAATGCAGCATAGAAATACATTTTTTTTTATCGTGCGTTCGTGGCTGAAGTAAAATGACAGTGCCATACGTACTATCTTAACTTTTTTATATAACAAACTTTATTCGTCAAATATTTACCAAATATTTACTAAATATTTAACGAATAAAGTTTGTTATATAAAAAAATTATAAATATTAGTAATTTTAAGGTAATTTTTGTAAGTTTATTTTTCTATTTTAAACTTCAATATTTTTTATATAATCGTACGTACGTCAAAAGCATATCAATATTGGGCTCGTTTTGTTCGTAATTTAGAGCTCTTCGCAACGGTATTTTTTTTATTAACGAATTCGCTATATATTTGCTATATATTTGACGAATAAAGTTGTTATATAAAAAAGTTGTAAATATTAAAAAGTTTAGGGTTGAAAAGGTAACTTGGAGTGTGTGGTGGGTCCCTTGGATTTGTATTTCGCTGCAACACATATGTGAAATATGTGTATTATTTGAAAGTGGGTCCCGGTTTGAACCATTTCGCTGCAATGGTTATGTGATTTATGTTTTTTTTTTTTTTTTTTTATGTAATTCGCTGCAATTTATATGTGAATTACATTTTTTTTTTTTTTTTTTTTTTTGGATTAACCATAGCGTGACACGTGTATGGTTCGCATTTCGCTGCACGTTTGCAGCGAAATTGGTGGCCTTTTTTGGAATTGAGAAAAAACTAACCCTCTGCGAGGCAACTGTTTTGGACAGTGGCCTTAACAGTAATTTTCACACCCATCTTTCCTTCTCTATTACCAAGTATGGTAATTCATTATGGCTTGTCTTGTCTGCATTGTCTATTACCCATGCCTTGCTAATATTCATCTGCTGCAATATGCATTTGACAGTTTTGTAACTGGTGTAAACAACCGAGACTGTTTGTTGATTCTAAAACACCTGCTGATTCCAAGTGGTTGCCCGGGATTGGTGATTGGATCTGCTCGGATGTATGGGTCAGTTTAGATTGGGTTTGAATGGGTCAGTTGAGATTGCATTCAGTTTTGTAACTGGTGAAAAAAAAAATTTAAGTGACTATATGTGTTTTTGGGTAATTTGAGTGTGTGTGGGGTTAATGAAATGATGTTTTAAAAAAAAATCGCTTAAAGAAAATATATTCGCTTAAAATTTTTTTAAGTCGCTCAAGATTTTAAAATAAAAAAGTGTTTATAAAGTATTTTAAAAAGTATTTAAAAATAATAAAAAAAGATGAAAAGTACAAAAAGGTTAAAAGTAAAAAAAGTTGAAAAGTAAAAAGGTAATGACACAAGTACAAAAAGGTGGAAGGTAAAGAAAGTCGCTCATAGTACAAGCCGTCAGTCGCTCAACATTGGGAAGGTGCGAAAAGAATAAAATAAAATTTTTCGAAGTTTGACTTTTTGGATGAAAAAAGATAAAATAGAAGGTCGCTTAATATATGAAAAGTCGTTGTAAAAAAATCGTTTAAAAAGTACACATAGTGGGCTATGACACAAGTATCACTTTAATGATTGGGCGCCACTTTTGTTGGTGCCACATGTCACCTTCATATAAAAGTCGCCGGTCGCTAGAGCTATTTCTAGAAAGTGACTAATTTGAGTCCTCAAAAACCCAACACTTTTAGCGACCGGGCTACATAATTAATTGCCCCTATTGTACAGACCTCTTGAACCTTGTTCATAGAGCTTAAAGTAATTCTTCACAGACGACATTTGTAGTAATTTTAGAGATATTACCTAACAACAAAGAAATTATTAACAAACAACAAAGAATGTAAATATGTTTGATGCGCGTGTATGTCGTTGCAGTTTAGCAGTATTAATGCCTACTCAAGTTTTAAATTTATATTTAGCCGACTTATCAATAACACACACACTTAACGAGCAGTGTACCCGGTCAGTATGAATATAATGGTAAGTAGAGTGTCGATCACTAAAAGTAGAACGTATTATCTAGTTATTCTAATCAGTATTTTAATAAATTAAGTTAGCTATACAACCTAATCTAACGCAAGGGGGTTCAGCCTGAAAGACTGGCACGATTTGGTTGCAATTAAATAATAAACTAAACCAATAGGCACGAATCAGCGAATAGCACACACGTACACAGATAAATACTTGAGACAATAAGAAGAACTGTCCTGATAGATAAGTAGTTTGTCACCTGTTTTATTGCTAGTTTTATATGAAGTGTATAGTTCGATGCAACGCACCGAGATTAAGTCCTTTCTCGTTGGTTCTAATCTTATCGGCGAGTAAACCCTTAATGATTACTTATGACTATCCTATTTATCTTTCTTCCTACTTTTCTACAGACGATAGAATGCATAGGCGATCTAATAAATAGGCGAGGGCAGAGGCATGGCGACCCGATCAACGCTCAGCTAGACACAGAGGTTATCAATGCACTAATAAAAGTCACCAAAGACATCAACATATAAACTTTAATTAATGAGAAAGCAGTTTTAAGGGAGTGCAATCTTTCCGTTGTCACATTACACAAGCCACCAATCTTGATGAATTAAAGTTTACTAACACAATAAAACAAAACTACTTAATGAATTAAACACATGCAGCATCTTCTTACAGCTCTTGTATCTTCGTTTGGGTGTGTCTTGTGCTGCCTATTCGACTGAATTCGTCCTAGGTTTCTCTGGTCTTCGTACTTCGGATATAATATGTCACACGAAATTCGTCTGGTCTTGGGGTATTTATAGTTTCTGTCTGAGGGTAGGATGCGGCGCATCTAGTAAGTAGATGCGGCGCATTGACTTAACTTCGCGTGGGGTCCAAGATTAATATATTCAGGAATATTCGTACACCGCCAGAAGATGCGGCGTAACTCCATTCTAGGATGCGGCGTATGTCCTCTTGTATCTTGGATCGTATCTGGTGAAATATTGATAGTGATGCGGCGTATGTCATAAGTGAGATGCGGCGCATCTGGAGCAGAATAGTCTTGATCTTGTACGTTTCGGTAGACTCTTAACTTCTTGCATGTTTTGCTCCATAATTAGTCCAAAATCGCCAAGTTTCACCAAATGCTTGTTTTTACCTGAGAATTACAAAAGTAAACGATTAAGTATCAATCCTCATACATAATATAATAAAACAAGTCAAATAATTAGGATAAATGATAGTAATAAAATGTACTTATTTGAGTTCATCAAATATCCCCCCACTTGAACTTTACTTGTCCCCAAGTAAACCTTAGATTTAATCTTATGAAAATGTATCCTAAAAGATGTTAGGATTTATTTTTATATTTAAGCATGTATTCATTTTTGTCATAATCACACAACCAAACACTTAACGAATTAGAAGTAGAATAAAATATTTCGATAAAAGCAAATCTAATCGTTTAACTGTCCAGTCGCGACGAATATTCTATCATAAGCTTGGCAAGTATACACATCTCCCCCACTAAAGCAAAGGAATAACAAGTCTAAAGCGGTAAAAAGGGTTTTGAGGTTTAAGGGTTAATCATTCTTAATCTCTATCGATCTCAAATTCCAGAAAAGGCGACAAAATCACAAATACATGATCGAATCCACGAACACGATACTTGCAATTGCTCAAATCCTTAACTCGAATAGGCTAAAGATAGGTCCAAACTTCACCAGTAATAATATATCAAAAAGGGCGACAAAATCATAAATACATAGCCGAATCCACGACTACGATTCTTAAGATTGCTCAAATCCCTAATCTCAATAAATCAAAGGTTTGGTTGGATAAAGAATAATAAAGGGTATGGATAATTTTTGGGATATAAATTGGTGTAAAACGAAAAATAAACAAAACAAATAAATTAAAATCCTAAGTGTGGTTAATCATTATCCCAACCATCCCATGAATAAGACTCATATCATATAATAACTCACGCTTTAACACTTGAAACACACGCTTTAGGTAGACACGAATTATACTCAACAAGATCTTAATCAAAGAATAAACCTTAGTTGGCGTTCCCATAACTGCCAACTCCCATTCAATCCATAGATATAATATACAACAAATAGTGGTGATATCGACCACTTAATACAAAACTTTACATAAGTTGGTTAAAAACAAACATCCAACTTTCTTCTTTTTTCTTTTTCTTTTCTCATTTTTTCGATTTTTTTTTTTTTTTTTTTTTTTTTTTTTTTTTTTTTTTTTTTTTTTTTTAAGAAACATAAACATAGATGTGTAAAATTTCACCACATCACCAAAACAATAATTCTGGATAATTTTTCCATACTTTTCATGACTTCAGAAATAACGGTAATAGTGAAAGTAGTAAACACACGAAAAATAAACTCAAAGATATACAATATTTACTTTCACTCCAATTGCATTGTGCAATTTCCCGACCTAACCATAGATAATGAATTACGCACGCGAACACAGGTAATGTAAGGAAACACACTTTGCCTAAAGCAATTAACCAACCACGGATTTTAATCTACAGGGTAGGCTAAGGTTTAAGGTGTAACGAAACATTTTAACAAAGGTGTAAGAAACGAAAGGAATGGCTCTGAGTGTTTTTCTAGGGGTATCTTACTCTAAAAATGAGAGTAAAAAAAGGTTTATACGGGGGTTAACTAACCAGTGTAGTTAGTTAATATCACATAACATATAAGGCTATTTGGGTGTAATCCTAGAAATTTACCAATTTAGACAAGTCATTCCAATTATATAAAATAATACTTATTATGGTGGTCTCGAATAGTATACAAGCCAAGTTCTAAAGTTTACAAGTCACCGGCACACTCATAGATTTGTGAGTTTTGAAAAATCACAATTTTTAAAAATAACGTCATGTGTGCAGCTATGCAACTTAGACTTTAAACAAAAACATGCTAAAAAAAATTTTAAATTTTGATATATTAAGCACATTTTAAGCATATTTTGAAAAGTTTAGGACAAGTAAGTGTTAAGTGTTCTAATTCTCCAATCCCCCACTTAAGTTAAACAACGTCCTCGTTGTTTGTATCAAAGGTTAAAAAATGGAAAATAAAAGAATTAGAATAGAAAAACTCCCCTGAGATTTGCTCGGTATGATCCTCCATTTGTATAAGAGCAAAAATCATCTTTCTTGTTGATTAGAACGTTTAAGCTTCATAATAGATGTATCCACAGGAAATGCAGGAATCTATAATACCACCAAGGCTTTAAAACACACCTAAGTTAAGAAAGGTTCAAACTTGCATAATACATTAGTAGTTAGGTAAAAATAAAACATAAAAATAAAAATGAAAATCATCAGGTCAGTCGATGCGCCGTATCTTATGGAAGAAGATACGCCGTATCGAGCCTGGAATAAATACGGATCAGAATAGAAGATGCGTCGCATCCTTAACCAGGGATGCGCCGCATTAAAATAAACTGATAAAAAGTTTTAAAGTCGGAAATAAAAAATGCAGAAAAATAAAGATATGACCTGTGCAGGAGATGCGTCGCATCTCAGGAGTGAGATGCGCCATATCCTCTGCGGCCTGACTGACTCGACACAAAAACAGAAAAATAAAAATTTCTCCGGGTTGTCTCACGGTAAGCACTTGTCTTTATTCCAGAGTCTTCAAGTTAGACTCACGTTCAGCTCTTCATTTAGTTCTATTGATTCCCACATTGCTACGTAGGATCCATTTAGCAACTAATTCGTCACGTATATATTCAGGTCCCAAATTCAAAACTCCTTTATAGAATCCTTCCATCATTTGATATGGGTACTCAATCCCTCTCTTCATGTCATCATTACTAATAAAAAGGAATGGAGAGAATTTGTAGCAGAACCTATTAGTAGCATGTTTAAACCCAGGGTGAGTTCGGGGCATCATATAAGTGATAATGTCGCTTCCACATTGAAAGGTGATCTTTCCTTCAAATCGTTTTGCATTAATAGTGATCTCCCTACAAAATGGTTTTCCAACAATCACGTCACCCATATCGCTGTCACGATAGGTATTCATGTCTTCAACAACGGCGAACTCAGTAACAACGGTAAAACATCCAATGAAGATCGGGACATTAATGAAGGCCCCAACTACATTCTTTCCCTTGTGCTCCACTTTATTTCTCATAATAGAATTGTAAAAGCTTCTTGACATGACATTGATTGGTAAAATAGGAAAGAAATTGGCGTCAATGCATTTGTACCCAATCATGCATGGGAATTGCAGATTGTAAGCACAATCGGCGTGGATTCTTCTACCGTAATCCCAAGAACCATCATATCCCTCAAATTCATCGTAATTCCTAGTATTAATAACGTTGACCTTTGGACTATCCAGAATTTCTCCATCTTCTAACTCAGATTCCGCATCATCCATGAACAGGTCATTGGATGCTAATGGTCCATCAAGGTCATTAAGTTCAATGTAGTCCCCATCGTAACGTTCGGGTGATTTATCTTGCACCAATACTCCATCCATAAAATTGGCTTCGAAGTCGTAGTCAATCAGTTCTCCGAATCCTTCCATTTTTCTTCTGAAATAATCATGAAAGCATCAGTAGGATTTGTTCGCTAGAAGAAAGATTAATGAATATAGAAACGGATATAAGAATAAAAATAGCTGATACCTGAAGACGATGCGCCGTATCCAAAAAGTTGGATACGCCGTATCTTATAATCGTTAAAATTAAATCAGACTTTATTCAGAAAATAGATACGCCGCTTAGAAATTTGAATGCGCCGTATCAATTTTAATAATCAAAAATCGATATTTATTTAAAATTAAATGCGTCGTATTAACAAAAGTTAATGCGCCGTATTTTCGTTACGTTTCAAAATACGAGATTTTTGATTCAGAAGATACGCCGTATCGACAGAGATCGATGCGTCGTATCTGTTTAATAATTCGAAAACTGTTTTTAATTAAAATAATAGATACACCGTATCTGCTAAAGCAGATGCGTCGTATCGCGTTAACGTTTAGAAAATTTTTTTATCAAAAACAGATACGCCGTATCTTGGGGAAAAGATGCGTCGTATCGAATTAATTAAACGCGTTGTATTTTATAAAAATTAAACGCAATACGCCGTATCTGAGAGATCAGATGCGCCGTATCGTTCGATTTAGCTCAGTACAACGATAGCAGAATACAAAAAATACGAAAAATTAAAAACAAATAAAACACACGAAAATAAACAAAATAAAAGCAAACAAATAACACACAAAAACAGAAAATATGCAAAATAGTACAATGAATGCAAATTAATCTAATACACAACAAAATTAGCGGTTAGATTAAAAATTAAAAACCTAATTAAAATACTAATCAAATTAACAGATAATAACAATTCACTCCCCGGCAACGGCGCCAAAAACTTGATGCGCGTGTATGTCGTTGCGGTTTAGCAGTATTAATGCCTACTCAAGTTTTAAATTTATATTTAGCCGACTTATCAATAACACACACACTTAACGAGCAGTGTACCCGGTCAGTATGAATATAATGGTAAGTAGAGTGTCGATCACTAAGAGTGGAACGTATTATCTAGTTATTCTAATTAGTATTTTAATAAATTAAGTTAGCTATACAACCTAATCTAACGCAAGGGGGTTCAGCCTGAGAGACTGGCACGATTTGGTTGCAATTAAATAATAAACTAAACCAATAGGCACGAATCAGCGAATAGCACACACGTACACAGATAAATACTTGAGACAATAAGAAGAACTGTCCTGATAGATAAGTAGTTTGTCACTTGTTTTATTGCTAGTTTTATATGAAGTGTATAGTTCGATGCAACGCACCGAGATTAAGTCCTTTCTCGTTGGTTCTAATCTTATCGGCGAGTAAACCCTTAATGATTACTTATGACTATCTTATTTATCTTTCTTCCTACTTTTATACAGACGATAGAATGCATAGGCGATCTAATAAATAGGCGAGGGCAGAGGCATGGCGACCCGATCAACGCTCAGCTAGACACAGAGGTTATCAATGCACTAATAAAAGTCACCAAAGACATCAACATATAAACTTTAATTAATGAGAAAGCAGTTTTAAGGGAGTGCAATCTTTCCGTTGTCACATTACACAAGCCACCAATCTTGATGAATTAAAGTTTACTAACACAATAAAACAAAACTACTTAATGAATTAAACACATGCAGCATCTTCTTACAGCTCTTGTATCTTCGTTTGGGTGTGTCTTGTGCTGCCTATTCGATTGAATTCGTCCTAGGTTTCTCTGGTCTTCGTACTTCGGATATAATATGTCACACGAAATTCGTCTGGTCTTGGGGTATTTATAGTTTCTGTCTGAGGGTAGGATGCGGCGCATCTAGTAAGTAGATGCGGCGCATTGACTTAACTTCGCGTGGGGTCCAAGATTAATATATTCAGGAATATTCGTACACCGCCAGAAGATGCGGCGTAACTCCATTCTAGGATGTGGCGCATGTCCTCTTGTATCTTGGATCGTATCTGGTGAAATATTGATAGTGATGCGGCGTATGTCATAAGTGAGATGCGGCGCATCTGGAGCAGAATAGTCTTGATCTTGTACGTTTCGGTAGACTCTTAACTTCTTGCATGTTTTGCTCCATAATTAGTCCAAAATCACTAAGTTTCACCAAATGCTTGTTTTTACCTGAGAATTACAAAAGTAAACGATTAAGTATCAATCCTCATACATAATATAATAAAACAAGTCAAATAATTAGGATAAATGATAGTAATAAAATGTACTTATTTGAGTTCATCAATGTTACATTATTTTTTGAAGAGAATAATAAGTAATATGTCACTTATTATTCATTAAACACTTCTTTGTAAACAACATTGTTTGTTTTGTTTGTATATTTCCGCCATCCAATAATCTTCCCAAATTAATTTGTCGATGATCATGTCAGTTTTTATTGAACCAAGAGCAATATCTGCAAATGTAGGACCTACATAACACACTGTAGGGATTTCTAACTCATTTGACTAATTTCACTTTTATGCTTTTCTGTTACCCGTTGGAGGTAAAAGAGTAAAAACATAACGCGAATCAAACCAACTTGCTAATGGAAGTGATTAACCAACTTGCTTGTAACCTTGCATATGGAAGAGCCCATTATCAATAAGAAACATAGGTGGTAAACAAATACGATAATGCATACAAAGCTATATTAAAATTTTGCTTAATGTGGAATGGGTTGACAGTTGCAACACTTTACTTTATTCCATAGAAAGCTGAATTGTTTTGTCCAAAAATTAAGGGTACTTTTTCTATTATAGTGTATCATAGTACATTAAAGTGGGTATATGAATTCGCATATATTTCATTAGTTCTTAAATATAAGTCAATTATTCCTTAAAAGCTAAACTGTTTGATGAAGCATCCTCCCACCAATCAATGAAAATCAATTATTCCTACTATAAAATAAAGAACATCTTATCATCAACTTTTTGCCTAAAATGACATCATTAGAATGAGAACTAAATTTGGACTTCAATCCTCAGTTTTAGTGCTTAAATTAAAAAGAGTCCATTTGTCTAAATATTCTTTAGGGAGAAGTACAATAACAGATCCCTTCCCAAGAGTATGAAGAAGTTGATTGTTGTGCATAATATCTTGCAAAAAAAGGCCTTTTACTAACCTTCCCCGTCAACTTTCAACTTGTCTTTTAATCGGGAACTCCAAGGTTCAGGCTTTACACTTATTGGTTCACTGCAAAAGAAGTGTAACAGACTTCATTAGCTATTATCTCAAACTCTATTCATTTAAAAATCAAATTTGTATTCCATTCTTATTTCCATACATTCTAATAAAATATGAGTTGGGTACTACACTCCTACTACTGCTTATATGATTAATAAATCCAAAAGGGAGTAGAGATCAAACCTTGAAGAAATGGTATATTGGCTGCTTCCCCACAGTTAAATCCTATAAGCAAAAGGAAAAAACATGATATATTGTTATTTGTTCCCAATTAGCAATGAACAGACACTTTAACAATAAAAGATACTTACCATGACTAAACCCCGAATGATAAGATCTAGGGAAGGTGACAACGAACTCTCCAGCATTTTGCACCAATCTGTTGAAGCAAAAGTTTATTAGTTTTCACGATATATAGGATGTAAGATTTTGTTATATCCTCATAATTAATTAACCGTTTTATTCGAAAATTTAGATATATGGTATTAGCATATTGTTTTTTAATCAGGATTAACAAATTCATTATATGAAATAAAAAGTAAAAATGGTAGTCGATTAGCCCAGCTCATAGAGGTTGTTTCGACCCGTATCTAAAAGATGCCACGTTTCAGTTTGAATCCAGTTTGACCCATTATCCAACCCACTCGACCCGCCCATTTTACCACCTCTAATCACAAAAGAATTTAATTACGGAAAGGAAACCAATAGACATACACACAAGTATGATGTTTGTTTCAATGAAATTAATGATAGCCTCCAAGCTGCTGCAAGGGCTAAATCAGAGTGGGAAACCTTACATTTCATCAACGCTTGCGACTGTGTTCTGTGACCTACATAATTGATCCTCAAGCTGGTGTTGCACTCCGATTTTGTGCATTTAGATAATGCTTCATCAACCAAAGAGCTAAAATAGGTCACGGAGTTAATAGTTTCAACAAACATGATTCAACATTCTTGCCAATGAATAACCGAAATGGAATCCGATCACAACATTCATGATTAGAAATGCATTTGAAGAAGCATCACTTTGCAGTGTCGAGTGGTGTGCATCCAGCAGGTTGACTAACCTCACTGCACCCATCAAATCATTCTGCAAATACCCAAATATATACATCTTCGATAGTCAAATATACCGAATAAAGTAGAAGAGGCAAGATGTGTGTGTAACTGGTCAAAACAGGTGCAGGTTAGCAGTGGTCTTTTACTCTTTTTAGGTGAAGGTCAAGTAGGATTAACAGGTCAAACACTCTTTTGTCCATTTCATTTTTCTCAAATACATAATTAATGCACATACTATATTTACAAAAACAATATTACTTGAACAAAAATTATAAATCTTTGAATACAACAATATAGGAGGTCATACACTTTAAATTAATTTTTAGGTGACACTCATACCCTTTGACCCGTTGGACCCATTTGACACATTCCCTCTTTTATACGATTTTTTTAATTCCCTTTGAGATTAAACAGAAGTGGAGATCAACTATAGAATATAAGATTTCATAGTTTTCTACATAAATAATGTTTAGGATCATATCAACTTTGGAACTTTGACGCTCTTGAATCGACGCTCTTGAATAGTTCTTTGACTTGTAAACCAATAAATTTTGATTGTAGAATAAATCACTTAGCGTCGAGGATTACTGAGTCGAGCCAAATACATACCTGGACCATCCAAGTACCACTTGCCTTCTTCATGGGTAGTGAAAGGAGACATTTATGAAATCTAATTGCGCCCTTAGCCCCTGTAACTTTACTCCTGTACACATCAAAAATGCTAATTAGCGTAACAATTTAAATTCAACAAAAAAAAAAATGTAAATACGTTCTATGTAAAAGAGGTTAATCACTGCCAACCTAAGTACGTGAACCACCATTAATTATCAATCTTTCAGCCCATGGCTCCACTTGATTTTTGTGTGTAATTCTGGCATTGTGCTGCATAAAACAAGTTAATATAAATAATTGAGACATTGGCACATGGTGATCTTATTTAGCCAATAAATGAATAACTTACAGTAGTTTCATATAGGGGAAGAACACTATGATCAACGAAAGCCTTCCGCTTGTATCTAACCACTGCTCCTAAACCTTTTACAACAATCGCGGATTCCCTCATAAATCCATAATTTTATCTTCTGTGCTTGCATATAATTTGATTACATCCTCTAAAAAAGAAAGTGGATTGTAGATTAGAAGTTTTATAACTGTCTCATAACTTTACTCATTAAAATCATAAAAAAAAACATGTCATCGATAAAAGGTACCAATCAAATAACATGAGATTGTTAAAAAATTTCAATATTTAAAATCCAACAATCAATGACTAATATTGTGGTTGTAAAAACTGAGCTCCTTCAAGAATGTGAGTCGCACCAAGATGATTATCATTTCTACAATTCTTAACATGTCTCCCTTTCAATTTCTCCTCTAAAGCACAACCAATACCTGGAAGCGCCTTAATCAGAAGCTCCTCATAAATTCATCCACCTGTAATAATCAGAATTTCCTCATAAATTCATAAATTCATCCACCTATAATATATAGCGCTTAAATACTTTCTGATTTCCAGCCGCAAATCTTAATAATTAGAACAGTTAAATGAACATATGCATCATATAATACAATCACTGAACAGTATCCTCATAAAAATCCATTAAATGGGCCTTGAACACGTGCCGCACAAACAATTCTTTGAGAATTTCTACCATATTTCAGGACTGTAATAAGTCTATGTTCGAATAGTATACCTTAATCAGCATTGGAAGAAATAACAAATGTGATATGCTTTATATTGGTGGCGTCAAGTAGATCTTGCAAACATGCATAAAAGTAAATGAGCATCAACCAATTAATAAAGGGTTTGGTATAAGACAATTTTATAGCTTACCATTGAATAAGAGCGTTTGGAAAAAGTTTGAAATGCATCCTTAGGTGTAGTAGAGAGTGATTAGTGGATTGTTGTTCGCGTACCTTAATGCCTTCTAAATCCACTGCGCTGCCTTTTTATTACCTCACTGTTTTCTGCTACTTCATGGCATGTCATGACAAAAGTTTAATGAACAATATCACTCTGAAAATAAAGAATGAAAGTGGTGAAAATGATTACCTTTGCCCAGTCAATTTGTTACACCCCGTGCCCAATTAGACCAAAAATTAAAACTTTTTGAGCGGAAACCACTAAACTTTACGGACATCCTGTTACTCTTTTGACCATTGATGAAAATCTATAAACATTTAGACCTTGAGACTATTTTTAAATGAAACTAGACTCAATTACTATCGAAACGCCGGGTGGCGCGACCCGTGACGACTTACGGATTAAAAGATATGATTTTTCAAAAATTGCCAAAATCTGACGAAAACTCTCCAACCGATCGGCTGGGCCCTCCAACCGATCGGTCGGAGGCTACTGTCCTCCCAGATTCAGTTTTAAATCCCGTTCTTGAAAACCCGACCTCCCGAACTCAATAATTCACCAAACCTTCCAAATTTACTTAGTATATCAATAAGCTCATTTCCATATGAAAACATTTACCGTTTGACCCTCAGAATAGTACTTTACAAGATGACGGGTTTTACACCAAAACCCGTTTTGACCCATTTCATGACATACGACTCGTACGACTTTCCCAACACATCAAACTTACCCAAAACCATTAACATAACATATTAAATCTGTTTCATAACCAAATGACCCATTCACAACCCAAAATGGGTTAAAACACACTTATGCCAAACACCCCTTTATTTATCACAATAAACACTTAAATCCATTTACAACGCGAACCGTTAGACATGCTTGACTTTAACCTATTACATCATGACTTTGACACTTGACTATGACCACATAACCTTTAAACGACTCACGAGGCCTCAACGTTGACTCGAGCTCGGTATTTCTAACTAAGCTCTAGCTTACTTACATAATCTATAGCCTTCCGCATAATCACGCCTCAAACTTTATTCCAAGCCATCGTACTATTGCATGAACCTACAAAACATTGAAACACTAACACATAAGCTTTCAATTAGTAAGTAAAATTATCATAACATACCCTTATACTTCAACAAACATATAAGCATCACATACGTCAAAACACTTACTTTACGAGCTTACTACTCCAAGTCCCGCTTTCACACATAACATCATAACGTCACTTAGCTCACATTCAATACATCACATAAGCATATCTAAGCCACCTATTACTTAACACATAACCTCTATAACATATATAACACAGACATGTTAGTAATCCATATAACACCATGCCATCATCATTTTACTTACCTTAGCTCCAAGCTAAGCACATCAAGGCCTCATCATCAACGTTATCATCATCATCATAAACACCTTGGGTGGATCATAGCTAAGCATCTTACTCTTGGATTGGAACATATAAACATCATCATACTCTTTATTCATCAACCTTCCAATTTCCCTCTCTTTTTCTCTCTCAAAACCGGACCTCAACAAACACCCTTGAATGATATGGATTTCTCTAGAATTCCCTGGATAAACTTATCTAGGCACAAGTTTGGGCTTATGGCAAGAATAGCCCCTCAAGTCTCTTTGCTTCTATTTTGGCCACTCAACACTTATAACTTATTTAACACATTACAACTTAAGTCCCTCAAGTATATTTTCATTATATATATAACACATGATACTCTTCATAACCACATTATACAATACTTTGGCTATCGGGTTTGACTACAACGTAACTTTCATTGACTAACCAATCACAACAAGTCTTATTCAACTCATCAAGAGTGGGGTCTAGTTGTATACGGGAAACGGGTCTAACAATTCTACCCCCCTTATTTAGATTTCGTCCCCGAAATCTATCGTCTATTACTAACCAAAACTTAGTCACATAATACATCTCATTCCTAGAACCTTTGATTATTAGTTCATTTAGTTGCAATGATCTAGGTGATCTTGCAACTCTAAGCGTACTACAACATAACACATGTCCTTAATCCACAATGCTTCCTGCTTACCTCTATAACCATACAACTATTACTCAAATCGTTACGTAATCCGATACATACCTACTATAACTAGTTATCATTCAAATCTGTTTATGTAACATTATATCCCTATCTCACTTGCTTTATTCTAAATTTTCCGTTATTAGATACATGTTACTTAAGGAAATCATACTAATACACTTGGCTAATACTTTCACATTTTATCAACACCACTTAACCATTTCTTTTACATCTCTACAATTACCTCATTTCTTCTACCTCTTTCTTCATGTCATTTTCGTTTACCTTTATAAGTCTTATAGAAATATTACATGAATTAACTTTATAACATCATACTTTAACATTTTCCGTCACATTACACATGACACTTATCATCAATTATTTCCATTACTCACATTTTGTACCACACCACAATTGCGTATTATGACATTTTTTAGCATCATTACAATTCTTTAATTCCTTCAACTTATACTTAATACTCAAGACACAGGGTTCTCATAAATTTCACTAAAAGACGTACTCTAATTTAAACCCTCCTATCTTAGTCCTTATAATTTCTAACTAATTCTAGACTTCCGCTTTCTACTTCTCTAACCCTACTCGTGCCATGTCGGAAACACATAATTCCACTCATTTATACTTCCTCATTTACATGGAGAGGCGTCCCAATCGATGTAAATCAAGAAACATAAACTCATGGTTATATACTTCCGACATAACACTACTACTCTTATTACTCACTTAACTCTCAACCTCTCATTCATTTTATTACATTACCTTTTTACTCTTTTAGATTTGGATCCATACAATTTCTACATTCATTATGGGGATATTTTTATGTGCCATGGATGTAGGCAACCCCTTGCCCGTGAAGGCAATACTTTTCATCCCGAAGGATCTTTAACATTCATCCTGAAGGATACTTTAACATTCATCCTGGAGGATACTTTAACATCCATTAGCTCAGTCATCCCGGAGGATACCATCTTTAACGTTCATCCCGTAGGATCATTAACATTCACACTTTATCACTTTCACATTTTAACATTGGATCCAAGCCATTAACATTGAAACACCCCACCTGACAAGGGTAGAAGTATCACATTATGGTGGCATATCAGAACATACATAATAAAAATGCAAGCGGAAGTCTAATCATAAATACCAAAATGTAAGTCAACATGACTTAAAGGAAATACATAAGTTCCACAAGAAATCCAAATGAAGGAAACATCATAATCTGAGTCTCAAAACAATGAAATAACATGGAATCAAAGCTAAGATGTCTAGGGTAAGTCTGCACTCAGCTCCTACTCTCATCCCAAAAGATAGCCCCAACTCCTAGCTTAACAACCTAGCTCCTACTCTCATCCCAAAAGATAGCCCCAGCTCCTAGCTTAACAACCTGAAATGAGAAAACAGAATATGGTGCATTGGGGAATAACAGAAGGTATACCAAAATGTATCAAAGGTGTAAAGGTTGTCAGAAATCTACCACGAGCCCAGAAACATATCATATCATAACATCATATCATAATCTTCATAAGTAATCATAAGTAACATAATGGAGTGATCAGCTCCCAGAATTGTGAAGGGCATGTATTGCACACAGTACCAATCACCAGAAATATATCATATTAACATAACAGATCATATCTAGGATGCATCCATACGCCCCTGCAGAAATCATAGTGGCCAAACGTATATCCTTGAGATCATAAACATATAACAGAAAAGGGACGGGATGGAACATCACTCAACCCCCATGACTAGTGAAAGCTCGGGTATCAAACTGAAGGTCAAACAGAATGCCATAGTAATGACACAGAATCTAAGGTCATCAGAAATATCATAATCATAGGTTCATATCAGAGGGTGCATAGCAAAGGCTCATATCAAGGGCTTATATCATAGTGTCATAAACAGAAAGGCTCATAGCAAAGGCATCAAAATCAGAAGCTAAGCAATCAAAAGATGTGAAAGGATCATGAGAAACCTTATATGAAAGGTCAGAATATCTGTACCTTATTCAAGTAACCAACAAAATAAGAAAGTACACTGAAACAGGGAATCACTCCTTCTTCACCAAACCTATACAAATTAATGATCACGTATTACTTATAAGCTCATTTTAATTAGATTACATAATTTAGGTTTCTTTCTATTTTTAGAAACTTTCCATTTTTAGTAACCTTCCATATTTAGTAAATTTCTATAATTAGTAACTTTTCATATTTAGTAAGTTTCCCGAATTAGTAACTTTCCATATTTAGTAACTTTCTATAATTAGTAACTTTTCATATTTAGTAACTTTCTATAATTAGTAACTTTCCATATTAAGTGAGTTTTAACACGACTTCTCAATTTAGTTAAATTAGGTTTAGGGTTCGGGATTATCAATTAGGTTAATCATACCCACACACAAGTCAACACGACATTAAAAAGACACACCCGATATAAGAACATGGATTAGGACACCAAACATCAAAGTGACATATTTAATACTTATGTAACACATGCATACACATTAACTGGTTTTATAACAAAATTAAGCCCACTAAACGAATTTAAAAACGTATCAAAAGCCTAAACTAAAAATCAAAAAAATTCTCACAGGAGCCAATATGTCTTAAGAGTCTACTTGAATTTTTATAGATTTTATTATTAAGTGGATACCCCCTTTCAAAAATTGTTTATTCTAACATGTCCAGATTTGGATCTGCAGATGCACTTCAAAAGTATGTAATTAACAACCTAACCAAACGACTCCATAAAATTCTACAAAAATTCCAGGAAGTAGTACACATATGAAATATGATTACTGTAAACTGGTAGCCTCTAATTTGATACGGTTTGAAAAAGAAAAATCATAAACCATGACTGAAGTAAAATTCTGCCAAAACAGTTTTGACATATCATCACAATAAATTCAAAAATACGACCAAATCAAACTCAAATCCTTCCAAACCAATTGGAATACTTTACTAACATATTAAACTTAGTTTGGGATCGAAAATTTCAGTAGTCATTTTTTGTGAAACTCAATTTATAGTGCTTACATTGTAACACCCCGATCCGACAAGGGTAGAAGTGTCACAATGATGGTGACATATCAGAAACATACACAAGCATACATCTTCAATAATACAAAAGAATACAAAGGTTACAAAGAAATTTCAAGGAAATACAAAATTACAAAGGAATAAATACTAAATCTGAAAATATAAATTCTTCTAGTCATCTCTATGACAAAATATCTATCACAGTGTAGTCTTCTAAGTCCAATGGTACTCTCCACTCATACCCAGCTTCCTACTAAAACCTGCCGCAGGAAAAGAAATGCGGCTGAGCTACGAGAGCTCAGTGAACAGATATAACGGTAACAAAGCAGTAATAAAGAATAATACAGAGTGTCAGAAATATAGGTCATGCAGATATAATCAGAGTTAAAGGATAAATAAAGGAGTAAAGATGAAGGGATAGGGAAATAATAAATAGGTAAAGGTAAAGGGAAACAGTGCAAGGTCTAATAAGGGTCAAGGTAAGTAAATGTATATGGTAAAGGAAAACAGCAATCCACCACGAGCCCAGAAACAGATATATATATATAATGTAACCATGTCAATCAATCATGCAGAGGGGAGTCCTCTCAGTAACCAGATAATATGAGGGGTGTCCTCATGTATCAAATGGAGTAGCTAGCTCCCAGATATGTGAAAGACGTGTATCGCACACACCATCAGTCACCAGATATATATAACAGATAAACATATACAGATAACAGAAATCAGATCAGATCTAGGATGCATCCATGTGTCCCAGGTGGCCAGAGTCTACCAATACACACCAGATAAAATAAAGTCAGGGACGGGACAGGTCATCACTCTCCTGCCCTAGAGTCATGCCATCGGTGCATCAATGACATGGACATGAAACCCTCATGCCTAGTGATACAAGTAGTGGCTCGTAGTACCAACTGTGGGTCAGGTCCAGTATCAAGTATCAAGTCATAATCAAAGTGTCATATCGAAAGGTTCAGATTATAAGGTCCATGTCAGATGTTACAGAAGTGTATATCAGAGGTTCAGAAATCAGATAGGTTTATATCAGAGTTTATAACAATGTTCAAGTCCAGGTTTAGAAATAGTATACCAGATTAATGCTTATATCAAAGTTCAAATTAAGTTTCAAAACAAGAGTTTATAACCAGGTTTAGAATAAGATTCAAATCAAGGTTCAATAGGTCATATCAAAGGCTCATAATCAAAGGTTTATAGGTTCATAGAAAAGATTTTAATTCAAATGTTTCATATTAAACTTGTATTTAAAATAATCTTTCAGTGACTTTCATAAAATGATGTTTGGTAAAACCTTTTTATACAGATAGTCTTTAAAAGAAATTTTCATAAAACTTTTAGTGCAGTATCAATTCAAAATTGGTATAACATCGTACTCAAAAGCTCTTCAAAAATATTTTCATATCAGTAAGGAAGGTTTTCAATTTAGTTATATTATCAAATGAAACTTCAGGGTATACAAGGATTTGAATATGCAGGTCACAAGGTAATGAGTCAAGTATCAAGGGAAAATTCAGAGTCAGATATCATGTCAGAATCAGAGTGTTATAACAAGTTCATATTTCAAGGGTTTATAACAGATGGCTCAGAATCAAGTTTCATAACAAAGTTCATATCAGGAATTATAACAAAGGGGAATCATATGAAAGGTTCAAAGTAAGGGGATCATAGCAATGGCATCAATACAGAAACTGACATATCAAAAAGATGAAAGAGATCATGAGAAACCTTAAAAAGGTCAGAATATCGGTACCTTATACCGCAAGTGAAAACACACAACAGAATAATAAAGACCGGAAGCGAACTCCATCTTCAGTGGATCTACATGAATTCATGATTGTCTTATTAATAGTTTGTTTAATTCGGATTACTTATTTTAGTCGGCTTTCTAGTTTTAGCAACTTTTCCTTTTTAGGTAACTTTCCAGAAATAGCAAGTTTCCACTTTAAGTAGGTTTACTCATTTCAAGTAACTTTCTATTTTTAACAGGTTTCTAGAATTAGACTTTGATCCTTTAAGTTTCACAAATTACAATTTATACCCCTTTAGTTAATTACATTACAAATTAAACCTTATAATTATATAAATCACAATTTAACCCTTACCATGTTTATATTTACACATCAAGCACTTTATTTTACCAATTTACAGAATATACCCATTTAATTAATATGTGGTACGACATCCCCTTAAGTTTCATAAATTACAAAACTAGTCCTTATAGTTTCCAAAAATACAGTTCGAATAATAATTTATCCATAATTACATATTAATCCCTTAAATATTCAAAATTACACATTACACCCTTTATATCATTATATACACTAGACACCTTCAAGTTTCTATAATTTACACTTTTAGTCCCTATATTTTAATTTATTTCAATTCGACACCATAATTACCAATTAAATCCTTTTCTTGCAAATTTTACACATAGGACCCTCATGTTATAATTTTTATACATTATCCCAGATCTATATAACATTACAAAAATATCCTACAAGTTTCAAAGTTGGCAAAACACACCCCCATGATTTTAAAACTAATCGTACAACACTTTTTAATTACAAAACCAAACCCTAATTCTCCCAATCATTTACCAATCATTACAAAATCATTATTAAGCATTAATTATCCAGATTACATCACATAAACCCTAATTCTAAATCGTTGTAGGACTTTTCCTAATTTTCTCTATTTTTCTCATAAATCCGATAATAAACTAAATTCAAGAACACAAAATTTAAGCTTCCACAAATCAAGTAGCTATTTTTCCAGACCTTTATAATCATCATAGAACACGTAAAAATTATGAACACACTCCAGAAAATTCGTATAATCATATTTGAGAATTTAGTGTGTTTTGGCTATTTAAATTTCGTACGCTTGATTTAGCTTGCATGATCCATATTTATCATTTTTTATGAGTTATATACGACCTACTAATCATCAGAAAAATGCTTGTTCAATTTTAGAACGTAAGGATTTGGCGTAAGAAATTATTTACCTTGCGTGCGTATAAACCGAACAAAATAATACACCACGTTCGAATCAAGGCTTCAACAATCCAATTCCTATTTTTATTAGCTTCTTTAATCTTTGATGAACACCAGAAAATTACTTGTTCTTGCTCAGAAAGTCGAATGAGAGAATGGGGGATTTTAGTTTTGTCGATCTTAAGGTTTTCGGTATTAGGGTTTTATAAAAATAATATGGTTTATTAAATAAAGCTAAAACCGACATATGGGGAGGGAATAAGCTCAAATTTTTTGGCCTAAATCACAACAAAATCACAATTTGATTTATTAGTATAATTCCCTAATTTAATTGTTGTATTTATCCATATTAAAATGATTTTACAAAATATAAATAAATTAAATTATATTTCGGATTATATAATTATTTGTGTGCATGAATATTTTTTTTTTTGGACTTTCAAAATAATAAAATGTTGTCCCAGAATTAATTTTATTTCATATGTAGTTCGTTTTCAGAAGTTTGTAATTTATTCAGAACTTTATAAGTGATTTAATTAAGCTTTATGGTTTCAGGGGTAATTTGGTCATTTTGCATGCTTTTAAATTTCGGGTATTACATACATGTTCATGTTACAAATCTGTCCAAAATTCAAGTTCACATTACTTACTCTTTTAACTATTTTAATACATACGCACTTTAAATATTCATAACACATGATTTATTTACCTTATTAACACGTATTTATATTACACCCGAAAGATCAAGACCACCAAAACCCTAACTTCCCAATGAAAACCAAACGGACCTCGCTAGCATCAAAATAGATAACTAGGGTTTCCTTTTTTTGTAGCCACCGTTAATGCATCATTAATGTTTCAATTAGAGTTTAATCGACAGGATATGGGGCTGGAATATGTGCAAGTCGCAACAGAAAAATAATGGGTCGACTCCAATATTTTAGCAAGGTTTAATCATGACTTCAGATGATATTTAATTTCTCCAATGTGCATACGATTACAGATTATTGGGACAACAACAATTTAAAAAGAGATTATACGAGTAGAAGCATGCTTCTGATTTGGTTTTCTTGTGATCTAGTCAGATTATAAGCGTGTGACAAAGAGAGGAAACTACTTGCGTGTACCTTGGCTGAATTACAAGATGGAACGAGGGGATTTAGAACAAGAACAAGGACAAGAATGACACCACGATTGAACCAAAGCCTACGACCTAAACCAACACCCTTCGAATCCAACTCGTACACCTGATCTCACCGAAGCTAGTACACCACCAGTCGGTCACCAACAAAGCTGGAACACCAAGAACCGATCACCAATCTTCTCTAAACCTTCGTACCTTCTGATTTCTTGGGGGAAATATGAGTTGCCGAATGGATTATAGATTTCTAGGGTTTATCTTGTGGGTGAGGATTTGTTGTATAATCAATATAATATTATCAGAAGGGTATGGAAGAATGAGCTGAAAAGGAGGCGTGCATAATGGAATCTTGAACTGACAAAGGAGGCATGCATAAATTATTCAGTTCCAAGGCTTAAGAGTATGGGCTATATAGTTTTTTTTTCCTTTTTTTTTTTTTTACAGGTGGTATGGGCTTTGTAGTTTAATATGGGTTTTAAGAAAAAGAGCAGCATGTCGACTTGGTATTTTATATATATATATATATATATTATATATATATATATATATATTATATATATATATATTATTATTATTTTATTTATTTATTTTTTTTTGTACATGTAATTCTTTTATTTGTAGTTCTTAAATTGTAGGCTATAGTTATTTAGATTTATACGGGTTCCAAAAGTTCAAATCAGTAACGGTTTAGAAGTAACGTTTTAGGTTATTATAATCATTTTAACACACACACATCATCTTATCCTTTTTATTTAGTTTAACCAAGCGTCATAGGGCATATGAAACCTGCTTATCACATTTACACATTTTCTATGTGTTTTCACTCTTCATTACATCTTACATTCTTAACATGTATTAATCATTTTCACATTCTTACTTTACCCTTAAGTCTACCCGACTCTTTCTACATTTAAGCCTTCATAAATTAATTTACATTCATTTATTAGCATCATTCATTCTTCTTACACCTTTTAAGTCATTTACACATTCTCTACGTTTTTACACCTCTCACTCTAACTTACATTCTTTAACCCGCGTTAATCATTTCCACATTTTTACATTATACTTTAGTCTGCTCAACTCTTTTACATATAGACTTTACACATGTCGTCAATTGTAACACATGCATTCATTAACATTCAATTACCATCCTTACATGTTTTATTATTCAACATTTTCATTATAATAATCACCGCTAATGGGGCACATTAGCCGTGATATAATAATTTCAGGACAACACCTTAACCTCATACATACTCATCTCATCCTCTCTTACATTCTTAACTCATCGCATTCTTATTCTCATACCTTATCTTACTTCTTTTATTATTCATGTATTAAAGCAACATCGTTCTGTCTCGCCTTACCTAGATCATTACTTTAGCACACTCATTAATATTACACATTCTATGAGTTCGTCACGTTCACCATACCATATTTCACAACATTCTTGCTTACATACTTAACCCGCCTTATTTTAATTATTAGCACTTAAGCCTTACCATTTATCTCATCATTACCTTACCCACACACTTTACTCTAATTCTATAAATTTTATATCATACTTAGCATTTAATGTGTTCATTTAGTTTTGCTTTCATCATATCATACCATAATGTCTTTTGTCATTAACATACCTTTATGTTCATACTTAGACTCCATATACCTTATCCATTAACACGCCTCTAAATCAAATTAACATCAATCATTAGCCACTAAATATAGCGAGACCATACGTTAGTCATCAACACCTTATGGATCCTGAACCGTTACATATCATCATTCCTTAATCTCATTCCCTGATCCTCAAGACAATAAACCCTTAGTAATTAGTGTGTCAATTCTATCTTATCTTCACACGTTATATTTAGCACACTTATTGTCACTACGTTCCATTCTTTATGTGTCAATACCTTAATTCGTTTTCTATCCCATCTCTAATACCACTTACCATTTCTATTCACTTCTTGCTATTACTACCCTTCTATAATACACAATCTTATATCATCACCAATACGATGATATCATTACTTACACTCATCAAGCCCGCCATGGATTTATATCATATACACCTCCTTACCATAAAACATATGTGTCTCTTATCGTCTTAAGTCATGTAGTACATCACCTAAACCATCGGTAACTTAAACATATACTTAGATAACCTTCAAATTTCGTGAACCTATTATTCACATTATTATTTAAACATCTTTAATCCAACATAACTTATTTCTTACATTCGTCAAACCATTCACTACGTGTCACCACCAATCCATCGCATCTAACTTACAAATTTTATGTTTCGTTAATTATTCATTGTTCAAGCATTTCTTAGACTAACACTCTTCTGTTTACTCTTCTCTTTACATTACACACTTTCAAACGCCCAACTATCATTTTTCATTACTTTGCCAAAATCTATATAATACTCGTCTAATTCATACTTTCATATGTTACATTTATCGTTTTCCCATCAACCTAAGAGTAACCTCTTATTCCATTTTACATATGTACATCATTTTTATGTTTACCTATCATAATTCCAATGACTCGTCTAATTTGGGTTCTCTTGCATTACATTCTTCTATATATCACGTTATATCACGCATTCATAAGTCACCTTGCCTATGACGAAATAGTACCTTATACATAAACATCAAGCACATTTGCACATACTTAATCTCATATATACGTAAGGTCTACATTCATCATTCTTTCCACAAAAGATAAACATTACTAGCCACTTACGTTTCATTAGTCTATAGTTATTTATAATTTAAAACCATTAAGCATGCCTAGGTTATACCATTTGTCTATTATCATTGAGGTAACTACTTCTTTACTTTACCAATCTATGCAATAGCTACTTCATGCATCATTCATTACTCATACATTTCTTTAATATCTTGCAATTACGCATTACAACAATATGCTTTGCCTACACATCTAAATCCTTGTCTTATGCACATCTTCATATATCCATAACGTTCACATAAAAACAAGCCTTACTCGGTCTCATAACCCTTACTAGGTCATCATTCTTTCAACACAATACATACAATTCATTCGCTTATATTCCAAAATAGAATTATATCACATATACATTAACACTATAAAACACATACAACACTTATCAACTTAAATCTATATAACATTTCACACATTCCATCTTATAATATAAAATTCTATTATCCGCGGCTAACTCATTACTTCTATAACTACTAATCCACATTGCAATGATCACGTTACATCTAGACTATAGCCTAATCTTATTATTACTATAAGCACTTCCACAATATACCACTAAGGCATCTATTATTCGCATTACTTAAACTTATGCTTAACGCGTCTACGAGTGGTTTAAGTCTAGGCAACCTAAAGTGGAAACCTAATTCACTTAAACCGAAGCTCTGATACCAAGTTGTTACACCCCGTGCTCGATTAGACCAAAAATTAAAACTTTTTGAGCGGAAACGACTAAACTTTACGGATATCCTGTTACTCTTTTGACCATTGACGAAAATCTATAAACATTCAGACCTTGAGACTATTTTTAAATGAAACTAGACTCAATAACCTTCGAAACGCCGGGTGGCGCGACCCGTGACGACTTACGGATTAAAAGATATGATTTTTCAAAAATTGCCAAAATCTGCCGAAAACTCTCCAACTGATCGGCTAGGCCCTCAAACCGATCGGTTGGAGGCTACTATCCTCCCAGATTCAGTTTTAAATCCCGTTCTTGAAAACCCGACCTCCCGAACTCAATAATTCACCAAACCTTCCAGATTTACTTAGTATATCAATAAGCTCATTTCCATATGAAAACATTTACCGTTTGACCCTCGGAATAGTACTTTACAAGATGACGGGTTTTACACCAAAACCCGTTTTGACCCATTTCATGACATACGACTCGTACGACTTTCCCAACACATCAAACTTACCCAAAACCATTAACATAACATATTAAATCTGTTTCATAACCAAATGACCCGTTCACAACCCAAAATGGGTTAAAACACACTTATGCCAAACACCCCTTTATTTATCACAATAAACACTTAAATCCATTTACAACGCGAACCGTTAGACATGCTTGACTTTGACCTATTACATCATGACTTTGACACTTGACTATGACCACATAACCTTTAAACGACTCACGGGGCCTCAACGTTGACTCGAGCTCGGTATTTCTAACTAAGCTCTAGCTAACTTACATAACCTATAGCCTTCCGCATAATCACGCCTCAGACCTTATTCCAAGCCATCGTACTATCGCATGAACCTACAAAACATTGAAACACTAACACATAAGCTTTCGCTTAGTAAGTAAAACGATCATAACATACCATTACACTTCAACAAACATATAAGCATCACATACGTCATAACACTTACTTTACGAGCTTACTACTCCAAGTCCCACTTTCACACATAACATCATAACGTCACTTAGCTCACATTCAATACATCACATAAGCATATCTAAACCACCTATTACTTAACACATAACCTCTATAACATATATAACACAGACATGTTAGTAATCCATATAACATTATGCCATCATCATTTTGCTTACCTTAGCTCCAAGCTAAGCACATCAAGGCCTCATCATCAACCTTATCATCATCATCATAAACACCTTGGGTGGATCATAGCTAAGCATCTTACTCTTGGATTGGAACATATAAACATCATCATACTCTTTATTCATCAACCTTCCAATTTCCCTATCTTTTTCTCTCTCAAAACCGGACCTCAACAAACACCCTTGAATGATATGGATTTCTCTAGAATTCCCTGGATAAACTTATCTAGGCACAAGTTTAGGCTTATGGCAAGAATAGCCCCTCAAGTCTCTTTGCTTCTATTTTGGCCACTCAAAACTTATAACTTATTTAACACATTACAACTTAAGTCCCCTCAAGTATATTTTCATTATATATATAACACATGATACTCTTCATAACCACATTATACAATACTTTGGCTATCGGGTTTGACTACAACATAACTTTCATTGACTAACCAATCACAACAAGTCTTATTCAACTCATCAAGAGTGGGGTCTAGTTGTATACGGGAAACGGTTCTAACACAATTCGGTAAGGATCTTTCACATTGTGGATGTTGATAAGAAAATCTACCACTGATCCTGGATGATCATAGTGGTGGATACATTTGGCAATGACAGTAGGTAATTAATGATTTAACCATAATTGAAGTTCCAATAAAAGATATAATTCATAACCATAGAAAGAATTTGTGTTGTACCTCAATCGTATAATACTACTTTCAACCAGTGACTTGTAGTTCTAGTTCTAATTACAACCTAAAAAAAATAGAAACGATTTGGTAAGAACAAATCAAGGAGAAAATTTTTGAACTTTAACATTAGATGAAACAATACAAAACCCATTATTCATGTTCCATTAAACATTAAAATAAATTAAAGTCGAAACAAACACGAACCATGTCTTGTGGTTTAACATGAATCTCAAAGTGAGTTCCCTTCACAAAAATCTTCATTTCTCAACTTATTTATCTGCAATCAATAGAATTATCGGAAAATTAATAAATTTGATTCAAAACAAATTAATGGAACAACATATGTTAAACGCAAATAAAACTTGCTATTGTTCAAGATTTTCTATCGGAAAATTAATAAATTTTAGCTTAACCAATGCTTGCTTATTTTTAAAGCTTAATGGCTTATTTCAGTTTCAAAACACAATAAACTAAAAACTTGCTTTTGTTCAAGGTTTTCTATCGTTCAACATCTACAATGATCTTTTATTGAAAAAACTATATATTCAAGCATTTCATCAAGCACTTCGTAGGCATGAAATTGTAAAAACTTACATTAAGAAAGAGAGTGCACACATAAAAAACATCGTAACTATGGGATTTACATCAAAAACCTAAAAAAAATGAAAAAAAGTTGAATAGATTCAATACTTACAAAATCATTGGCAAATGAAGAACAATTTAATTGCTTTCCAAACGTACGATCAAATCGCTCAAAGTCAGAGGTTTTGGGCATAGGATTCTGGTAAAATACAAATAAATTTGAATAGAATGATTGAAAATTATCTTATAATTGAATCGAAACAAAATTATGTAACATGGAACTAATAATTCGATACCCTAAATATTATAATAAATCAGTACTTACCAACTCTTTCATATTGACAGCAGACACATCACCGACACACATATGAATCAATCAAAATGTTTTCTTGATGGATTTGAATCAGTATGGCATAGAAAATGGTATGGCACACAGTTGTGCTTTAAGGAATATTGAAACGTATTCTGAAAAATATATGGGGAGCGTAGACATTGAATGCTATTTAATCCTTTACAAAAATATATGGGGAGCGTACAGAAGAAGGATCAGAGAAAAAAATTGTATTACCAACTTGTACGCATTAAAGCTCGGTCTAATCACAATCGAGACACATCAGCAAATTAAATGCATGGTGTGCTTCAAAGGGGTAGTACATTATTCACGTTTATTATATAGTATAGATAATATTGTATGTTTATTGGGAAGTAATGCACTAATCCAATCGTATGATTTTTATGCATATACTGATTAGCATACGATTCTATAGTTTTGGCTGAATAGATTCGTATATGTTGGTTTGATTTAAGGTTCGGTTGGTTTATGTGTTGGATTGATGAGGTGACTCGGACATGTTTTGTGAATTGGTTTTGTATCGGTTTTTGATATTGGTTTCGTATTAGAATTGGTATTGGTCTTGGATCGGAAATTGGTATTGACGTTGGTATTGTTGTTGATTGGTATCGGCGTCGGTATCGTTAGATAATATGGTTTCGTTCTATTGGTTTTGGTGAGTGGTTTTGTGTTGGTGGTGGTGATGTTATAGTCTTAACTAATCCGACTATTTTTTGAGTAGTTATGTGTAGCATCTCGGCATCAACAATTTGTTTTGGTTCTGCATATGTCTGATTTCACACGTGGTTCTGCATCTGGTTCCGCCTGGTTTTGTCTGAATATGAATATGAATATTAATCTGAATCTGACTCTGAATCTCAATGTGTCTGTACCTGTCTGAATCTGCATCTGTCTGCCTGAATCTGCTCTCGTTCATCTCCGTATTTATGTTGCTCTGTGCTCTACACCTGTACCTGGTTCTTTTGGATTGCGTCAGATTGAGACTCCGCCTAGCACCGAGTTGCACTCTAGGACACTCCCTGTTTCGTTTGTTTTTAGTTTTAGTTTATTTTCTGTTTGGCAAACTCTCAATGTTTACCGCTGTAGCATTGCGAGTTTGAGAAGAGGTGTTAGTTAATAAGGCCTATAGGCCAGGCCCACTTGTTCGGCCTGTTTAGTTGCTAGGGTTAGATTAGTTATTTTCTATTTAATGTTTTGTAATCTTTATTGTTTAGTTGAATATGATAATATACAGTTTTCAGTATTCCTTTTATTTCTACAATTCCAAAATTGTCACTGGGAGAATGATGATAAACTTTTGGTCAAAAGTTGTAAATGTAATTTCCTTACAAAAGAAGATTAAAAAGATAAGTTAATTGATATCCGAAAAAAAGTTTCAATTGATTGTATAAGAGCTCAATTGCAAAATCGAACTTTTTTATTAGTTAACAAAACTCAAACTTGAATTAGTTTGTTCTAGGGGAGAGCAACAAAACCGAACCAAAACCAAAAAACCGCCCCAAAAGAACCGAACCAATTCTAAAACCGATGGTACCATTTTGGTTTTTAAAAAAACCGAAAGTTTTCATTCGGTTTTTGGTTTTATTATGAAAACCCAAACCCAAAAAACCGAACCGCCACATATTAATATTCACAAAACTAATAAAAAAATGTATACGTATTAGTTTTGATACAAGTAATCACCAAAGTCCAAAAACTGAGATTAGATATTCGTAGCAGGTGTTTATTTATCTAACACTATAATAAATTCGTAAATTTAGTTTTCTTTATTTCATATATGTTCGCACATCTCATCTTCATATATACATGTTATGTAATCTGAAATAACTGTATTCGGATATCTGAAAAACTGATATTAGTATTATCCGTTAACAGTCGTCTAGCCTATTGGCTCTAACCTGCGATAACATGAATGCACTTCGGAGATGATAAACGAATGAGCCGAGATGATATGGTTATACACGTGATGTTAAACGAATGAGTTGAGATGATATGGTTATACACGAGATGTTAAACGAATGAGCCGAGATGATATGGTTATACATGAAATGTTAAACGAATGAGCCGAGATGATATGGTTATACATGAAATGTTAAACGAATGAGCCGAGATGATATGGTTATACATGAGATGTTAAACGAATGAACCGAGATGATATGGTTATACATGAGATGTTAAACGAATGAGCCGAGATCATATGGTTATACATGAGATGTTAAACGAATGAGCCAAGATGATATGGTTATACATGAGATGTTAAACGAATGAAGCGAGATGATATGGTTATACGTGAGATGTTAAACGAATGAACTGAGATGATATGGATATACATGAGATGTTAAACGAATGAGCCGAGATGATATGGTTATACATGAAATGTTAAACGAATGTACCGAGATGATATGGTTATACATGAGATGTTAAACGAATGAACCGAGATGATATGGTTATACGTGAGATGTTAAACGAATGAGCCGAGATGATATGGTTATACATGAGATGTTAAACGAATGAACCGAGATGATATGTTTATACGTGAGATGTTAAACGAATGAACCGAGATGATATGGTTATACATGAGATGTTAAACGAATGAGCCGAGATGATATGGTTATACATGAAATGTTAAACTAATAAGCCGAGATGATATGGTTATACATGAGATATTAAACGAATGAACTGAGATGATATGGTTATACATGAGATGTTAAACAAATGAACCGAGATGATATGGTTATACATGAGATGTTAAACGAATGAGCCGAGATGATATGGTTATACAAATGAAATAAAATGATCAAATCTTTTGTATCAAAAGCAAATGAAATAACATGATCAAATCTTTTGTATTACAAGTAAAGTCCAAATCCTTGCAGTTGTCTACTAAAGCCATCTTACTACTCTCAAAACATTCCCAATGCTTCCCGCCAAAATACTTCCCACCAAAACTTCCCACCAAAATGTTGGCGCCAAAACTTCCCACCAAAAGCTCTATTTTTTTTTTACTATATATAACAGTTAGCAGATCTGCTCTTATACACTCTCAAATCCTCACAACCACAAGCACACACTGTTATCATGAAGATGGCGGAATTTGAAGCTTTTGCTTGTCCTTGTGGACGAGGAGACGTAATTCTGCGACAATCGCATCGACCTCACTCCCGTGGTAAACTATACTATGCATGTCCTTTATCAAACGTGAACAATTACATACTTTTTTTGTGTATTATATAAATAATTTGGTTAGTTGTTAAAAATAATAGTTTTTACTCTTTAACAGGGTGGGACAAAGGATTATGGATGTGATTTTTTTTATGGGAGGAGGAACGACTCCGTTTAATGACATGTTCTCCTAGAGCTTCAACGCCTCCAACTCATTCCGCAGGACCATCAAGAACTCCAACTCGTTACACTACAGGACCTTCAACATCGAGTCCTGGAAATGTAGAGTGCTCAAACTGCATCAAACTGAATCACCAGATAATTGTCACAACCCGCATTTTCAGGATATTTTCCATATTCACTATTCATCTCGGGAAATTACTATTCATCAGTTACTATTCACCGATCACTATTCACATTTTACTATTCATCGTTTTCGAGGTCAATTTGAGATTCTGAGAAGCGTTCAGAAATTTTACTATTCACATGACACTATTCATTCCCGGAAGAATTCACTATTCATGGTTATCGTTCATCACTTCGTAAACTAGGTTTACGGGTATTCAAATACGCGTAACCGGTAAGGTTTAGCGGCATAATCATGCATCATCATTAAGGACCCGTCATATAGACTAGAAGTAGTCTACATATCATCAGTAACATCATCAGTATTCTAGGTCATGCACGGATATGCATTATTTCTATTTACGTATGCTTGATTTGTAATTAACGTTACCACTCAGTTTTTACTACTAACAATATACCCGATACTCCCGACAATGATCCTAACATATTTTCATACTTATTATAATGATATAAAAAATTATATTATTAATTTACCCGGTGTTTTAAAACCATTTGCTATATTTTCCGGAAAATGCCTATAACAGCGTCGGTTTGCGAATTTTCAACTCGATAATTATTTTAACACCTGATTCTTGCAAGGAATATGATTTTACAATTTTTACAACTTCGTCGTATTTTATTTCACTTCGTTAGTATTTATTTCAAGACAACTCGGTACCCGATAACACTCAATGTATACTCAAAACTAGCTATATCTAATTAAATGGGAGACATATCTTTGATTAAACATCAAATCCATCCTAATCTACCCACATGTGCCGCCCCTCCCTAACCCCCATTTAGCTAATACTCCAAAATGCATTAAATGAATTTTTGGTCTTTTAATTCTCATCCCACTAACATAAACACACACACTAACTTACCAACTAGCTAGAAAAAGATCAAACCCTCCCATCTTCATCTCCTAGAATCGGCCACACCCAAGAACCCAACCATAATTCATCACTTTTTCAAGAACAAGTCATAATCACACTCCATTTACCTTCCTAGTTAAGGATTTGTGATCAAACTTCAAGATTTCTACTCATTTCTTATCAAATCTCATCCAATCATCAAGTAAGTTTCAAAGTTATGTTTTGATCATTTTTATCCTTTCATTTGATATATATGTTCATGTATTTACAAGTTTTATTGATCATCCATGCAAGATACTAAAGTTATACATACCACTTTTGAACATAAACTTCCTAAATCACTAGATCTATAAGTTTTATCAACATCCTCATGAGATCCACCAAGATTGGTGATGTTTAGGACCCCATGACACCCTAAGAAGGTGTATGGTAGGATTTGCGAACTTGTGGTGTTGATTTGAGGTGATATGATTAAGTTTAGAACACAAGAAACGGATTTTTAAACACCATAGTTAAGGGTCTGTCCTTGATCGGCAGATCTGGAAAACTCAGTAATTTTTGGGCTATTTTGGCCTTCATATTCAGAAAGTTCTTTCAAAAACGAAACCGTGGGCGCCGGAAATCACTAAAATCCGACTTATAACGAAGAAGTTATGAATTATTTAAGTTACGCGACGAAAACTATATTTTCAGAAAAACCGTTGCTGATTGCCGAACTTTAAGGGGCAAAACGAGTCGTTAGCCGTGATCTAGATGAGCCGAGCCATTGAGAATATGTTAGTTTATATTTATACGAAACCGTGGATATAAAGAACGTAGAAAACGAGCTTATAACGACCGAGATATACACGTTTAAAGCCCGACAATTCATCACTTATTTTGACAGCCCACTTTTATAAAGTGTTTTAAGTATGAAAACTAGTATTTTTACAAGTCACTAAGTTGATAGCCGATTATCTAATTGATCGAGACATAATTGGTCAAAAGTTGAATATAACGATATTTAGATGTTGTTACAAGGCTTACAAAAACATCGAGTTTTGTCACTAACACTTATCGAGCTATATTTCACGACTAGTTTTACGAGGCCGTTTTGGCATATTTTCACGAGTTGTAAAAAGAGTTATTTTGCGACGAAAACATTATATTAACCAATATAACACCAAACAAGGATCGTGGAGTACCGTTTAAAACCTATTTACACGAAAAGTGTTTATTAACTTAACGAGACGTCAAAAATGTATTTTTCGACGATAAACGTTATTTTCCAAAATCATCAAGTGGTATCGATAACATACGTATTTGCATGTGTAACATCATTTCATTGCTTACATTAGATTCCATCATTCATATTAGGTTGCGATTAGAGATCGTGCCTCATTTCGTGTATCTACTTTTGTCATCGTAGCTATCGCACCAGGTGAGTTTCATAGCCCCTACTTTCGTATGTTTTGAATAACTGTTTTGGGGGAGAATACATGCTCATTTTCATCCAAATGTATACATGATTTACTTGATTATGCCACTTGTTTCATCAAAGCATTACTTGCTCCACTTATGAATTTGTTATTCATCCGAATGTATTCACTAGTATTACACTAAATTCTTATCACTCATGGACACAAGTAATTCAAACATTATGCATACATAACCGAATGAACCGGCTCCACTACTATGTACATACATGACAAAATGAATGGGTCACATAACCGAATGTACGGGTATTATGACCGAATGAACGGGTCACATGACGAATGAACTGGTCACACAACCGAATGAATTGGTCACATCATCGAATGTATTGATCAACCAAATGTACTGTGAATCTTGTGGTCCACATATTACTTTTATTCACCAAACCAAAACTCATTTGGCAGTGGGTTGTAAACACACAGGTTGCAAGTCTTGTTATGGCCAAGGCTTGGGACTGAGTGGATTTACAATGCCTTTGCCGGGAAATCATTATTCAAAGGCATTACATTTTACAAACAACTCTATGAACTCACCAACCTCGTGTTGACGTTTTAGCATGTATTTTCAGGTATTTAGCAAAGGCACGCCACTGGAGGCTTTGGCAGGGCATGGCATGGTCATAGAAGACTCTGATATTTATACAGGGACCGTTTCAAACTTATTTTAAAGGGCCTATTTCCGCACTACTTTTAACAATGTAAATTCAACATTTTTGGTAAACAATGTTATTCTAAATGAATGAAATAAAAACCGCTCTTTGCACTTGTGTTGTGATACCAATTGAGTTACACCCCAGCGACACGTAGTCTTCCGCTGGACCCGAATTTGGGGGTGTGACAGATTGGTATCAGAGCCTAGGCTATAGAGAACTGGGTGATTTTAAAACCTAGACTATAGCTACATTTACAAAAACTTAACCCTATGACCGCCACGTGCCTGCCTGCCAAGCTGATGCCTCATTTGTGGTTTGTTGCTGACATAATTGATGAGATTTGTATCTCATTATCAGATAGATTATACTCACTTATTCTAGTTGATTACCATCCTTGCCTTCCCTATTAGTATGCTTACATATCATATGCGTTTCATTGTTACGCCTTTTTCCTTGCGTAGTTTCATTATTCGACCTCGAGATTGGTCATTTGCATTAGTCTTTCAGAACATCTCTTCAAATGTGAAGGACCTAGTATTAGTATAACCGAGCTGAGTATTTTAAAATTCATTGAACCTCGGTGGAATATAGACTCGTCACCTATATTCAACCCGGGACAGTTGGACATAGGCTGACTACCTATGCCCTGCTCAGAGATGAATTTTGCAATACTGAGAATAGTTATAATAAAATTTTGTCCAGATCAATTCTCTACCCAATTTCCAAATGTTTCATTCATGTGTGCGTACTCAAACGTTGCAAGAACATTTCACACCTACACCACTTCGGTTACCACTGAGTGGAAGTGCGCCGATAAATCATTGCATCTCATGGACATTCCCATTGTGCAACGTACATTTACATCACCGTACTCTCTTTCATCATTGTTATGTGAATTCCTCACCATTGTTATTTGACTTCCTCACCAATAAACATTTATAGGGATGAATCCAACCTCCTAACCAAGATTATAGAACATTCATGCCTTCATTTCCCTCGTGAACCACCGCCTAGAAGTATGTCAACTAATCATAACGACTTCAAGTTTTCATTTTATGACAAGCCACTCAGAACATCTACTTCTAGGAAACGTCTTATTTACGTTTCACCCTTCTTTTCTTGTTTTGAAGAGTTATGCCGCCAAAGAAAGCTACTTCAACTATGACACCAGCTGCTATTCGGAAGCTTGTTGCGGATAGTATAGAGGCAGCACTAGTAGTTGAAAGGGAGGCCGTAGCTGCACGGGCTGCTGAAGCCGCTTCTCGGGCAGAAACCGCAGGAGTTGCCGGAATGGCTGCTAATGGTACTAATGGTCGTAAATGTACATACAAGGACTTTAAGAGTGGAGATCCCCCAAAATTCAAGGGCACTGAAGGAGCCACTGCTATGATCCGTTGGTATGAAGGGATAGAATCTGTGTTTCTTCTATGTAACTGTCCAGAGGAGTACAAGGTAAAGTTTGCTGCTAGTACACTTGTTGAGGAAGCTATGTCGTGGTGGAATTCTTATGCAAAACCCATGGGAATGGAAAATGCTCACAAGCTTACGTGGGATGAATTCAAGAAGTTGCTGACTAAGAAGTTCTGTCCACGCACTGAAATAAAGAAGCTGGAAACAGAGTTTTACGAGCTAGTGACAACAGGTAATGATATCGAAACATACATCAGGAGATTTCAAGAATTGGCTGTGCTATGTCCAACTATGGTTCCAGATAATGAAAAGCTGCTAGAAAATTTCACTGGTGGACTACCTCACAACATCCAAGGAGATGTGATTTCCTCTGAACCACACACACTGGACGAGGCTATCAGAATGTCTCAAAAGCTTATGGCTCAAGTAGTGAAGCAAGAAACTACTGTCAACAACAACAACCACAACAACAACGAAAACAAGAGGAAAAGGGATGACAACCAACGAGATGATCAAGTATGGCAGCCAAACAAAGGACATGAAATGGTTAAGGCCTACGTTGCAGGACCAAGTAAAAGGAAAGGATATGCCGGGACTTTGCCCAAGTGCCACAAGTGCCGGTTTCACCACGAGGGACCTTGCCCCACTCAATGTGGAAACTGCCAAAAGGTCGGACACAAAGCCAAGGATTGCAAGGCTCCCACCCTCGTAATGCATCAGAAAGTCACGGTAACCTGCCATGAGTGTGGAGTAATTGGACACTTCAAGAGTGAATGTCCAGAGCTGAGAAACCAGAATGGAGGAAGAGTTCGTTGAAGTGCGAAGCTCGTCAGGACAACAACAACAATGACAATGGTCAAGAAGAGAACTTCTGCCTTATCTATTTTAAACGGAAGCGTAAACCCTCTAGTGTTGTATTTCTTTTGTGTCCACTTTGTGTTCTATCGTACGAACTTCATGTACTATTACGATTCCGATCTAATGAATATTCTGTGTTTTATAACCGCAAAGTGACTCATATACCCACGTCTCTTCACCGAGTACCCTCCAGAGACCAACGCTAACTGAATTCAGGGACTGAATTCCTTTAACGGGTGGAGACTGTCACAACCCGCATTTTCAGGATATTTTCCATATTCACTATTCATCTCGGGAAATTACTATTCATCAGTTACTATTCACCGATCACTATTCACATTTTACTATTCATCGTTTTCGAGGTCAATTTGAGATTCTGAGAAGCGTTCAGAAATTTTACTATTCACATGACACTATTCATTCCCGGAAGAATTCACTATTCATGGTTATCGTTCATCACTTCGTAAACTAGGTTTACGGGTATTCAAATACGCGTAACCGGTAAGGTTTAGCGGCATAATCATGCATCATCATTAAGGACCCGTCATATAGACTAGAAGTAGTCTACATATCATCAGTAACATCATCAGTATTCTAGGTCATGCACGGATATGCATTATTTCTATTTACGTATGCTTGATTTGTAATTAACGTTACCACTCAGTTTTTACTACTAACAATATACCCGATACTCCCGACAATGATCCTAACATATTTTCATACTTATTATAATGATATAAAAATTATATTATTAATTTACCCGGTGTTTTAAAACCATTTGCTATATTTTCCGGAAAATGCCTATAACAGCGTCGGTTTGCGAATTTTCAACTCGATAATTATTTTAACACCTGATTCTTGCAAGGAATATGATTTTACAATTTTTACAACTTCGTCGTATTTTATTTCACTTCGTTAGTATTTATTTCAAGACAACTCGGTACCCGATAACACTCAATGTATACTCAAAACTAGCTATATCTAATTAAAGGGGAGACATATCTTTGATTAAACATCAAATCCATCCTAATCTACCCACATGTGCCGCCCTCCCTAACCCCCCATTTAGCTAATACTCCAAAATGCATTAAATGAATTTTTGGTCTTTTAATTCTCATCCCACTAACATAAACACACACACTAACTTACCAACTAGCTAGAAAAAGATCAAACCCTCCCATCTTCATCTCCTAGAATCGGCCACACCCAAGAACCCAACCATAATTCATCACTTTTTCAAGAACAAGTCATAATCACACTCCATTTACCTTCCTAGTTAAGGATTTGTGATCAAACTTCAAGATTTCTACTCATTTCTTATCAAATCTCATCCAATCATCAAGTAAGTTTCAAAGTTATGTTTTGATCATTTTTATCCTTTCATTTGATATATATGTTCATGTATTTACAAGTTTTATTGATCATCCATGCAAGATACTAAAGTTATACATACCACTTTTGAACATAAACTTCCTAAATCACTAGATCTATAAGTTTTATCAACATCCTCATGAGATCCACCAAGATTGGTGATGTTTAGGACCCCATGACACCCTAAGAAGGTGTATGGTAGGATTTGCGAACTTGTGGTGTTGATTTGAGGTGATATGATTAAGTTTAGAACACAAGAAACGGATTTTTATAAACACCATAGTTAAGGGTCTGTCCTTGATCGGCAGATCTGGAAAACTCAGTAATTTTTGGGCTATTTTGGCCTTCATATTCAGAAAGTTCTTTCAAAAACGAAAACCGTGGGCGCCGGAAATCACTAAAATCCGACTTATAACGAAGAAGTTATGAATTATTTAAGTTACGCGACGAAAACTATATTTTCAGAAAAACCGTTGCTGATTGCCGAACTTTAAGGGGCAAAACGAGTCGTTAGCCGTGATCTAGATGAGCCGAGCCATTGAGAATATGTTAGTTTATATTTATACGAAACCGTGGATATAAAGAACGTAGAAAACGAGCTTATAACGACCGAGATATACACGTTTAAAGCCCGACAATTCATCACTTATTTTGACAGCCCACTTTTATAAAGTGTTTTAAGTATGAAAACTAGTATTTTTACAAGTCACTAAGTTGATAGCCGATTATCTAATTGATCGAGACATAATTGGTCAAAAGTTGAATATAACGATATTTAGATGTTGTTACAAGGCTTACAAAAACATCGAGTTTTGTCACTAACACTTATCGAGCTATATTTCACGACTAGTTTTACGAGGCCGTTTTGGCATATTTTCACGAGTTGTAAAAAGAGTTATTTTGCGACGAAAACATTATATTAACCAATATAACACCAAACAAGGATCGTGGAGTACCGTTTCAACCTATTTACACGAAAAGTAGTATTTAACTTAACGAGACGTCAAAAATGTATTTTTCGACGATAAACGTTATTTTCCAAAATCATCAAGTGGTATCGATAACATACGTATTTGCATGTGTAACATCATTTCATTGCTTACATTAGATTCCATCATTCATATTAGGTTGCGGTTAGAGATCGTGCCTCATTTCGTGTATTCACTTTTGTCATCGTAGCTATCGTACCAGGTGAGTTTCATAGCCCCTACTTTCGTACGTTTTGAATAACTGTTTTGGGGGAGAATACATGCTCATTTTCATCCAAATGTATACATGATTTACTTGATTATGCCACTTGTTTCATCAAAGCATTACTTGCTCCACTTATGAATTTGTTATTCATCCGAATGTATTCACTAGTATTACACTAAATTCTTATCACTCATGGACACAAGTAATTCAAACATTATGCATACATAACCGAATGAACCGGCTCCACTACTATGTACATACATGACAAAATGAATGGGTCACATAACCGAATGTACGGGTATTATGACCGAATGAACGGGTCACATGACGAATGAACTGGTCACACAACCGAATGAATTGGTCACATCATCGAATGTATTGATCAACCAAATGTACTGTGAATCTTGTGGTCCACATATTACTTTTATTCACCAAACCAAAACTCATTTGGCAGTGGGTTGTAAACACACAGGTTGCAAGTCTTGTTATGGCCAAGGCTTGGGACTGAGTGGATTTACAATGCCTTTGCCGGGAAATCATTATTCAAAGGCATTACATTTTACAAACAACTCTATGAACTCACCAACCTCGTGTTGACGTTTTAGCATGTATTTTCAGGTATTTAGCAAAGGCACGCCACTGGAGGCTTTGGCAGGGCATGGCATGGTCATAGAAGACTCTGATATTTATACAGGGACCGTTTCAAACTTATTTTAAAGGGCCTATTTCCGCACTACTTTTAACAATGTAAATTCAACATTTTTGGTAAACAATGTTATTCTAAATGAATGAAATAAAAACCGCTCTTTGCACTTGTGTTGTGATACCAATTGAGTTACACCCCAGCGACACGTAGTCTTCCGCTGGACCCGAATTTGGGGGTGTGACACTGAATCACCAGATAATGGTACTCAAGAAAATGCTAAAAGTGTATATGCATCCCAACAAGCACACGGCTGATTCAGCTGCCTCATTTCACGACCTTTATGATGACCTGAAAAATCTTAGTTTGGAGTAATTCGTACACTTTAGTGTTTGAACTTTTATCGATTTTTAATGTAATTCGTATGCTTTAGTGTTTGAACTTTTATCGATCTATAATGTAATTCGTATGCTTTAGTTTTTGAACTATTATCGATATGTAATATAATTCGTACGCTTTAATGTTGGAGTAATACATATGTTTTACTTATTCGCATGTATCTTTCGAGGGGTCTATATTGATAAGAGAACAATATGCTAGGCGACTATAGAAGATTGATGGTAATATAACTAGAGAATGATTACTTCTTATAGACAATATATGCACAATTAACAAACATTCACAGTCGACAAACACGAAGGCAAACCTTTTATTCAAAGCACGCAAGAGTTCTCAACCATATACATTTCATACAGACTCAAACGAAACAACTCGACAAGCAAACGAAACAACTCGACAAGCAAACAAAACAACTCAAACGAAACAACTCGACAAGCAAACGAAACACACGAAATAGACCATAACAAACATCGCCCATTCATTTTTTTTTTGCTGCTACTTCCCACTTTGCTAGAACCTGCACCATCTTTTCCCTTCCTTGCTTTCCTTTGCTTGATGAAATGTTCAAACATAGCTTCAAGATTTGTTATCCTATTTCCCAGATCATCAAGTTTGGTTTCCAACGTGCTTTCTCCTCCAACATCATCAGCTTGAGCGTCCAACATCTCTCTGTAGTATGGCTTTTTCCTCAACCATTCCAGAATCTGGTCTCTCATCTACGGGCTAATGTTCTTATAAGAACCATATTCATTATAAATTTCGTAGCCATATGTATTAAGAACTTCATTAAAAAGATACATCGACGATAAAACCTTTGACCACTCCTCTTCCGGCGAGTAACCAGCCATTGTTATGTGTGTTTTGTGGGAATTGACGATTGGGTTATTTGTGTTTTGCCGAATTGAGGATGATCGGTTAGGTTATATATAAGTAAAACTTTGGCGGGATAAAGTTGCAATTTGGCGAGATAAATTGGTGCCAACACTTTTGGCGGGGACATGTCCCCGCCAAAAGCTAGTATCATTAGTAGAAAATATTGCCGGGATAAAGTAATTGCAATGAGGGAAAACTGGATACCGTTTTTAGCGGGGACATGTCCCCGCCAAAAGGTTGGAACAGTGTATCTACCTTTTTGTGGCGGGAAAAAACCCCGGGAACAATTAAGAGTTGCAATTTTGGTCAAAGTTAGGGAAATATCAAATCTACCCGCCGAAAGTTTGCATTGAAAATTTAGTAAACGGTCAGCGAGTTTGTGTGCCAGCTCAGCAACGTTTTTTTCATTTAGCGACTTTCGGCGGGGACATGGGCGTCCCCGCCGAAAGCCTCCTCGCCCATCCTACTGATTCTTGTAGTGTTAGGTGATATGGTTCACGCTAACATGTGTTATATTGCTTTTTTGTTATAAACGGTTGAAAAGGCGAGAACAGGCATGCAAGTTGGTTTTATAATCCTATTCTCTTGCCCCGAAGGTTATGAACTTTGTATCCGATGTTAAACTAAATAGGACATAGGACTTTTATATTGGTTGTTTAAGGAATGAATATATCTCTTAAGAATCGTCAAAATCGATCATGATGAAGCAGTTCACCAACATCAGCATTTCCTGATCCTTTCTGCTAATTGCATCCTTATAATTATAGCTTTTAGATGACATTCTATTCTCATAATCCCTTGTTCTAGATTACTGGATGGTTTGGGTGTATGTTGTATATACAATTAGAGACATAACGAGCATAAAAGCCTGTGCGTTGCTGCTGAGGAGGCTTCAAGAAAGGTAATTAAGTACTACGTGTTGTTTTCTTGTTGGCTGATTTTGAGGTTAAGCCCAAAAATGCTCTCTTATTGGCTCATATGTGGTTCGAGTTCCACTGTTCACTATCATTAAGTATAATACTCTTCTAATATCAATGGACGACACCAGTAATTTTATACCATATGTATATCACCTATACCACTTATAGATGTACTATCTTAATGTAGAACTTTATTGATTGTTAGCAGTTCTAACCGACTCTTCTCACCATGGTTGCTACACAACTACTCATTCACGAACCGAAATTTGCCATCATCATCAGAAAATACACAATATTTGTAGCTTCGATTCAACCAATAATTCTGAGTCCTTTTTATTGCTTCTTAATCTTAAAACCTAAAATAACCAACTTTGATTATTACTCTGTTTAAAATGTTGAACTATCAATGCTTCCATGGATTCAACTTATTTTTCCTAAGTTTTTCCGATGTAAGTTGGATTTAACGTTTGTTTTTTGGAGTAAGTAATTATGTTGTTTTTTAAGCTAGCATTTTATTAATACAAACAAAGAGTCAATAGAATATGTCGGGCAAAATGGATTGTTTCAAAGAAGTTACATGTGTGCAATGTTAAAAAGTTGTTTATATTCGACATATTCAAACACTTTATAAGCAAAAAAATATATATATACAGTATATGTATATGTCACAATTCTTTTGTAGTTAGTAGCAATACAGAAAATATGATTCAACTTCCAATCTTAGCCTGAAGGTTCCATCACTTAGAATGCAAATCTAACCGAAACGATATTGGGTTTGGAACAAACTGTATCTCTATTCTGCACTGCAAACTCGACCACTTGGGTGACCATTTTTGTATCATCTGACACCATAAAAACATGTTTTAGCTTTTGAAAACATCAAAACTTAATGTTATGTAAAAAGATGAATATCATTCTATTTCTCTTACCTTTTGACTAACTCTGCAGTTGCTTCTTAACTCAATAGCACTAGTTAGAAATTCTTTCCCGAAATGCTTTGTCAGGATTCTACGAATCTCTTGAAGCTCTGGGAACTCCCCACATGTTGGAGCCGCATATAACAGGCTTGATGTTGCCTCTTTAAGTTCTTCTGGACAACCACTGGTATCATTAACCATTATATATTTAAGTAGACCTTTGTGCGCAAAGCTATAATTGGAGAAAGCAGGGTATCATTAACCATTATATATTTAATTTTATTATGAGTGTTGTAATACTGTCTATTTGGAGCCTATGTGACTGGATTGTAAGATGTTCTAAAAGTTATTGTTTATGTTAAGTTAAGTTGTGTAACTGACCTTTTTTGCTTCCTTGGATCTGCCCCTTCATTTTCAAGCAATAGTCTTGTAGTTGATCTTCATTTGTTGTGTTCATTTTGGTTTTTAGAAACAAAGTAGTTAAGATTTGCATTTGCATATGTTATCTTTAAATAAGAGAAATTGTTACTGTCAATGTTCATACCTGGGTTTGCTTCTATTATTTTGATTGTTCCTTCATCTGTATTGGTGTTGTTGAGAAGTTGTTGTAGAATAAAGGTAACTGTTGTAGGTGTTTCATTGAGATGGATTTGAAAAGTAGCAAGGGTAAATAAAGTTATTGCAGCAATTGTAGATGTGTTTGTGATAAACTCTTTTAATTTATACCTGCATAGCATGAACAAAGGTAAATGAGTATTTAGATAATGGCATAATAGTTGATGGACAGACCACTACTATGAAGAGCATAGTTGAACATTCAAACATGTAAAGTGGTATAAGAAGTATATTGAATGTATCTAATGATATACATGGACGCAAAATAGTGCGAGTAGATGGTGAAGCAAACCTGCCAATGTCATTGACATAATTAATTCCCCAATAAAGAACCTACTTCCCTGGAAGATTACATCCTTAAGTTACCTGCCGATTTTCATCATCATTACCACTATGTATTCTGATCAATATCTTTCCCTTCACCTGTCATTCATGGTCAACCATTAGTACCGTAATGAAACGTTAATAAACAACAGAACTTGCATACAACATAAACACTTGATATTGGACTTGTGACTGATATTGCATCACGTATAAACACAAAGAAACATAGTCTTGATCCGATCTTGATCTTAGTTGAAACATAATGTACTGAGGTAAGTGAGCATGAAAATGTGGGGAGCACAAAAGTACTGACAAAGTATCAATGATGGATGCACCAACCATGCAAATTTAGTAATAGCTGCGTTTGGTCGCGGTACATCCATCATTGATACTCCGTCTATTTTTGATATTTAACTTGTCTCCATAGTATGTACTGAGGTTGTTGAATATGCAAAACCTGTTTGCAGTAAAGGAAAAAATGTAACCAGAGTGGTGTACTACAATTGATTGAGTATGTAAGTCTAAAATACCATAAGCATGCATAGACAAATGCAGCAGGTTTATGTGAAACTGAACATGTCAACATTCATAAAAGAAATTAAGTTTGTATAAAAATGTGCACTAATTAGATAAGCGAATAACCACAAAAGGCATGAAGTAATCAACTCATGACAGGAAATTTAGAAAGAAAAAGAGTACCTTTTGTGAAAGTGATAAAACATGTATTAATACATGTCAACATGCATAAAACAAACCCTCATGTTGGATCTTGGAAGACTTATTTCAGTATATATTTGTGGGCATGGTTTATAGCAACATATAAAATCACTTCACGTTACCAAACGCTTACCGTCCCTGCACCCACGATCATGGTATGGTTGCCCCACAAACATACAGGCTGCAGTGAACAATGCATATGCACAACATATAAGTAATTCTACAGCATAAATATGCTTGTAAAATGATTTCTAGCAAGAATGAAATTGGAAAGAAAGACCTGAACATGGTTAGCTGCAAAGATCATCAGCAACTCCATTTGCAAAAAAAATCAAAAAAAAAAAAAAAAAAAAAAAAAAAAAAAAAAGAAAAAGCATATGTTAGTATACAGAATGGATGCAGATCCAATAATCTGGCTTGTGAAGATGCAGGTTACCCCAACTGTAAGTTTGGCGACCAACACATCAACCATTGTTGCAAACACAGTTGGCATATAATGAATTTGCACACTTTTCATAATAGAACTAATAATTTGTGGCACAAATTTTTGGGTAAATCTACACTTTCATCTGACTAAAAAAATGGCGGCTTGTTAAAAAGTTTAAGCACATGAGCAATGTCAAAGACAACTGTGTTTTACGCATCTTGGCAGATTCAGTGGTACAAAAGTTTCTGATAATTCAGCGTCTGCATTTGACCATAATAGCAACCACAGATGATGTACATCGCTTGTCAATATTAGGAAATGAAGAGTACCTGGTATTCTTTATTTGCCGATACTAAAAGTTGATGTTCTGTGTCTGTCATGGTAAGTTTGTTTTCGCATAGTCGCAAATACAGTTCCACAAAATAGGATGGTGCGAAGAAGTAATCTGCACCAAATCACTTGTCACACCATTCTCTTCTGTTTCTCATCTATCTTTCGGAATTGCACCTTATTGTTGATCAGGGCCTTTTATGGAACTGTTGTTACGAATACGCGAAAAAAAACTTACCATGACAGACACAAAACATCAAGTGTTAGTATTGGCAAATTAAAAATACCATATAGTCTTCATTTCCTAATAGTGACACACGATATACAGTATATGTGGTTGCTTTTATGGATAAATGAAGACGACTGATTATCAGAACCTTTTGTAGTACTAAACCTGCCAAGATGCGTAAGAGACAGTCGTCTATTACAGTGGAGTAAGACTCTAAATTTAAAATATGATAATCATGTATATACAAAAGCAGTTATTAGCGTCGGATTTTATAACCAAACATGGTCAAAAAGGTGTATGACCAGCCAACCCTTGAGTACACAACGATATATACCTAGAGTCTATTAGATAATTAGAAACCACAAAACTAATACAATAGATCATTAGGCTCATATTTGTAACTGGAAAACGGTCATAAAGCTCTGAATTCCGCCATGGCTACAAATAAACACGGTTGCATAATAGCAAGTATGCTACTGCGCCATCCGGTGATTGCCTCGCCAAGTTACAGTTCCGACTTTGCTTCACCGATATCATCAGATTCAGTAATCAATAGTTAATCATCATAGCCTATTACTATACTGCATTTTTCATAACTGATAAAAAGTGAACTTATTGGCTTTTGTGATTTGAAATAAGTTGATAAAGTCATAAATTAAGCTAATCCAAACACCCCCTTAGTGTAAAATTCATAAACATTTTTTTACTGTTTAGACGACACTGTTTATTTAATTATATCAAAAGTTAATAACTTAAATCATAATTGACAACCAATTTGAAACATCACTGAACATGATATTATCGGGTAAAAGTGAAAAGTCAGCAATGTTGCCACCAAAACATCTATTCACAATTTCAAAGCATCAAACTTCATTCATAATATCAACTGTTCATTGTGCTTACGTATAATAATACTATAATAACAGTGTATATCACCAGTAATTTTATACCATATGTATATCACGTATACCACTTATACATGTACTATTTTAATGTAGAAGTTTCTTGAGTGTGATTAAACCATTGAGAGATGCCTCAGATTTTTAAACAGAAAATGGACAAAAACCTCAGAGTACCGCTATGGCTGCAAATAAACACGATTGCACAATAGCAAGTATGCTAGCGCGCCATCCGGTAATTGGGTACCAACTTACGGTTCTGACCTTCCTCTATATAAATGGAGTCCATAAAAAAATTAGAAACGACAAAACTGATGCAATAGATCATTAGGCTCAGATTTGTAACTGGAAAGTGGTCAAAAAGGTTTGAATTCTGCCATGGCTGCAAATAAACGCGGTTGCACAAAAGCAAGTATGCTATCACGCCATCCGGTAATTGCCCTGCCAAGTTACAGATTGAGACTTCCTATGACCAATATCATTTGACTCAGAGAACAGCTGATCATCATAGCCCATGACTATCCTGGAATGAAACAACCCAATAAAAAAACATGGGAAAAGGGCGAGGGACATTGAGTAATCATTACACTATATACTAAACATCAAAAGGTAGCGGCCTTCAAAACAAGTTATTAAGTGAGCCGTTTTGTTTTCCCGTTGGCTATTTTTTAGCTTAAGTCCGAAAGTTGTCTTGCTATTGGCTCATATGTGGTTGGATGAAAAGGTAGTGGCCCTTAAAACAGCTTATTAAGTGGCTTGTTTAGTTTATTAGCTGAATAATAAGGTATTTCATTCAGCCCCTAAGGAAGCAACAAAAATTTTTAGAAAAGAAGTGTCTGTAAGAGATTTTGAAGATATAATAAAAATTAAGAAAATTGATCCTGTAATAAGCTATTCCAATCACACCCGCAACCCAATGTTAAAAAAGACACCTGATTAGTTGGTGTAATAGAGTTGATAATATGTCCTGGTTGCATACATCAACGTTGCTGAGCGAAGTATTTGTTGCACTCTACCATCTTTCCAGTTGCTGCAGCAAGACAACAGATTTATACAATCATGAGACTAAAGCAAAAAAAGTAAATATGCATAAGTGGTATACCTGGTTAAACACATGAAGCTTGTTGAGGCAACTATTTGTTGCACTCTACTGTCCTTTGAGTTGCCGCACCAAGACAACAGTTTATTAGGCCAATAATAAGTCATTCCAATCACATGCGCATCCCAATATTAAAAAAGATATCTAATTAGTTAGTTTAATAGAGTTGGTAATATGTCTTGGTTGCACACATGGAGGTTGCTTAGGCAACTATTTGTTGCTGTCTACCATCCTTCTAATTGTCGCAGGAAGACAACAGATTATCAGGCCAATAATAAGTCATTCCAATCACACCCGCACCCGAATGTCAAAAAATACATCTGATTAATTGGTGTAATAGATTTCATAATAATATGTCCTTGTTGCACACATGGAGTTTGGTGAGTCAACTATTTGTTGCATTCTACCATCCTTCCATTTGGCGCAGCAAGACAATAGATTTATACCATCATGAGACTCAAGTGAAAAAAGTAAACACCCCACTTAATATCCAGTTTGTTGATATCAGGTCATTTGAAAAAAGTGAGCACCAATACGGAATGCAAAAGCATATATCAGTTAACGTATTTGAATTAGAAAAATAATAGCAAATCATAGTGCTGATCTTCTGATCCAATAATATATAAATAGAGTTTGTTAAAAAGTTAGAAACCACGAAACTGATACAATAGATCATTAGGCTCAGATTTGTGACTCGAGAACGGTCAAAAAGGCCTGAATTCCGCCATGGCTGCAAATAGATACGGTTGCACAATAGCAAGTATGCTATCACGCCATCCAGTAATTGCCGTGCCAAGTTACAGGTTCGGACTTGCTATGACCGATATCATTTGATTCAAAGAAAAGCTAATCATCATAGCCCATTACTGATCCAACAATATATAAACAGAGTTCATTAAAAAATTAGAAAGCAGAAAACTGATAAAATAATTCATTAGGCTCATATTTGTAACTGGAAAACAGTCAAAAAAGGTCTGAATTCTGCCATGGCTGCAAATAAGTACGGTTGCACAATAGCAAATATGTTATCACGCCATCCGGTAATTGCCCTAGCAAATTATGCCTTGAGACTTACTATCACCGATATCATTTGATTCAGAGAACAGGTAATCATCATAGCTCATTACTATCCTCGAACGAAACAGCCCAAGAAAGAAACATGGGTAAAGAGCAACGGATATTGGACTTATCAGCATCAAAAGAATAGCAGCCCAAAACATAGTGGATAAACTGACGCTGAAATCTTACACCCATAAAACACCCACAGGCCATTATCAAAAAAAGACATTAGATTAGTTGGTCTAATAGAGTTGATAGTGTATCCTGGTTGCACAGGTGGAGGTTGCTGAGGCAACTATTTGTCGCACTCTACCATCCTTCCACTTGGCCCAGCAACACAATAAATATATAGGATCATCAGACCCAAATGAAACGCGCAACATGGTATGCCTGCACAGCAAAGATACGCCTTGTCATAAAGAGTCGATAACGCGATTCGGCTATTTTCAGCAACAACAAAGCTGGAAATACAGACCTCAACAGACTTAGCTGCAAAACAAATGAAGGAAATCCCCAAATAACTTCAACAGTCTTAGCTGCAAAACAAATCAAGAAAATCCCCAAATTAACAAAACCTAATTTCAAATAAAGATTAAAATAAAAGAAACATCTAAATTAAAACATGAATTAACAAAAAGTAAATCATAATAAAGCATAAATATTAGATAACAAATATATTATTGTATTATACTTTATGTTGCACAGCTGTATGTTTATATATATATTCATCTCTCCCCTTATTCAAGGGTTGAAGTCAAACATATACTTCTCATATGGTATCAGCCAAACTAACACCCTCTCTCCTCCTGCAACCCTAATTTTTTTGGCTGCCGCCTCTCTTCCACTTCATCCAATCTTGTGTTTTCTGCCATGGCAGCCTCTTCATCCGATCTATTCTCCATGACAGCCTTTAACTACATGATGCACATGAAGCTCTCCTCCTCTAATTATCTTTTATGGCGAGAACAAATGCTCTTGGTTCTCGATTTTCACAAGCTCTCGGCCCATGTTGCAGCTGATGCTTCACCGCCTCCAGCCCTAATTACTGTTGATGGCAAATCTTCTCCAAACCCTGATGCCGCAGCCTGGTTTGATAAGGATCAAAAAGCGGTTCTTCTTATTAAATCCTCTCTCACAGAGGAAGCTGCTGCAGAGGTTCTTGGTCTCAAAGGCGCTCGTGATATCTGGACTGCTCTTGAACAAGCCTATAGCAATGCATCTGTTGAACGCATCCACTCGTTACGTGATTCGCTCCGTTTGATTAAAAAAGTTACGTCTTCGGTTACCGAATATTCTTGTCGCTTTAAAACTTTATGTGATCAACTTGCTGCTATTGGTCACCCTGTTGATGAGATGGATCGTTTACATTGGTATCTTTGTGGTCTTGGGCCGGCTTATGAGGTTTTTTCAACCACCATTTGTACGGCCAGAAGTAGTCCCAAGTTCCGAGATCTTGTTGCTCAAGCCGAAAGCCAAGAATTATTTATCCAGTCTTTGTATGGAACCGAAACCCCTACAGTTGCTTTTAATGCTCAGCAGTTACGTGGATCCTCGCGCGGCTCTCATTCTGGTCGTGGCTCTCATTCTTCAGGCCGTGGGTTCTCACGCGGCCGTGGTCGTGGCCAACAGCAGCGTCGACCCCCACATTGTCAGCTTTGTCGTACAAATGGTCATTATGCGAGCGTCTGACCCGAGCTTCATTCTTTTGCTTCCCAGGCTCCTTCCGATGAGTCCTTGGTTAAAGCTTTTCATGCTCAATGTCATGTGACAGATGATTCTCCTGATTGGCGCGCTGACTCTGGTGCCACAGATTACATGGTTCCTCCTACGGATTCGGTTCACAATTCGACTCCTTACAAAGGTAAAAATTGTGTTGTTTTTGGTAATGGTAAGACACTTCCTATCTCTCATACAGGGACTTCTACAATAGCTCGAAATATTACTCTACGTAATGTTCTTGTGGTTCCTGGTCTTACGAAGAAGCTATTGTCCATAAGCAAGTTAACTAAAGATCATCCAGTTGATGTTTTGTTTTCCGATTCTTATTTTCATATTCAGGATCGGCTAAGCAAGCAGGTACTCGCTGAAGGCACTTGTGAAGAAGGATTGTACGTGCTCAAGGACTCACCAAAAGCCTTTGTTGCCTCTCTTGGACGTTCAAATAAAGCCTCCTACGAGTTATGGCATGCTCGCCTAGGACATGTTGCTTTTAGTATTATTTCTTTACTGCATAAGTTAGGTCTTTTGAATGTTATTTCCTTGTTACCAAAACCTGTACTTTGCACTCCTTGTCAACTGGAAAAAGGACAAAGATTATCTTTTGATGTTAATTTAAAACGTGCTTCTTCACCATTCGATTTGATTCATTGTGATTTGTAGGGTCCTGCACCTATTTGTTCTAAAGCTGGTTATCGTTATTATGTTGCATTTATTGATGATTTCTCACGATTTACATGGTTCTATCCTCTTAAAACAAAAACAGATTTCTATTCTGTTTTACCAGTTTTTCTCAATCTTGTTCAGACACAGTGCTCACGAAAGGTCAAGGTTTTTCAAAGTGATGGAGGAACTTAGTTTGTTAACCACACGGTTCGGAAAAATTTTGAGGACAATGGTACTTTTCATCAGTTTTCATGCCCTTATACGCCTCAACAAAACGGGCGTGCTGAGAGGAAACATCACCACATTGTGGAAACTGGCTTGGCAATGTTATTTAATGCTCATATTCCTGCTACTTACTGGGTTGATGCATTTACCTCTACAACGTATATTATCAACCGTCTGCCCACTCCGTTGCTGGACAATGAGTCGCCTTACAAGTTATTATTCCAACAGAATCCGCAATATGATAATTTTCGCACTTATGGTTGTCAGGTGTTTCCTTATCTTCGTGATTACAGCAAGCATAAACTTGAACATAGAAGCCTACCTTGTGTCTTCATCGGCTATAGCCGACAACATAAGGGATATCGTTGTCTTGATCCATCCACTTCGAGAATTTTTATTTCTCGACATGCTCGCTTTAACGAATCGGTTTTTCCTTTTTCCGGTTCTTCACAGCATATTGATCTCTCATCTCTGGTTGTTACAAGTTTTCTTGATGAGCCATCCTTTGTGAACACGGTTGAACATCATCGGTCCCCTTCCACTACTTCTATGCCATCTTCGGATACTAATATGTTGCCTCCTTTTATTTTCTTCGAAGCCAAGTCCAATGCTCCGGCCCAACAACATGTTTCCGAGCCCACTTCACCGGTTCATGAGCCCACTATGCCAACAGAACCTACTCCAGTTTCTGGCCCAGAAACTTCTAGCCCAAACACTGCTACGTCTTCTGGCCCGGCCTCTGCTTATGTTTTGGACCAGTCTACTTCGGCCCATCCAATGCAAACTCGTTCTAAGGCCGGTATTTTTAAGCCCAAGCATCGGGCTGATCTTGCTTCTCTTACCACTCATGCGCTACATGTTGCTCTTACTTCGGCTACTGAACCTCGAGGTTTCAAATCTGCTGTCAAAGACCCTAAATGGCTTGCTGCAATGCATGAAGAACTTGATGCACTTCATCAAAACCAAACATGGACTCTTGTTCCTCGCCCGTCCTCTACAAATATTGTTGGTTCTAAATGGGTTTATCGAATTAAGTATCACTCTGATGGCAGCGTTGAACGATATAAGGCTCGCTTGGTTGCACAAGGCTTTACTCAGGTACCTGGTCTTGACTATTCTCATACCTTCAGTCCAGTTGTTAAGGCCTCAACAGTTAGAATCGTTCTTTCTCTAGCTGTTTTACATCAGTGGCAATTACATCAGTTGGATGTTAAAAATGCCTTCTTAAATGGCAATCTCACTGAGACTGTCTACATGGAGCAACCACCTGGGTTCACTGATTCCCGTTTTCCCAATCATGTGTGCAAGCTCTCTAAGGCCTTATATGGTCTTAAACAGGCCCCTCGTGCTTGGTTTCAACGCTTGAGTACCTTTCTTGTTTCCTATGGGTTCATTTGTAGTAGGGCCGACACTTCTTTGTTTATTTACAAGCATGGTTCTTGCATCATGTACTTACTGGTCTATGTTGATGATCTAATTTTTACTGGCAACAATGAATCTAATGTTACCACCTTTATCTCTCGTCTTAATCATGAGTTTGCTATTAAAGATTTGGGTGCTCTAAATTATTTCTTGGGTCTTGAAGTTGCCTACACTGACACGGGCTTATTTCTCACTCAGTCTAAATATGCTCAGGATATTCTTCAACGTGCTGCTTTGTATGATGCCAAACCTGCTAGCACTCCCTTAGCTCCTCATGAGTCGTTCACTATTGATGGGGACCCTTGCATTGATCCTACGGCTTACAGGTCTTTGGTTGGAGCTTTGCAATATCTAACCATCACTCGTCCCGACTTATCCTATGCTGTTAACCAAGTCTCTCAGTTCCTTCATGCCCCTACGGTTGCCCACTTTCAAGCTGTTAAACGGATTCTTCGTTATGTCAAAGGCACTCTTTCCTTTGGTTTAACTTATAATCAGCCTCATGCATCCTCTATTATTGGCTATTCGGATGCTGATTGGGCTCGTTGTTTGGATACTCACCGCTCCACCTATGGTTATTCTATTTTCTTAGGGGGAAATCTTGTCTCTTGGAGTTCAAAGAAGCAGCCTACAGTCTCTCGTTCTAGTTGTGAATCAGAATATCGGGCAATGGCGAATACTGCGGCTGAAATTGTTTGGATTACTCATCTTCTTAGAGAACTTCATGCTTTGCCTCCTGATCGGCCTACTTTGCTTTGTGATAACAAAAGCGCCTTGTTCATGACTCAGAATCCAGTTTCCCACAAGCGAGCAAAACATATTGACTTGGATTATCATTTCATAAGGGAACTTGTTCATTCAGGAAAACTTTATACCAAATTTGTTCCGACCAATCTTCAGGTGGCAAATATCTTTACTAAAAGTCTTCCACGTGCGCAGTTTGAACAGTTTCGTGCTATGTTGCATCTTGGGCCGCCACCATTCCGATTGAAGGGGGTATTAGATAACAAATATATTATTGTATTATACTTTATATTGCACAACTGTATGTTTATATATATATTCATCTCTCCCCTTATTCAAGGGTTGAAGTCAAACATATACTTCTCATAATAAATACGGCAAAAAACATACATATATAAAACCCCAAATTAAGAAACCCTAATTGGCTGCTGTATAGGTTGAAATTGTTTTAAATGGTTAAAAACAATCAATTAAAACATCAATGAAGAAAAACTTAATGATTATGAAGCACAAAAAGGCCAAAAACAACTTACATATATAAAACCCCAAATTAAGAAACCATAAAACGGCAAGAAACTTGATACATAGTTTGACATTTCGTTTGTGATTTTTCTATATTTATATGTATGCTAACTTTAATTATGTGCAATTGACACCTTCATCCTTTCATATTTTGTCGTTTTAGTGCTTAATTATCTGAAATTTATTGTAATCAGGGCAAAAGAAACAGAAACTTTCAGAAATAGCAGGAGGATTAGACGAGGATGAGACTCTGGTATCCTAAATATCTATGCTATGGCTTCAACTTTATACTCTCTTGTATCAACTACAAATTTGTTATGCCTCCTAGTTGCGGAAAATGGACCTTGAGGCTAGGAGCATGCCACCTGGCATCAAAGCCTCGCTTCTAGCCAAGATACGCGAATATAGAAACGACCTCAACATACTGAAAAGTGAAATCAAAAGACTCCATTCAATCAATGCTAATGTAGCTGAACGAGACGAGCTATTGGAATCAGGAAGGGCAGACGCAATGCAGGTTCTCTCTCCCTCGATTCTTAGTGTTGAAAAACAAATACACTTATTTTCTGTGGGGTTTTATTATTCATTTCTCTCTACTCTGGATACTAACGGCACTTTACCATTGACAACGAATAGGTGTCTTCTGATCAAAAGAGTATAAAAACAGAATTACTACAATCCCTTTTAGAAAAAGGTGGCTTAACAGAGGTTAAATAAGTCAACTAGAAGAACAATGCTGGAAACTGAGGAACTTGGTGTTTCAATTCTTCAAGACCTACACCAGCAACGTCAATCACTCCTCCATGCAAATAAAACTGTATGATTCCATTTCTTTCACTTTGGTACTCTATTTGTAAATTGCATAGTTACTGTTATAAAATAAATTCATTCTAAGTTATTCATCTATTGTAAAATTTGAGTTATGTTGTAGTATAACAGCGGGCAGGTTGTATAACGGGTCAACCCGCACAAAATTTTGTACGAGTCAAGCGGGTCGGGTTGGGCTGACCCCAAACCCTTTTCAAAAAATGTGGAACTTTTTATAAACAGTTACTGGGTCAAATAATATACTCCATATAAGTAAATTGACGTAAAAGGTTTTGTGCTTATACATATACTTCATACGACTTAACCGGTCGACCCATCAGAGTTAGAACATAAGCCTGAACCAGATTTATCATGCAAAAGCTAATACAAGATGCTTGTTCTGCAGCTCCATGGAGTGGATGATAATATCGGTAGGAGCAAGAAAATTCTAACCTGTATGGTGAGGAGAATGAACAGAAACAAATGGATAGGTTTGATTGTTGCAGTCTTAGTTCTTGCAATCATTCTAATCCTTTACTTCAAGTTGGCCAATTAGCTCTCTCAGCTTTCTTCTCCCTGCTCCAGCTTGCCAAATTTTTTGGCCCTAACGGAAGCAAATTTTGACCATTCTTTCTGGTCAGTAATTAAATGAATGAAATGTTACCTTTCTCTATTGCATTATGTTTTCGATTCCTCAATGTGTAGTATTTACTTCAACTCTATGTTACATAAAAGCAAGGTATTCCATTGAACTGGTAATAAGATACATTCTGAAGCATACTAGCTAAATAATAGTAAGTTTTGGTAAGAACATGCTTCTAATAATATCATTTGATACACAAAACTATCATGTCAAAGTTCTCTACTAAATTGTTTATGGTAGCTTTACAAACAGGTAAGAAATTTTCCACTTCTCCCCAACAAAATCTGCACAATGCCGTCATTTTTCAGTTAGGTGAGGTGAAAAAAGACAAACGCTCATGCAAAAATATTGCTTCTGAAATTGCAAGGGACATAAATTCTCTTGCACCAGAAGCTAACATACTTCAATAGATAATTCCTGCAAATCCACAGCCTTCATGCCTTGGAAAATCATGATAGTACCTCAAAATAATAATGCACGCATGGTAGATGATGGTGATGATGATGATTGGCGTAATCTTAGCTATGGAAAGCTGCATAATTGTTTTCTGGGGATGATGAATCTCTACCAGCTTGATCTTCCTCTTCCTCATCGTCATCATCATCCTCATCAAAATCATTAGAAGTGGGTTGCCCATTAACATCAACGTTAATCCCATTAATCTTCCTCACAAACTGTCCTCTGACACGAGGTCGCCTCTCTGCTAACTTTTTCCTATTAACATACCTGATTTTCTTGTCAAAACAGCGTTCCTTCCTCTTCTGCCTGAACTTGAGCAAGGCTGCTTCTCTACGGTCAAGTTTAGGTGCATTTACATTATTAGAAGATGGACCACCATATGAGGGCCAAGGATGCATGCCAGGTGGCATCTGGCCAGGTAAACAAAGATTAACTGGGTAGTAAGGGTATGAATTCATTCCCGGCATGTGATGAGGAGGACAATGTGGGACATTCATGTTCTGCTGGTACATTGATGATGAGGATGGCATCATAGCATGATTTATTGGTCCCGGAAGGTAATAGGGATAGGCAGAATATGGATTAAAACCCGAAACATCAGGATGATGGTTATTTCCTGATTGTTGCATTTCTGAAATCTTTGAGCTCATTTGCGGAGAGTATTCTGGCTGTGAAGGGGGTGTAGAAGATGTGTCTAATGACATTGAATCAGGGAAGCTGTTATTGTTATGAAATTTCTCCGAACCAGGTGTACAAACATCCACTTGAGTATCACTAACAACATGTTCACCCCATGTACTAATGTTTTCCTTGAGATGCACATACTGGGTAGCATTTTCATTAGTAAGGTTAATGGTTATACTATCCACCCGCTCACCACCTAAACTTAGTTTGCTGTCCAATTGTGGGGGAGGGGCTTCCTCGATAGTTATGTCTCCCCCAAGTGTAGTACTAGTGAACATGCTTGATTTAACATATGTGAAGAAAGCTGACGACTGACCTATCCTTAATTCACTCTTCTTTGGACCCAACATAAGTTTCCCTGGATACACAGCTGCAAAGTACGTCAACTCACATGATTAAAACACTGGCAATAAATAGGATTAGGAGCAGTTAAACAAAAAAAGGGGATGTTAACCTCGATGTTGCTCATTAATTTCTGGCACGTTTGTTCGGTCATCTGATAAATTAACAAACTGCGTGTTCATAAGACCAGGAGCTATTTTCACGTTACTCTGTAAAATAAGAAGTTGGTTAAGCAAGCATCACCACGAAGCTAGCCTCACGAAGATCAATGATGCATACTATAGGAAACTGTAGAGGTGGCAAAATAGGTTACTTGGCCGGTTGGGTAACGGATAAAAAATGTCGTTTTAGTACAGGTCGAAATCGGCAGTTCATGTTGGGTGACCTACAAGTACTTTTTTGTCCCTTTTTAAAAAATTTATGCAATATATTGAGTTAGGAGGTTGCATACGTTAAAAATAGACTTAGTCAACTTTTAACCTGGTTGAAACTTTGACCCATTCAACCAATAAGATCTATTCATTAGGTAAAAAGGTAAAATTTTCCATTTCCATGTAAGTGTAAATATATGCAAGCTGACACAAATAATAATAAGTTGATGTTATAGCATAATGGAGTAACTCCTATTTTCAGTTGAAAAGACTCGCACCTCAACTTCCCGAGGAATGGACAAAGAGATCTCTAGATTGGAACTCCTACGTGACTTCTCCTCTGTATCATCCTCGGAAAACAGAGTGGTGCTGTTGGTATTAGCATCACTATGATCTGAGTGCATTGGATCGAATTCACAGTTCAGGATGTTCTTCTCAGCCAGCCCAAGCTGTCCAAAGTAAAGTTTAGCGAACAATAATAAGACACAACACACTAATGGTTGTATTACTAGTATGTAAAGTTGAAAACCATCATTGATCATACATGTGTAACGTTACAATGGCAGATCAAAACAGACAATAGCACATTTAGAAAATAGAGCTCATAAGCCAGGACCACTTTCTAACCTGTTCCAAATTCTATGATTCCATACCGGTTATTTAAGTTAAACCATACTTACCATTCGTCGTCTTCTCCACATGTGTGTCCACAAATTTAAGAGCTCATTCGTTCGCAAGGGTTTCACAAGATAATCAGCTGCTCCAAGCCTCAAGCATTTAACAACAACAGCAACCTCATCCTGAGCAGACATCACTGCGGGGAAAAAAACACAAGGAAAATAAAACAATCTCCAAGAATCCAGAAAAACGAAATGAAAAACCAAAAACATAAAGACAGTCTTACTGATGACAGGAATCCGTCGCAGATCTTTGTCTCTCGTAATGTATTTTAACATCTTGAAGCCTTTAGCCATGGGAAGATCAACCTCAGAAAGAATAATATCTATTTCAGGCCCCTCCGCATTCAGGGCATCAATCACTTGCCTCGGGGATCTTACTGGAGTCACTGTAGAACACCGATCATACTCTAAATCAGAGGTATGCAGATCTTAATAAACTACCTCTTTCATGATCATACATGAATCATCAACAAGTTCCCAATTAGAATATAAATTAGAACCACCCAAATAAACCTAATACAAATTTACAAATTTTCAGTCGTCTTTAGCAACTATACTCTTAAATGGCGATTAGATCAAACCGTACTTCATCCTGTAATTAGGTAACTTTATTTGAAATCAGTGATAAACTGAACCACTGATATGATCAAGAAGTTAAAGTCTAACTAACCACTCATGGGTTGCCTAGTAGCAAAAAGCTTGTGACTATCATCATTAAAATGTGAGATATCTCGAGTTCAATTCCTGCCAAGTGTAGCCACGCCAAGCAGTGGCGGAACATGAACATTTATCTTGGGGGGACCGAGATTTGTCGAAGTTTAGATGAACTTCTTCGTAAGTATAAATTCGCCACATGCTCATGTACTAAGATAAACTCATATGTAATAAAACGAACAAAAAGTAATACTCAAATCTCGAATACAAAAATCATAACTCATAATTGATAATCTGAATTTCAAATGTCAAACATGAAAGAACCAATTTATAGAGAATAAGAAACATTTTTTTTTAACTATTGTACACATAAGATAGGAACTTTCTGCTATTAGTATTAGAAAAGTTTAGGCTTAAGCAGAGTTGTATTGCATGAATCAAATGAGCCAAAATTATCTATCTTATCGAAGCCGTTAATAACCTATCAATTTTTTAATCATGAAAATAGAAGAAGATATGTCATATATAGTCAAATGTTAATGAATTGGGATTGGTTTGCATTGTGATACGAACTTATCCCATACTAGGCTCGTATCGATGTTCATAAGTCCAAGTGTAGAACTCACTCAAAAAGCTAGCTTGTAAGAGCAGGAGACACTTTTATAAACCATCAACCAATCCCATACTTGGCCGATTTGGGATCATAACAATACCCCACGCTTTGAAGAACCAACGTCCTCGTTGGTCACAGCTATGTTGGTCACGGTTGGCACCCCTCTTTGGGTCCAAGACACCACTCCATAGGCCACCACTCCGAGCTCGTTGGTTATGATTATGTTGGTCACGGTTTGCACCCTTCTTTCGGGTCCAAGCTACCACTCCACGGGCCACCACTCCATAGGCCACCACTCCGAGTGTTGGAACCTCGAAAGGTAGGGCTAGCTCTGATACCAATTGATACGAACCTATACCATACTAGGCTCGTATCGATGTTCATAAGTCCAAGTGTAGAACTCACTTAAAAAGCTAGCTTGTAAGAAGATGGGACACCTAGACTTTATAAACCATCAATCAATCCATACTTGGCTAATATGGGATCATAACATATTGTCAACTTAATTACCCCTAAAACACATAGTTTAAGAAAAGTGAGACCACTATACTCTTCAACCAATCAAATATAATCTCCAACCTATTAAACTCTCTTTTAATTGGTTGATACAAGAAATGGACTATTATTTTGAGCCATCTAAAATAGAAATGGGGACTATAATTTTAGGTCGGAAGAGTATAATATTTACACCAGTTGCCACAAAATGAAAATGGAGGCTATAATTTTGAGATGGTAGAGTATAACATTTACAACTAGTTGCCACTAAATAAAAATGAAAAGTGTAATTTTGAGACGGGAGAGTATAATATTTACACTAGTTGCCACGATTTTCGGAGGCCTGGGACCCTCCCCGCCCCTCAATAGTTTCCGCCTTTGACGCCAGGGTGGCGGTGGCGGTGGGTTAAACCCCGTGGATTAATCAGCCAAAAGCTCGCAAACCATAATACAACAACAACAACAAACCCAATCCCGTCGGAGCGGGGGAAAAAACCCACAAACCATGGTTACCAAAAAAAAAGTTAAAATCTAACTAGCCTAACCAAGTAATTACAATTTCACATAAATTTACACGTTGTCTCTATTTGATCTTCTCTTCAATCACTTCACGGATAACTAGATCACACCAACTAATTAGCAGCTAACTCAAAACAATATATATAAAGAACAATAATCAACTAAAAAAAAGGCATAAATTTTTATACCTTGATATGAACATTTAGAAAGAAGATCATAAACCTCGACCGAACTCTTCATATCATTATCACATAGCAAAATCCTCACTTTACTTCGATCAATAAAACCCTCTCCACCACTCTTCAATATTTCATTTGGTTCCATACCTAATTTTACACTTTCTAAAAATAGATCAACTATTACAGAACTTCCATTAAACTAACTAGCTAGCTATTTATATATATATACATAATAATCATCTAGGTTTGACCTTTCTATTTTTAGAAAGTTCATCAGATCAAACATATCCTAATAAAATACATGGTATCAGTAACAGATCAACGTTAAGTGTGTGTTTGTGTGTGGAAAAACAAGGTCTTCTTCTTTGATTAGTTGAAGAAAAAAATGGTTTTTTTAATGTGAGCTGGTGAGGCTAAAATGCGCAGGATGAATCTGGGCCGTTAGATGAGGCACATGTGTTAGAATTAGGGGGCAGACGTGGATGAAAAAGTGCAAAAGTGAGCGCGTGAGGATAAATAATTAGGGATAGAGAATTGGCCACGTCATCAAAAGGTCTTTACGAAAGAGGAAAGGACGGAGATATTTTTAGATATTTGTTTGTGTATCTTTGGGGATTTCGATTTGGATTTCGCCTACTTTGTGGCCCAATGTTATAGAACATGGAATATGTAATGGGAGGTGTTGGGGTATCCTATTTAAAAACCGGACCGGACCGGACCGGCCGGTTCGACCGGCCTCCGGCTGATCGGCCGGTTTAAAAAACCCCGGTTTTTTATAGTCCCGTTTACTGTAGCGAACCGGCCGGTTTTTTCCGGTTTTGGCCGGTTTTTCCGGTTCAACCGGTTTTGACTTTTTGACTTTTTTTTTTTTTTTTTTTTTTTGTTGGGCGGTTCGGCCGGTTCAACCGGTCCGGTTCGAACCGGTGACGGAAGCTTGGCCGGTTCGACTAAAAAACCGGTTTTTAAAACATTGAATATGTAATGGGAGGTGTTGGGGTATCCTATTTTGATACTAGCACCTTCAGGATTTGACAACACATTGATGGATGTTGGCATCTTTTTTAGAGCATAGGGTGTCCGAGCCAAAGTTAAACTTTAACTTAGTGACACGTCAGCGCCACATCAATTTTAACTTTTTAACTTTAACTCTAAAAAAATACCTCTTATCATAACTCACTTATAACTCAACTATAACTCAACAATTTACAAATTCAACCCCTAAACTAAAACTAATACTCCCTTTGTCCCATATTAAGTGTCCACTTTCCAAATGCACAAAGTTTTAGGAAAGTGGGGCCAACTATACTCTCCACCAATCAAATATTACTATTACCCACTAAAGTCTCTTCTCATTGGTTGAAAATATTCCCTGGACACTTAATTTGGGACATCCCAAGATTCCATTATGGACACTTAATATGGACGGAGGGAATACTTCATTTAATAAATAACATAACGTTAAAACTTAAACATTACATTACGAATTTTAAAAAAAAATAAATAAATAAATAATAATAATAATAAAAATACTACATAAAGGAAACTACAACATACTGAAATTACGAAATACAATTACATCTACTGTCGAGGTTGCAAGTTATATTTTTTGATGATTCTTTCTTTTTCAGAATTGATCTAAAACACAATGTTTGGATCCTTGTCGTAAGTGTCAATCATTAGAAATTTTATCTCTTCCAACCTTTGAATCGTTTCATCTTTTTCTTTAGCCGCCCGATACGCCTCTTGGGCGGTTTCCCGTTTCATACGATACTCGGATGTCATAGCCTCCCCGAATTGGCTTGACGAGATCGTTCCTCCGGTACTCGCTCCCCCGGTACTGTCGTGCTCTCAGATTTGGCTTTCTTCGAAGAACGTTTTTTCCCATCGGACGTGGTTGGTCATCATGACCGAATAACGCCTCGTTTGTTTGGCTTGGGACATCGCCGGTTAAATCAAGCGCTTCCGGCGCGTCCCATTTTTTATGAGCACGCAAAACCTCCCATGCCTCCTCGTTATTAAACGGCGATGTGTTATGCTCGTCATGGTACATTTGTCTAGCCAGTTTCATGATATCCAACTCACGTCAGGATTTTCTTCAATTGGTTCGGGTTTTTTTGGATATTTTGGCCTTTCGTTTACCACCTCGTTTTTATGGCTTTGGAGGAGACGTAGGTGTTTCGCGAACTTCATTTGTTCCGGTTTGTGTTTGTGATGATTGGGATGGCGGTTGTGATGTTTGTTCGAATTGTAGATTTTGGGAATTGGTGTTTAGCGTGTTTTGTTGGTTTCGTTCCCATTGTAGAAATCGTTCATGTTGTAGGTAAAGTTCCTCGGTCGACAAGCCGAGTGGTTTAGGGAAAGGGATGTTGGTTGATGATGAACCCGCGTTCGGGTTTGAAGATGAACCCGCGTTAGGGTTATTCCAACCCATGAGATTCAAGAAACTATCGTCGTTGTTAAATCTCGACATTTTTTTTGCTAGCAAATGGAAGTATATGTAGATGAGATTGAGTTGTGAAAGTGTGAAAAAAAGTTGTGTGTTAATTGGTATTTGTAGTGGTAGAAAAAAGGTTTTAATTTTATTATTTTTTATTTTTTTTTAACATTCTGCCCGTTATTATAAAGTTAGAGGGGGTAAATGTAATTTTTTTTTAATCCAACAGTAATATATACGTTAGAGAGGGGCAAAATGATTTTTTTTTTTTATACCACATGGCCTTAACGCCGCGTTAAGCTAGTAACTCGGGGCATAACGCAAGTCCTTAACTCGATGTCATGGTATCATAACTCAGCCCTTAACGCGCCTGCGTTAAGGCTTAACTCACCTCAAATGGCATGATAATACATGCTCTTACAAAAATAATAAGGGGTCGTTTGGTTTGTTGCTAAGAATAATAATGGGTATCGGATTTGATATGTGGTAGAATGACAATGGATATGAAAAAGTGTATGATTACGATTGTTTATGTTTGTATGACAAAATATGATATGAAAAAATGTATAGATATTTGAATTTTGTAGTGTAAAAGATGTTGGGAATTATTTCATTCAGAGTTAGTACGGCCAAGCTAAAGATGAGACTGTTGAAGAATAACACTAACAGTACTAACATAGTTAGTACTGCTAGTGTAAATATTAGTATTGCCAGGTTTACTTTGTACTGCTGTTGGAAGATTGATACTGCCAAGGTTTAGAAGACGTGTGAAGATATGTATAGAAGATATTTAGTATATATCTTATAAGTTTAGAATGATACGAATATATTGTATATTGACAGTTATCTTGTAAAGGACTCCTTGTGCCTATAAAAGGAGGTCCTAGGTTAATATCTTAAAGATCTAGAATACGTATGTTTTGATAAGATTCAAGGTTGTAAACCCTAGTCATATTCAGATCACTCGTATTATTTGCTTAATAATATTGAATCATTTTGGTTATACTGTTCCATTGTTTACTGTTTCATTGTTCAACACTTTGTCAATATTCTTCTAAACATTAAAGAGTAGATTCCGCATACTCTTTGGTGTTCAATAAAGTTTCTAACAAGCTCAAGCAAGATCCGTGTTTAAGGACTCACAAGTGGTATCAAAGCTAGGTTCTGAAACTTTGATCTAGAAGAAACATACCAGAAGAATTCTCTATTTTCACTGAAGCAATGGATCTCGAAACTACTCAGACAACTACCACTGCTAAACTGCCTATTCTAAAGCAGGGTGACTATGAGATGTGGAGGCTCAGAATTGAGCAATACTTTCAGGTGCAGGATTATGCTCTATGGGACATCATAGAGAATGGCAATTCGTTCAAACCCATAGTCAAACCATCAACAAGTGAAGGCAGTGCTCAAACTATATTAGGTCCTGTTACTGCAGAAGAGACGCTTCAGAAGAAGAATGATCACAAGGCTAGAAGTATGTTGCTGATGGCTATACCTAATGAACAACTATTAACTTTTAGCAAGTACAAGGATGCAAAGACTCTGTTTGAAGCCATAACAACAAGGTTTGGTGGTAATGAAGCCACCAAGAAGACACAGAAGACTTTACTGAAGCAGAATTATGAGAACTTTAGTGCTACAAGCATTGAGTATCTTGATCATATGTTCAACAGGCTTCAGAAGATAGTAAGCCAACTGGCTGTCTTGGGTGTAGAGATTCCACAGGAGGATCTTAATATGAAGTTCTTAAGAAGTCTATCTACTGAATGAAATACTCATTTAGTTGTCTGGAGAAATAAGCCAGATATTGATACAATGAGTCTTGATGTTCTGTACAAGAATCTTAAGATTGTTGAACAGGAGGTGAGAAAGACTGGAGGCTCAAGTTCTAGCTCTGGGAACATGACATTTGTGACATCTCCCAGCAATAGCAGTCCAGAAGAGGTTTCAGGAGTTAGTACTGCTAACCCTAAAGTTAGTACTGCAAGTTCACAAACTAGTACTGCTAGCTTAGGTGATGAAACTGTTTATGCATTCTTGGCCAGTCAAGCAAGTGGGTATCAGCTTTATCATGAAGACCTAGTTCAAATTCATGAAGATGATCTGGAGGAGATGGATTTGAAGTGGCAAATTGCTTTTCTAAGTATGAGGGCCAAGAGGTATTATCAGAAGACAGGAAAGAAGATCACTATCAGTCCAGGTGATGTTGCTGGGTATGACAAGTCAAAAGTGGAGTGTTACAACTATCATAAGTTGGGACAGTTTGCTAGGGAATGCAGAGGGCCAAGGAACCAGGACAGCAGGGGTAGGAATCAAGATAGCAGAGGTTCCAGAAATCAAGAAAGCACCAGGAAGAGTAAGGAAGGGTCTTATTCAAAGGCAATGGTGGCCATTGATGGACTTGGATTTGATTGGAGTTTTATGGCTGAAGAGGAAGCTCCTACCAACATGGCACTGATGGCTTTCTCTGACTCTGAGGTACATATAGTAAAAAATTGTTCAAAATCCTGTTTAGCTTTAAAAGATTATGAAACTCTTAAAAAGCAGTATGATGACCAAAGAATAGAGCTTAACCAATCTAATTATAATTTAGCAAATCATAAGAGAGGTTTTGCTATTTTAGAAGAACAACTTGTTTTCTATAAAAAGAATGAAATTGTATTCACTGAGGTTATAGCTGTTTTGAAAAGAGATATTATGTTTAAAGACATAGAAATTAATGAGCTTAAAAAGGAGCTAGAAAAGGCTAAGCTAGATAAAGACAGCATTGAAGTGAATATAGAGAGATATGCAGGAGCAACTAAAAGCATAGAAAAGATCGTAGAGTGTCAGCTTACTAATAACTTTAAGAAAGGTCTATGTTATAAGTCTGTTGCACCACCTTATAAAGGGGCACATCTACCCCCAGGTATTGATTTGGCACATACTGGTTTAGAGGAATTTCAAGAGCCCAAGTTTGAATATGGACATAAGACTAGTGAGAGTGCTAATGTAGAGAAGTCTGAAGAGATTAAGGAATCCTTTGAGAGTGCTAGTGACAACTCATTGGTTGAGGAGAATGTGTCAGAAGTTAAAGTAGAAAAGAAAACTGTTGTTCCTATTGCTACTAAAATAGAAGTTGAAGAACCAGTTAGGAAACAAGTTAGATATGCAGAGATATATAGATCACAAAACAGGTCACAAAGTCCTAGGGGTAACCAAAGAAATTGGAATATGTAAAACCCCGACCCCACAAGGGTAGAGATATCACAAATACATGGTTTCATATCAGATAAACATAGCATACAATCAATAGTAATACAATGGTTCTCAAAGGTTACAATGAAATCTTGCAATACAAGGGTTACAAAGGAAAATAAAAGCTGCCTATAAAATCCATAAGTACATCTCTTCTAATGGCTTCTACTCAAAGTCTTCTAAGTCCAAAAGTCTCTTCACTTATACCCAAACCCGTCGTCCTGCTTATAATCTGCCGCACACGAAAAGAAAACGTGCGGCTGAGCTTAAAAAGCCCAGTGAACAGATATAACGGAAACAAAGCAGTAGCATAATGAATAATACATGAGTAAATGAGAATGGAAGCATGAATACATGGTAAGAATACATGGTATCATAAGGGAAAGGACAAAGGTGCATGGTAAGGGAAAGTCAGTAATCCACTACGAGCCCATAACATGAAATCATAAGCATAATCATAATCATAAACATGTAGAGGGGAGACCTCTTAGTATCCTGTAAATATGAGGGGTGTCCTCATCATGGGTATCTTGTAAACATGAGGGGTGTCCTCAATCATGGGTTGGAGTAGCTAGCTCCCAGAGTGTGAAAGACGTGTATCGCACACACCATCAGTCACCATGAATAACATAACATAACATGAACATGAACATGAACAAATCTAGGATGCATCCATACGCCCCAGGTGGCCATAATCTGCCTCTACGTAAACATAACATGCAGGGACGGGACAGGTCATCACTCTCCTGCCCTAGAGTCATGCCATCGGTGCATCGACTGACATGGACATGAAACCCTCATGCCTAGTGAGTGGCTCGTAGTATCAAACTGAGGGTAAAGGTCAAGTATCATGAATCATGTTTTAAGTTTACTTGCATAGGTCAATATCATGTTTCATAAGTTCATAATCATGGTTCATAAGCAAGGGTTCATGGTCAAGGTTCATAAGCAAAGGTTCATGCATGAAAGGTTCATAATCATAAAGGTTCAATATCATGATGGTTCAATAATCGGAGTCATAATAAGAGAATGAAGGCCTCTTGTCAAAGAAGCAGAATATCTGTACCTTATTGCTTGACAAGGATCACACTGAATAAGATGATAAAGAGCACAGGACTACTCCCTCTTCACACCTAGAGGAGTAAAGACATGATTACTAAAGATCCCATTTCCATATTAAGTAACTTTCTATTTTAGCAGGTTTCCATTTTTAGAAAGTTTCCATATCTAGAACGTTGGATCAACATTCTTAGTTAAATCATTATTTTTGGAATTAGGGTATCTTTTATCACATTTACATATTAGGTCCTTAAGAATTCATAATTTACACTTTACACCCTTTAGTTTCAAAAGTTACACTTTAGACCCTTAATTTATCAAAGTTTCTCAATGGTCACTCATTTTATCATATTATAAGAATGTATCCTCAAATTTACAGAATTTACACAATAGGTCCCTCTAGTTTTCAAAGTTGCATATTTAGTCCCTTATTATACAATTTCAACTTTATATTATTAATAATTACACATTAACCCATTAAATCACCAAATTTACACATAACCCCCTGAATAGATTAAATTACTCAAAACAGCCCCAAGTTTCCAGAAATTACAAGTTTAGTCCCTCCATTTAATTATTTTATAATTCGTACCTTAATTAAACCCTAGAAACATTTTAATCCTTTAAAATACAAAAATGACACTAGACCCCCCTCTTTTTATATTTTATACAGTAGGTACATGTTCCAAAATAAGTTCTAAAAATAACCCTTAAGCTTTAAAAATTACAAAACTCACCCAAAACATTTTTAGCAAATCGTATAACACTTTATTTAATCAAAACCCTAACCCTAAAATACAAATCATTCACCAATCATTATACCATCATTAAATCCTCATTAAATGACCAAGAACAAGCCCTCAATCCAAACCCTAAATCGAATTACACTTTATTTCTTTTTCTTTTTAATTTCTTTAAAATCGGTAAAACTAAATAAATCAAGAATAATTATTTTAGGCCTTAAAATTCGAAATATAATTTTTCCCAGATTAGTATGATCATATGGAGTCCAAATAAAATAAATATGAAGCCTCAAAAATTCGAATTGAATTATTTAGGGTTTATACACGTTTTTAAGATTTAATTCACAAATAATTGTTAGATCATGCATGGATCGACTTTTACATTTTATTTGGTGTTCATAACATATATAGGGTCTGAGAAAAATACCAAATCAAGATTTGAACGTGTGGAATGAGGTGTACGAATTCTTTTATACGCGTATGGCCAAAATGGGTCGAAAATCACCACGGCTTCAAAAACGATCTAAAAATCATGAAACCAATTTTCACAGGTCACATATGATGTGAGGAATACAAGAAAAATAAGAAACGAATTTTATTATGGTCGAATGAATAGAAACGAATTATACCTATTATCTTAGCCGCGACAAAGAAAATTTCACCAAAGATGATACGAATGAAGAACACCTCCACAATAATTTTTCTAGGGCTCTTTAGATGTTGATTTATCACGGAAAATTGTGTTTAGAATTTTTGGGGATCGAATTGAAGCTAGAGAGAATTGTTTGTGTGTGTGTGATTATCGGCTAATTAGGGTTTGAAGGAAATAATGTGTGATTGATTTAAAATGGAAGTGGCCGGTCAATGGGGGAGAGATAATGGCCAAGAATTTTGAAATTTGGTCAAGGGAATTAATGCATTGATTATCTCTTTTAATTTCCCATTTAATTCCATTTAATTACCTTATTTAAATCATAATATTTGAATTTAAACTATATTAGGCGCCCAAGGGCATTTTGGTAATTTTGTGGCTTGTATAAAAGTTAAATGGAGTTGTTAAAAATATTTGGGATCATAACTTGTTCATTGCTAGAAGTTTGGAATTTATCTTGTGCTTTACATATGTTTTATTTAGGTTCCAAATTCCCAGGGGCAATTTGGTCATTTTTACATGTTATAGAATTTCAGGTATTACAACTTCTTCCCCACTAACAGAAAAAATTTCGTCCTCGAAATTTGCAAGAAGCGGAGAGAAATGAGAACGGAATACTCGTACGGAATGCGAATAAGATTTCAATCAATTCAACTGTATCAACAGTAGGGAGTTCTACATGACCTCAAGATTTATAACTTAGGTCAACAGAATAAAAAACGGGAGTCCAACTCATCCAGATATTTGACGAACGAAGGCAGAGTATACGCATAGGTATAATGAACCTGAGGTCTCACTAATCACAGATAATCCATCGGAAATCAAGTTCTAAACTTCTTAGGTACTTCCCAAGATATCCTATGGTCACAATGAGGGCACGTTATATGGTGTAAGTATTATCACGTTAATAATACCAGCACCACATAATTATGCCTTCATGATGATCATACTTTATCTCAAGTCGTAAGCAATCACCTGTCTTAGTCCACCTAGTACTTCTACAGTCTCAGAGGTTAACCAAAGCAATGTCATAGCAAGGCATGAATCAGAGTGATGCGGAAACGATGATACTTGAATACCTTATAGTCTACCCATTCCTCACTGGTCAAAACTTAGGTTCATATCCAGAAATCCTTAAGCAACTTCTTACAGGTTATCTTATGAGCGCCTACAGTGGAAACTTAGTGGTCCTAAACGCACAGGACAGGGTAATTGTATTACAAGTCGTCAGCCTGTTCTCTGATACCATAATTGTAACACCCCGACCCCACAAGGGTAGAGATATCACAAATACATGGTTTCATATCAGATAAACATAGCATACAATCAATAGTAATACAATGGTTCTCAAAGGTTACAATGAAATCTTGCAATACAAGGGTTACAAAGGAAAATAAAAGCTGCCTATAAAATCCATAAGTACATCTCTTCTAATGGCTTCTACTCAAAGTCTTCTAAGTCCAAAAGTCTCTTCACTTATACCCAAACCCGTCGTCCTGCTTATAATCTGCCGCACACGAAAAGAAAACGTGCGGCTGAGCTTAAAAAGCCCAGTGAACAGATATAACGGAAACAAAGCAGTAGCATAATGAATAATACATGAGTAAATGAGAATGGAAGCATGAATACATGGTAAGAATACATGGTATCATAAGGGAAAGGACAAAGGTGCATGGTAAGGGAAAGTCAGTAATCCACTACGAGCCCATAACATGAAATCATAAGCATAATCATAATCATAAACATGTAGAGGGGAGACCTCTTAGTATCCTGTAAATATGAGGGGTGTCCTCATCATGGGTATCTTGTAAACATGAGGGGTGTCCTCAATCATGGGTTGGAGTAGCTAGCTCCCAGAGTGTGAAAGACGTGTATCGCACACACCATCAGTCACCATGAATAACATAACATAACATGAACATGAACATGAACAAATCTAGGATGCATCCATACGCCCCAGGTGGCCATAATCTGCCTCTACGTAAACATAACATGCAGGGATCGGGACAGGTCATCACTCTCCTGCCCTAGAGTCATGCCATCGGTGCATCGACTGACATGGACATGAAACCCTCATGCCTAGTGAGTGGCTCGTAGTATCAAACTGAGGGTAAAGGTCAAGTATCATGAATCATGTTTTAAGTTTACTTGCATAGGTCAATATCATGTTTCATAAGTTCATAATCATGGTTCATAAGCAAGGGTTCATGGTCAAGGTTCATAAGCAAAGGTTCATGCATGAAAGGTTCATAATCATAAAGGTTCAATATCATGATGGTTCAATAATCGGAGTCATAATAAGAGAATGAAGGCCTCTTGTCAAAGAAGCAGAATATCTGTACCTTATTGCTTGACAAGGATCACACTGAATAAGATGATAAAGAGCACAGGACTACTCCCTCTTCACACCTAGAGGAGTAAAGACATGATTACTAAAGATCCCATTTCCATATTAAGTAACTTTCTATTTTAGCAGGTTTCCATTTTTAGAAAGTTTCCATATCTAGAACGTTGGATCAACATTCTTAGTTAAATCATTATTTTTGGAATTAGGGTATCTTTTATCACATTTACATATTAGGTCCTTAAGAATTCATAATTTACACTTTACACCCTTTAGTTTCAAAAGTTACACTTTAGACCCTTAATTTATCAAAGTTTCTCAATGGTCACTCATTTTATCATATTATAAGAATGTATCCTCAAATTTACAGAATTTACACAATAGGTCCCTCTAGTTTTCAAAGTTGCATATTTAGTCCCTTATTATACAATTTCAACTTTATATTATTAATAATTACATATTAACCCATTAAATCACCAAATTTACACATAACCCCCTGAATAGATTAAATTACTCAAAACAGCCCCAAGTTTCCAGAAATTACAAGTTTAGTCCCTCCATTTAATTATTTTATAATTCGTACCTTAATTAAACCCTAGAAACATTTTAATCCTTTAAAATACAAAAATGACACTAGACCCCCCTCTTTTATATTTTATACAGTAGGTACATGTTCCAAAATAAGTTCTAAAAATAACCCTTAAGCTTTAAAAATTACAAAACTCACCCAAAACATTTTTAGCAAATCGTATAACACTTTATTTAATCAAAACCCTAACCCTAAAATACAAATCATTCACCAATCATTATACCATCATTAAATCCTCATTAAATGACCAAGAACAAGCCCTCAATCCAAACCCTAAATCGAATTACACTTTATTTCTTTTTCTTTTTAATTTCTTTAAAATCGGTAAAACTAAATAAATCAAGAATAATTATTTTAGGCCTTAACAATTCGAAATATAATTTTTCCCAGATTAGTATGATCATATGGAGTCCAAATAAAATAAATATGAAGCCTCAAAAATTCGAATTGAATTATTTAGGGTTTATACACGTTTTTAAGATTTAATTCACAAATAATTGTTAGATCATGCATGGATCGACTTTTACATTTTATTTGGTGTTCATAACATATATAGGGTCTGAGAAAAATACCAAATCAAGATTTGAACGTGTGGAATGAGGTGTACGAATTCTTTTATACGCGTATGGCCAAAATGGGTCGAAAATCACCACGGCTTCAAAAACGATCTAAAAATCATGAAACCAATTTTCACAGGTCACATATGATGTGAGGAATACAAGAAAAATAAGAAACGAATTTTATTATGGTCGAATGAATAGAAACGAATTATACCTATTATCTTAGCCGCGACAAAGAAAATTTCACCAAAGATGATACGAATGAAGAACACCTCCACAATAATTTTTCTAGGGCTCTTTAGATGTTGATTTATCACGGAAAATTGTGTTTAGAATTTTTGGGGATCGAATTGAAGCTAGAGAGAATTGTTTGTGTGTGTGTGATTATCGGCTAATTAGGGTTTGAAGGAAATAATGTGTGATTGATTTAAAATGGAAGTGGCCGGTCAATGGGGGAGAGATAATGGCCAAGAATTTCGAAATTTGGTCAAGGGAATTAATGCATTGATTATCTCTTTTAATTTCCCATTTAATTCCATTTAATTACCTTATTTAAATCATAATATTTGAATTTAAACTATATTAGGCGCCCAAGGGCATTTTGGTAATTTTGTGGCTTGTATAAAAGTTAAATGGAGTTGTTAAAAATATTTGGGATCATAACTTGTTCATTGCTAGAAGTTTGGAATTTATCTTGTGCTTTACATATGTTTTATTTAGGTTCCAAATTCCCAGGGGCAATTTGGTCATTTTTACATGTTATAGAATTTCAGGTATTACAGAATAACTTGAAGTCCAAACAACTAGGAAGTGATTTTGTCTTGTACAATAAAGCATGTTTTACTTGTGGCAGTTTTTATCATGTTCAGGCTAATTGTAACTACCACCAAAGGGAAAGGGTGGTAAATGGGAATTCTAGGGTAAACACAAATGGCTTTGCTAAATATAATCACCTTAATGCTCAAAGAAACATGGCTCCCAGAGCAGTGTTGATGAGAACTGGCCTTATACATTCGAATATTGTTAGGCCTGTTTGTACTGCTCACCCTAAATCAACAGTTTTCAGTGCTAAACCATTGACTTTTTATTCTAAATCAGCACAACAAACTGGTAAAAGGTCCTATTATGAGAAAACAGTGTTTAAAAACAAGAAATTATGCCAAACAGTTAGAACTGCTAAGCCAGCAGTTTGTACTGCTAGGCCAGTAGTTAGTACTGCTAGGCCAGTGAATGTTGTTAGGGCAAATAGGGGCAATGTTGTTAAGGCCTAAGCATGTTTGGAATGGAGACCTACCAAACCCAATAGTGCATCAATTATCGTGAAGAAATATAACTACATTGATGCACGAGGCAGATCCAAGTCAGTAATGGCTTGGGTCCCCAAAAGAAACTAATTTTCTTTATTTTATGTGCAGGAACATCCACAAGATGATGAAGAAGATCAAGGATATTCAGATAGTGGATGCTCTAGGCACATGACAGGGAACATGTCTTACCTCTCAGAGTTCAAAGCTTTTGATGGAGGATATGTTTCCGTTGGGGGAGGAGCAAGAGGTGGTAAAATTACTGGTAAAGGTACAATTAAAACCGGTAAACTTGATTTTGAATATGTGTATTTTGTGCAGGAACTTAAGTATAATCTCTTTAATGTCTCACAGATGTGTGACAAAAAGAACAAAGTTCTTTTTACTGAAACTGAATGTCTTGTCCTGTCTCCTGATTTTAAGCTACCTGATAAAAGTCTTGTATTACTTAAAATTCCTAGAAAGGGCAACATGTACAGTGTTGATATGAAGAAAATTGTTCCTAAAGAGAATCTAACTTGTCTTGTTGCAAAAGCCACATATGATGAATCAATGCTTTGGCATAGGAGACTTGGTCATGTCAATTTTAAAACCAGTAATAAGATTGTAAAAGATGGTTTGGTAAGAGGTTTACCTCAAAAATATTTTGGAAATGACCAAACTTTTGTTGCCTATCTTAAGGGAAAACAACACAGAGCTTCTTGTAAGCCCAAGTCTCAAAACTCTATTACTCAACCATTATTCATGCTTCATATGGACTTGTTTAGTCCTACATCTGTGAGTAGTTTAATGCATAAGAAGTACTGTCTTGTGGTCACTGAGGATTATAGCAGGTTTACATGGGTTTTCTTTTTAGGAACTAAGGATGAAACCAGTAACATTCTTAAGAGCTTTATAATAGGAATAGAAAACCTAGTTGATAAGAAAGTAAAAATCATCAGGTGTGACAATGGGACAGAGTTTAAAAATAGAGTTATGAATGAATTTTGTGAAGAAAAAGGTATTAAGAGGGAATTTAGTGTAGCTAGAACTCCTCAGCAAAATGGTGTTGCTGAAAGGAGGAATATGACACTTATAGAGGTTGCTAGGACCATGTCAGCTAACTCTAAGCTACCTATTTCATTCTGGGCTGAAGTAGTTAATACTGCTTGTTATGTGCAGAACAGGGTTTTAGTGGTCAAACCTCACAACAAGACTCCTTATGAACTATTTAGAGGTAAAACACATGCTCTAAGCTTCATGAGACCATTTGGATGTCATGTTACTATCCTTAATACATTAGATTATTTGGGAAAGTTTGATGGAAAGTCAGATGTGGGTTTCTTTGTTGGTTACTCTACACATAGTAAAGCTTTTAGGGTATACAACATAAGAACTAGGAAGGTAGAAGAAAACCTGCATGTTGAATTTTTAGAGAATAAGTCTAATGTTGCAGGTGAAGGTCCAAAAGGGTTGTATGATCTTGATGTTCTAACAAAATCTATGAACTATGTACCAGTTGTTGCAGGTACAAATACTAATGATTTTGCAGGTTCAGAAGTCAGTGTTGATACAGGTGAATCTAGCATGGAGAAAGAGACTAGTCAAGATCACATTTTGATGCCAATTTGGAAAGATGGTTCTCTATATGATTCATTTTCAAAGAATGATGATCCACCAACTTCTAGTGATGCTGATGGTAAAGAAAGTGGAGTTGATGATCAAGAACAAGAGGTACCTGAAAACAGTACTAATGATGATGGTATTGCTAGGCCAAATGATGGTACTGCTGAGCCAAAAGATAGTACTGGTGGACAAAATGTTTATACTGTTGATCCAACAGTTTATCCTGCTCCACAGACTAATCTTTTTGATGATTTTGAAGTAGACTTGAACAATATTACTATCACATATGAAGCTCCCTCAACTCCCCATATAAGAGTTCACAGAGATCATTCACTTGATCTTGTGATTGGTTATATGCAGTCTGGTGTAAAGACAAGGAGACAAGTCAAGTCTACATATAAACAAGAACAAGAATTTATCAGTGCAATATATGAAGGAAAAACTCATGAAGACCTTCATACTTGTTTATTTGTCTGTTTCTTATCGCAGGAAGAACCCAAGAAGATTGCAAAAGCTCTTAGTGACCCATCTTGGGTAGAAGCCATGCAAGAGGAGCTCTTACAGTTCAAGCTTCGAAATGTGTGGGTTCTGGTTGATTTGCCTAATGAAAAGTGGGTAATTGGTACTAAATGGGTATTCAAACAAGAAGGATGAGAGAGGCATTGTCATCAGGAACAAAGCAAGGCTAGTTGCATAGGGATATACTCAAGAAGAGGGTATAGATTATAATGAAGTGTTTGCACCTGTAGCAAGAATTGAGGCAATAAGGCTGTTTCTGGCTTATGCTTCATTTATGGGATTCATGGTTTATCAAATGGATGTGAAGAGTGCCTTTCTTTATGGTACAATTGATGAAGAAGTATATTTTATGCAACCACCAGGGTTTGAAGATCCTGATCATCCTGACAAGGTCTACAAGGTGGTGAAGGCACTATATGGTCTACATCAAGCTCCAAGAGCCTGGTATGAAACCTTGTCCAAGTATCTATTGGATAATGGGTTTCAGAGAGGACAGATAGACAGGACACTGTTTATCAAGAAGCAAAAGGGTGATATTTTGCTGGTCCAAGTATATGTAGATGACATTATTTTTGGCTTTACCAAGAAGGAGATGTGTACTGCTTTTGAGAAACTAATGCATGATAAGTTTCAAATGATTTCTATGGGAGAACTGAATTTCTTCTTAGGATTACAAGTAAAGCAGAAGGAAGATGGTATATTTATCAGCCAGGATAAATATGTTGCTGAGATTTTCAAGAAATTTGGGTACATAGATGCCAAGGTTGCTAGTACTCCTTTTGATAAAGAGAAGCATTTGCTTAAAGATGCAGATGGTGATGATGTTGATGTTCATTTATACAAGTCAATGATTGGATCATTGATGTATCTTACATCATCCCGACCAGATATTATGTTTGCTATGTGTGCATGTGCCAGATTTCAAGTCACTCATAAGTCTTCACATTTACATGCTGTGAAGAGGATTTTTAGGTACCTAAAAGGTCAACCTAAATTGGGCCTTTGGTATCCTAAAGAGTCTTCATTTGATTTGGTGGCTTATAGTGATAGTGACTATGCTAGTGCAAGTTTAGATAGGAAGTCAACAACAGGTGGTTGTCAATTCCTAGGGAACAGGTTGATATTATGGCAGTGTAAAAAGCAAACTGTGGTGGATAATTCTACAATTGAGGTTGAATATGTGGCTGCTGCTAGTTGTTGTGGACAAGTACTCTAGATTCAGAATCAAATGCTAGACTATGGGTATAATTTTATGAACACCATGATATTTATTGACAATAACAGTACCATTTGTATTATTAAAAATCCTGTTCAACATTCTAAAACAAAACACATAGAGATTAGACATCGTTTTATAAGAGATTGTAATGAGAACAAGTTAATTCAAGTTGTTAAAATACATACAAATAACAATTGGGCTGACTTACTAACAAAAGGTCTTGATGTTGGAAGGTTTCAGTACTTGGTCGCAAGTATTGGAATGCTCAATCCATAAAGTTTTAATCTCTAAGTGTCTTTGTAAAGTTTTGTAAAGGATTTGTACTGTTAATTGTTAGACAGTTGAGTTTGTACCGCTAGTACAAATTAGTACTGCTAAGTTTAAACTGTTAGTCAAATTTGATTCTGTTATATAAAAAATGCTTTGATTTGTGTTTTCTTGGTTTTAACGCCACGTTAAGCTCGTAACTCGGGGCATAACTCAAGTCCTTAACTCGATGTCACGGTCTCATAACTCAGCCCTTAACGCGCCTGCGTTAAGGCTTAACTCACCTCAAATGGCATGATACTACATGCTCTTACAAAAATAATAAGGGGTCGTTTGGTTTGTTGCTAAGAATAATAATGGGTATCGGATTTGATATGTGGTAGAATGACAATGGATATGAAAAAGTGTATGATTACGATTGTTTATGTTTGTATGACAAAATATGATATGAAAAAATGTATAGATATTTGAATTTTGTAGTGTAAAAGATGCTGGGAATTATTTCATTCAGAGTTAGTACTGCCAAGCTAAAGATGAGACTGTTGAAGAATAACACTAACAGTACTAACATAGTTAGTACTTCTAGTGTAAATATTAGTACTGTCAGGTTTACTTTGTACTGCTGAAGACTGCTGTTGGAAGATTGATACTGCCAATGTTTAGAAGACGTGTGAAGATATGTATAGAAGATATTTAGTATATATCTTATAAGTTTAGAATGATACGAATATATTGTATATTGACAGTTATCTTGTAAATGATTCCTTGTGCCTATAAAAGGAGGTCCTAGGTTAATATCTTAAAGATCTAGAATACGTATGTTTTGATAAGATTCAAGGTTGTAAACCCTAGTCATATTCAGATCACTCGTATTATTTGCTTAATAATATTGAATCGTTTTGGTTATACTGTTCTATTGTTTATTGTTTTACTGTTCAACACTTTGTCAATATTCTTCTAAACATTAAAGAGTAGATTCCGCATACTCTTTGGTGTTCAATAAAGTTTCTAACAAGCTTAAGCAAGATCCGTGTTTAAAGACTCACAAAAGAGATGGGCCCACGAAATGGATTTCATAGACACCAAATTGGTGGGTAATGAATATATGGCTATGATATCTTCATTTCATTCTTGGGCACACTAAACAAATACCTTTAATCACTATGAAACTCATAACCCCATTCCCATATACCCATACCAAACGCACCCTAAGTATAGGTCGGTTAAAAGAAAAGGATGTCTCACAATTTTAGACCGTCAGTCGCACAAAAAAACCATTGTCACATTAGTCGCCTAAAAACTTGTTGGTCGCACAAAAATGCCACATCATTTGCACAAAAACATCTACGACACTTTGTCAAAAATCTAGTGAGGTCGGTCAGTCTATCAGTCTTTGCTAGCATTACGCAAATGCGGCAAATCACGGTTTAATGCGAACGCAGTATGGGATGGCCTTGCATTAGGCACCATAATGCGATATTTCAAATGCAATGCAATGATGCGTGCAATTTGCGCAATGATGCACGCATTTTTAAACCAATGGTGCCACAATCATTTCAATAAAAAATTAATAAAGTTTTGTCAAGAAAGGTGCCACAATCACATCAAGGGGGTGCTACAAATCACATTATTAAAAAATTAATAAATTCTTGTGAAAGGGCTGTAAACGAACTGAACATTCAGTGAACATTTCATGAACCGTTCGGTAAAAAGTTCGTTTATTTATTAAATGAACAAAATGAACAATTTTTTATGTTCGTTTAGTTAATTGAACGAACATGAACAAAAGTCGCGTTCGTTCATTTATGTTCATGAACGTCCGATTATGGTTTAGTTAACGTTCGTTTATGTTCATTTGTTTATTTATGTTCGTATATCATATTTTTAAAATTAGTTTGTTTAAACAAAACAACACTTATATAACAATATATTGTGCAGAATTTAATAAAGTTTATGTTTGTTTGTTTATTTTAATTTATGTTGGACCGTTTATGTTCATTTAGCGTTCGTTTAGTGTCTTAATGAACGAACATGACCAACTCATTTTCTTAATAAACGAACATGAACAAGAAAATTCGTTCGTTTAACCGTTCGTGTCCGTTTATTTGTTCGATTAAAATTAAATGAATGAACAGGAAGAAAGCTCCGTTCGTGTTTGTCCAGTTCGTTTACAACTCTATCAGGGGGTATGTATAACCAACCCCATATGTAATAAAGGGTATGGGTGAGCATGGTGTGAGGTGAGACAGATTTATGGTAAAATCAAAAATCAAACTATATATTTCGGTTTTTGAAAACTACACACCGTTTGGTTCAGTTTCGGTTTTTCGGTTTTGACATTGAATCGGTTCGGGCTTGGTTTTTTTTTCCAGTTTTTCTTACTTGACAACAAGCATGTTTTAATCTTATATAAAGTTTACGATATCAAGTTTCAGGCAAAAATATTTAAACAAATATCAATATTAGCATATATCCAACAATCTAAAGCTACGAGAAAACCCTTCCTATCCGAATATGGGATATATGCATAGGAAGGGTTATATGAAGGGTGGGGTTTTAACCATAGGATTATGAGATTAAATTGGGTTTTAATGATATTAAACTGGGGTATTAATGACACACTTGACACATAACCAAATATGTTGACAGATTTGTGCATAACTTTTTGTAACTGACACACAATTGACGTATTATTGACACACACACGAATTTTTTTCTAAATATGTTGAGACACTTGCACATAACTTCGTGTAATTGACACAATTGTCACATTATCAATACGATATTTTTAACACATACACTTTATCCTTTCTATCTACAAACACTTCTCATTTGATCCAAAACCTAAATATATATATTTTACGTTTTGTTTTTTAAGTAGATATAGATGTTCGGGTTTTTCGGTTTGATTTGGTTAGTCTTATATGAAACCATGAACCTAACAAAACATTGATTAAAAACGTCAGTTCGCTATTAACCTGAATTATACATCAATTAAATATTTTGGTTCGGTTTTATTCAGTTTCGGTCTGGTTTATTTCTCGATTTATCTGATGTCAAACCAAATAGGAAAATATTGAACACCCAAAGATATCTGAATAACCCAAATCCGAATACCCGAACTCTTGTTCACATGGGATATCAGATCAAGTTATTTTTGTTTGATCTGAATAATGCGAACCAAAGACCCATATCCGACATATGTGATCCTGAATAACAACACCCTAAAACAAAGGAACTCCTGAGTAGGCTAGTATCACTTTCGATGGGAATAAACGATCGGCTACATACCCAATGTGTTTACGATCATTGTTTTAAAGCTACTAACTTATTTATTTGATTACATACGTTCATATTGGATGTCTCTTCAAATGGATCGGATGCTTTCGACTTAGCTATAGAGTATAAGTTTTTAACACCATATACAACTAAAAAGGTTTAACTCATAATGCGATTGTCACTATAGCTTCTACATAACCCAAGTATTAATTAGTCCAACATATTTTGATTTTCCTTAGATATATGGGTTCTTTACATGGGAAAGTTAATTCGCTTACTCTTATTTTGCTGGTTACTGAGGGACTAGTCCTCGCTTTTATTCTCACGGCTATCACTTTTCACTTTTTTTTCTCTCTCTAAAACACACACACTACCTTTTTCACTCGATACACTGCCATTGTTGCTTCTTCTCCAGCGAAGGCGCGTGGTTTCACCAATGATAGATCTGGCGAAGCCTCGCCTTATAGCTCCTCCGGTGTCGGTGATTTCTTCTCCACTAATTGAATCTCCTGTTAGAATTTAATAATCATGACAAGTTCATATATTAAACAAGTAATCATCATATACATGCGGAAGCGTAGGATCTATTTTAACACATAAGAATTAACCAAATATTAAAGTGAACGTACCTTTTGATTCTAGCAAAACAAGAATCAACTTCAAATCTTCTTCAATCAATATCAAAAATTGGATTAACGAATTAACCCTTACCGTTTTGTAACTCAATCCAAGATATTAACTATAATGAGTTAATGCCACGATCTTGTACACACGTACTATAACCAAATTAAAGAGATTGCTAGATCAAGAAAACACAAAGTTTGTTTTTCTAAAAAACAAATCGATCGACCCTATATGGGTGTTTGTTTGATCGACCTAAGCAAGAAAAAGAAGAGAAAAGACTTAGGGTTATAGCAAGTGCACAAGAGGTTAATGAATCAATAACCCTTAGCCTTGTTTATATAGCATGACAATCTTGGAGAACAAGTTGGAATGGGATTGGGTTTCCCAAGCCCATTGCCGATCGGCCTAAGGATCCCAAAGGGATTCTGGAAGCTTCTTGTTCCTCTAATTTCATCTATAGTCCTTCTCTTATTCTCTAACGGTCGTTAGTCAATTGTCGTTAACTACTTAACGTCCGTTAGTCGTTATTTTGTGTTTTAATAATTAAATACATAACGGTTTATATATTAATTATTATCCATTAATTCTTCATACGTAATGTGTGCAATCCCGTGGTCTCGAGTTCGATTCTAGACATACATACATTAATATTTGTCCACAAAACTTAACAGCTCCCACTTGGACATTTATTAATAGTGTAATGACATTGGTTAGCGTCTAGCAATACGCCAATGCCCCTAGTACAACTCGAGGGTGGTCTCCTGGAAAAACCATTCGATGATTCATCATCATACTTATCCTTTTGTTACTAATACTATGTTAATAAAGATATGGATCTTAGTCATTCTCTATTAACCATTCTGGTTCTCGTTGTTTCTGATTGAACAAGATTACCAAATCGTCTGAACGTATTCCAGATAGATCTTGGGCGTGGCCACGCAAACACCTTGTCAACCCTACGAGGGGCCCAGCAGTATTAAACTTCAAAACAAATTTGAAGGAACAAATTCTCTCTTGACTACGATCCTAACCCATGAATTTCGAAACACTCCTGAAACACAATCCTTATGGCTACCAGTAACGTATAGCGGTAAATTGCTTTACAGAAATGCACTACATCCATGACAGTTATCTGGTATCTCAAGTCTGAGGATAACTATATATACATGATTTACTTGATGACAAGATCCATAAAGTAAACTCATGAAGTTGGGATAAGTCCTATATTCAATTCATTGAATATCATGTGAAATTGGCATGTCAACGCATCAATATACTTTCAAGTGATTAAACATGCAAATACAGGATATATTATTAAGAAAATGATAATCAAACATAACTAATATTTTATTTCATTAAAATAATAATTTTTCATAACATCCTCTTATCCAAACACTAATCACAGATGGGCATGAAACTACTAGCTAAACGAAGTCCTATGCCTTCAGCATGTTGATAAAGCTTTCCACCAGGTAAAGCCTTCGTTAAAGGATCAGCTAGGTTATTATCTGTGTGAACTTTGAGTAACTCGATTTCACCTATCTCCACTTGTTCTCGAACATAGTAATATTTAATCGGGAGATGTCTGGTGCCTTTCATGATTACAGGTTCATTGGCAAATGTAATTGCAGCTGAATTGTCACAATACATCTTTATAGGATTTTCAATCGAGGGCATAACTCCAAGCCCTGAAACGAACTTCCTAATCCAGACGGCTTCCATTGCAGCTTTTGAAGCAGCTATGTACTCACTTTCTATTGCAGACATCGCTATGGTACTCTACTTCTTGCTCTTCCAATCCACAGCTCCTCCATTAATGACAAAGACATAACCCGTCTGACACTTCGTATCATCTTTATCACATTTCTAGGAAGCATCACAGTAACCTGTAACACCAAGTCCTGTTTCTGGATTTCCCCCATATACTAAAAACATATCTCTTGTAGCCCATAAGTACTTGAGAATATGTTTAACAGCAGTCCAGTGGAATTCACCTAGATTTTGTTGATATCGACTGGTTATATTTTGAGCAAACGCCACATCAGGCCTTGTGAATCTCACTGCATACATAATAGATCCCACAGCTGAAGCATAAGGGACACTCTTCATGCGTGTCACCTCTGTAGGTGTTGAAGCACATGCTTTGCTACTTAAGCCATGATTCTCTTGCATCGGCAAATATCCCTTCTTGGAATTTTGCATATTGAATCTCTTCAATATTTTATCAATGTAAGCACTTTGGCTTAATCCAATCAACCGCTTTGATCTATCTCTATAAATCTTGATTCCTAGAATGTATGTTGCTTCTCCTAAATCCTTCATGGAAAAACATTTCCCAAGATAGGCTTTAACCTCTTTCAGTCTAGGAATATTTTTACCCATGATTAATATGTCATCAACATATAGGACTAGGAAAATAACATCACTCCCACTAGCTTTGTGATATACACATGGCTCATCCAGATTCTGAGTAAACCCAAACTTTTTTATTTCTTCATCAAATCTCTTATTCCATTGTCGTGATGATTGCTTCAATCCATAAACGGACCTTTGAAGTTTGCATCCACGGTTTGTAAATTCTGGATTCACAAACCCCTCAGGCTGCGCCATATAGATGTCTTCATCTAGGCGACCATTTAATAAGGCGGTTTTGACATCCATTTGCCAAATCTCATAGTCATAGTACGATGGTATAGCTATGAGAATCCTAATAGCCCTAATTTCAGCTACAGGAGAAAAGGTCTCCTCGTAGTCAACACCATAAGTTTGAGTAAATCATTTAGCTACCAAATGGGCCTTATAGGTGTGTACATTTTCATCCATGTCAGTTTTCTTCTTGAAGAGCCACTTACTTCCAACTACCTTGGCATTGGGAGGAAGGTCTACTTCAATCCAGACTTCATTATCTCTCATGGATTGCATTTCCCCATTCATAGAAATCTGCCATTTGTCCTTTTCAGGATCATTCTTGGCAGCTCTATAATTAACAGGTTCTCCAAGATCCCCTAATATAGTTTCCTCAACTTCTACATTAAGACATAGACGTTCAGGTGCTTTCACAGTCCTTACAGATCTGCGAATGGGAACAACTTCAGGTGGAGGACCCAGACTTTCAGGTTCCATAGGAAGTACGCTAGTGTTTTCAGAAGGTAATGTATCCTCTTGATCATCTTCCAGATCATAAATCCTCCCACTGAATTCTTGAGATATGAGATCTTTTTCAAGAAAATCTCCATACCTATCAACAATTACTTTTTTTTCAGGTGGGTAGTAAAAGTAGTAACCCATCGTTTCCTTTGGGCATCCTACAAAGATACACTTTACAGATCTCTGTTGAAGTTTATCTGCTAGTTTAACAAACGCCTCGCAACCCCAGACCTTTAAATAAGACAAGTTAGGAGTTTTTCCATACCATAACTCAAAAGGTGTCTTATCAACCTTCTTGGTCAGAACCATATTCAAAATGTAAATAGCAGACTCTAAGGCATAATCCCAAAAGGATAAAGGAAGAGTTGTAAGATTAAACATTGATCGCACCATGTCCAACAATGTACGATTTCTTCTCTCAAATACACCATTTTGTTGTGGAGTATAAGGAGATGTGAGATGCTGGACAATTTCATTCTCAGCTAAATAATCTTTAAACTCTTGACTCAGATATTCACCACCTCTGTCGGATCGAAGAGCTTTAATCTTCTTTCCAAGTTGCAATTCTACTTCTGCTTTTAAAACCTTAAATATTTTAAACACCTCATGTTTATGTTTAAGTAAATAAACATATCCATAACGGCTGAAATAATCAGTAAAGGTTAAGAAGTAGCTAGCACCTCTCTTCGACACATGTCTAAGTGGTCCACACACATCAGTATGTATTAAACCTAGTATATCAGAAGCCCTTTCCATACGATTATTGAAAGGTTTCTTAGTCATCTTCCCAGATATACAAGATTCGCATTTATCAAATGATTCATCATTGATATCTTGTAAAAGCCCATCACTTTGCAGCTTTTCCATACGAGTCTTGCCTATATGAGCAAGTCGACAATGCCAAAGATAAGATGAATCCAAAACATTCTTGATTCTCTTACTATTGATGCTATACACTGAGTTATAATTATTGGATTCATTCATATCAATTTCAAAAATTCCATTCATAGCAATAGCATTAAAATAAAAAACATTATTTAAAGAAACAGAAATTCCATTGCTCGTAACAGTATGTTTAAAACCAATATCTAATAAACAAGAAAAGGAAACAACACCTCTAACAATAGTAGGTGCATAATGACAATTATTTAAAAACAATACTAAGCCCGAAGGCAAAACTAATTTAAATACGCCTATAACTTCAACAGTTGCATGTGCTCCGTTACCCACGTGCAGATATTGTTCTCCATAGGCCAGTCTCCTTTTAACTCCAAACCCCTGCAGTGTATTGCAAATATGAATACCACATCTAGTGTCGTATACCCAGGAAATTATTTTATGAGTTAATGAAAATAATTCAATCATTAAAAAGTCACCTGAAGTGCTGGGGTTACCAGCCTCAGCCTTCAACTTCTTCACACACAACTCCTCAAGATAGAGTGAATAGTTCCGCTTCCAATATCCTATCTCATGGCAGTGGTGGCATGCCTGATCCTTCTTGTTAGGATTCACCTTGTTCTTCTTAGGGTTGTTCTTCTTGGGATTAGGTTGATAGGCCACAACTTGCTTACCCTTGTCAACCTTACCCTTACCCTTCTTATTTGCCTGTGGTTTTGGCTTTTGTATCCTACCTCCTTGTATAGCTAATACCTGAGGAGTAGGTGCCTTCTTTGGTAAACCTTTCTCATAGTCCACAAGCATTGCAAGCAACTCTGTGACTGTCTTCCCCGCGCAATGCATGTTATAGTTTCGAACAAAACCAGAAAAATCCTTGTTCAAGAACCTGTTGATTAGGTTCACACATACATTTTCAAGGTAGATATAGTTGATCTGATGTAGTTGGTCCATGTAACTCTTCATTTCCAACACATGATCACTAACAGGTTTACCTTCACCCTGCTTGCAGCTATGTAATGCATCGATTAAATCATACAATTCAACTGCAGGTGGCTTCTCATAAGTCTTTTGGAGTTCTTGAAGCATGTCATAAGGAAAATGGTGCTCAAACTGCTTTTTCAATTTGGGAGCCATACTTCAAAGCATCAAGCACGCAACTTCATTGTGCTTTTTATACTCCAATTTCCAGGCTTCTCTGACATCCTCGGATTTAGTAGCATCTGGTTCAGCAGGGCAAAGCTTATTCAAGTATTCCAGCTTATCGGACACTCTCAAGACAATCCTGAGTGACCTATGCCAGTCATTGAAATTCGGGCCAGTCAATTTTTCCCGTTCAAAGTGGTTTTTGAACGCAGAACTCAATACAACATTATCGGGTTGAGCCATTTCTACAGAAAAAGTTCAAATATTAGTATTCTGATAATACAAATTTTCAAGAAAATAAAATACCCAAGGAAATATTCATATAACCATTGAATTTTCTTGAAAACTAGGATCCAAATTTTCATAGTTTCACTACGTCAGTTGATCTGCTAGTAATGAAAGTATAAAATATGGTAATCTATCGAACAATAATTGGCAAACAATTTCCGATTCCTAGATCATTATGGGATTTACATTTGCCAAATACAATTTGCAAAGTAAGCATGTTTCATCCCATCTCATGCCTTAAGTTTCTAGGTCTCACTAACAACTTAATTAAGTCGTCTAATTTAGAAACTGCAAATTCTCCATTAATGGTCTCACGCATTAACGGAAATTTAGCTTGTCATTAAAATCTAGTTAAGGTCTCACTTAGGCTAAAAAATAACTTCAAGTGTTTCTTATAATTAGATGGCATGAACTTAAATTTTTTTAGGGTAATAATTTTGATGTGTCAATCAAAACATGTACGAAGAAGCATGCACACATCTTCGTATCATAAGTTTTCAAAACCTTTTTATTTACTAATTATAAGCTAAGATTTAAATCAACAAAGTCTTAATTGAGGTATTGGGTTCACCAATCAAAGAATTACCTACAATTATCGCCCACTATATCCTACTACTGCATGAGTCAAAAGACCCAAGTTATTCGGATATTTACCACAAAGTGGCACGTGGAATTGAGGTCAATTCACCCTTAATATGATTTTGTACATGAATAGTCATACTTGGTAGCTCCAATTAGACGCACAAAGGAGCGGAGAGACAAACGTCAGCACAAGTGCCAATTAAAAACGCGTCTCTTTTGGTTTGACAATTTAATGTTAATCCTCCTTAAACCCCTCTTATAGTTTGTCAAAACTGGGTGAGCCGTTCACACTATTGGTACAAAACTCATCACTCAATTAAAAGTTTATGACTTTAAGTCTTAAAAACATGTTATAAATTATAATCTTGCTAGTCTCGCTTGGGAGCAAATTACCGTGCGAAGCGAACCACTATCGGCACATAAGACTTTGCAAGATTTATAATTTATCACATCAAGTTTCATAAGTATTTAGTCCATTTATTTTCTATTCAAAAATTACCCTTTTTTGCTTACAACGTGTCATACAATTTAAACAAAAAACAAGTAATAATAAAAATAAACAACTAAATAACACACATAATCTTAACAATTATTTTACGTAAACAATTAGCCACACGCAAACTGCAAACTGTTTGATAAAACCTATTAATAATCTTTGGGTAAAGACCATAAAATAACAACTTACTTTCTCCATTTTACCGAGATGAAACACGTACTTTTTTATCAACATTTAAACCAACGCAACTATCAAGTATTGTTCCGAGATGAAACACCTACTTTTTTATTAACATTTAAGCCAACGAAACTATCAAGTATTGTTCCGATATCAACAAAAAGTTGTTTAAGAAGACAAGGGTAATATAGTCATTTCAAGTATTATTTAATTATTTTATACAACTTTTTGTTGATATCGGAACAATACTTGATAGTTTCGTTGGCTTAAATGTTGATAAAAAAGTACGTGTTTCATCTCGGTAAATTGAAGAAAGTAGGTTGTTATTTTATGGTCTTTACCCATAATCTTTTTATGTTAATTATGCATATATTTAACTAAGACTAGCACTTACAATGTGTAACCATTGGTAAAATTTCACCTTATAATAAACTATACTTATCCTTTTCTACGTATAATTTTTTTTATTATTATTATTATCTGATCATAACTATTATCTAATGTGACGTAGCTCACATCCTCGATAAACATGCTCACACGCATCCCAACCTCAACGTACTTAATCTTTATTGTATATAAACATTTTCATATGAAACTTTATGATATCTCATTTACCACTTTACGATAATTCAATAACGTGCATTTAAAACTAAACATATCATATCCATTAGAATCTTTAAGAAACCCTAATTTCATAAAACTGTGATTTTGTGAAATAAAATCAAAAACTCTAATTAATAACCATATAATTTCTACAAAATATAATAGTACAAGTCTTCCAAGACAATGTACAAGTCTTTTATGCATAAAACTAAATATTTATAAAAACCTTATTATAACCCTAAATATATTTATTTTAAAGCATAAATTACAAGTCTTTCTTACACAAGCCTTAAAAATAAATTTTCCTAAACTCACTAAATATATGCACTAGTCTCTAAACCTAATGTACAAGTGTCTAATGCACCAAATCCAAAAATCTCATTTATATACTTTTTAACCTAATAAAAATTTATATATAGTTAATATAATTTAACCAAACATTAAAAATATATTTTTCCTATTTCTAAACCTTTAGTACAACGACCCTATTAAGCTCATAGTACAACCCTTATAAGCACAATATGAATTCTTTCTCATTTACATACAATTCGATTTATATATAAAATAGAAAACCATAAATACTTTCCTAACCGACCAAACACTTAAACTAAACTAACTTATTTCATCCCATAAACCCTAAGTACCACACCCTTTAGCCCAAGGTACCTCTCATTTAAGCCATTCGATCCTCATCTCAAACTCCTAGTTCGATCCTAACCTAAATACTAACTAAACTAATTTCTCACTAAATTCTTCAATCTCATACATACCACAAATACCTTCCTATGTCTCATAAACCCTCCACATCTCCTTGTCTCTCTAGGTAGTTAGTTTTCATGGATTAGAAATAAAACACATCACCACTCTCACACATAACCCACGACTTTCCCCCTCCTCCATACACTTGGCCTTCAAATGTTTAGGACACCTCACCATGTTCCCCATACACTCCACAAGATCATCTAGAACAATATAGAAAACCCTAACTCTCATTTACTATATATATCGACCTAAACTTTTTCTTTGTCCTTCATCACAAACCGAACCCAGCCAAACCCTTATTCATTACTGATTCTACAGTCCCCATATCAGCTAAAGGAAGGATTTAAGAAGTCTTAGAAGGAAGAAAAACCCTAGAGTTTCATTTCTAAGTCAATTCGACACCATATCTCAAAAATCGAATAGACAATCAAGTAAGTATACCAAGCCCTATTTCATTTCTATCATATGCTTAAAATACTTCTAAAAATAATACAACATAAGCCTTAATAACTAACTAGTTCAAAAATACATGTTTCCCTTTCTTTTTCCTTTGTGTCGAACCAAACCAAAAACCCTCTAATTTAATTCTTTTAGTATAACTAATTAAGGAACTCTAAAACGTGTAGGAGGATGATTAAATATGATTAAGAACATGTTAACAATCACTAAAAAAAAATTATTTAGAACCTTTTAAAATCAAAAATCAAACTTATTTTTGTGTTTCTGGTCATTGTCGATAAGCAGTCCCAAACCCCTAACTTTGAACCAATGTTTCGGCAACCAAACAAACCCCATAAAATCTGGAACATTGTCATTTTAACGACCTCCTAGCATAGTTATTAAATAAATAAGAACGTTGTAAAAACCTTGACTCGCCCCATCCTAAATTGAGCCCTTTTCTGGCCCCACCGCTAACTGATACAAACGCACCCTATAAATTGTTCCAACTTGCCCCACTTTGCACCCTTGTTTCGACACTCAAATGACTTCTAAAAATTCTGAATTTTGGCCAAGTTATAGACCACCTAGCTAACTAATTTTAGGAAGAAGAACATCGTAAAAAGATCAAGTCATCACAAAGTTATTCGAGTCTTTCCAGCCCCTTTCGCAAACTGTTTTAGCGCTTAAACTTTAATTTTATTCGAGCATATTAAGCTCGAATCATCAGCCCATAAATTGTAGATAAGTTGTTTATAAGATGATAATAAGTTGTATAAAAGAGTCGTAAAAAGTCTCACCTTTTCCTGTAACTTATAACGTATTTTATTGAAATAAGGACCTCGGGTGTAACGCACAAAAAGCTTGGAGGGTATTTTCTGTCAAGACTCCAACTAGTTTTCATAATATGGATTTAATTTGATGTCGACATGCAGTTCAGGGGTAAAAAGTGTCATTTTTGAAACTATAGGGTAGAAACTGTCATTTGACCAAAGTTGAGGGGTAAAAATTGTAATTTTATAAATGTTGAAGGGTAAAAATTGTCATTTTATGAAATTTCAAGGGTATAAACTGTCAATATGCGAAACTATAAGGGTAAAGGCGTAACATTTTATAATTATTATTAATATATATATATATATATATATATATATATATATATATATATATATATATATATATATATATATATATATATATATATATATATATATATATATATATATATTCCGATTCGAATTAATAAACAAAATACGTTTATTTCAATAACAAACGAACGAGATATATATTTAACGAACAAACGAAAACAAAAACATAAAAGTAAGAAGTAAGATAAATCTTATAACTTTTGAAGAGACTTCATGTTGTCGTATTTTAACATTTAATCGACAACCAAAACATTACAAAACGAACATTAAAACTTATATATATTCGAATACGATTACTGAAACTTGACATAACGAACCAGGTTGCGTGCCGGAGACGTTTATCAACTCTGTTTAACTTTGTTTTCCATCCAGACTTTCAAGGTGAGTTCATAGTCCCATTTTTCTTTATATGTTTTCTAAACTTGTGGGGAGATGCATGCTTCTAAACCGAACACAAGTATTTTCCTGATTGTTATTACACTAAGTTAACTGTTGCCTATTTATATTTATTTTAAAAAGTCCCTCATATCATGCACCATTAGTCACCTGCTGGGTGAGCGCGAATATAGTGAATAGATCTATTGGCCTGACGACCCATTTGTACTAGTCGAATGGATATCTTTGTGGTAGCCGGTTAGACAAACGCACTATATTTGAAATCTATGAGGTGTTTTTGGCAAACTCTCACTTGGGGGCAAACTACTTTCATTTTAATTATGTTAGTAAGACTGGAAACTGTCAACGCATTGCGTGTCATGAGGTTTAGTGCAATATACCGAACTGTGATATAACCGATTTCTTTTTAGCTTGTGTTCAAACTGAGTATAACTTTAAACGCTATGAAATCACTCAACCTTTTTGTTGACTTTTTAAGCATGGTTATCTCAGGTAACTGGAAGTACGATTTGGCACGGAGTGGCTGTGGACTATCTTTTCATAATAAGAGTGTCCACTTTGTTATCATTCAACGAATAATGTATCTTTTATAACGTATTTCGAAACCTCACGCTGGGACCTCTATATGTAACTCTGATTAAAATAAATGAATGATAACAATTTTATTTAAAACGTCTCTTTTCGAGTCGTTTTCTATTTTCATGACTGTGATCCTTGAAGTAACACCCCAACTTATATTTCCGCTGCGAATATCAAAAACGGGGGTGTTACAGAGTGGTATCAGAGCTCATGGTTATAGAGAACAAGGTTTAAACCTAGACTATAACCACTTTTCACAAAACTTAACCAAAGTCCTCCGTGCCACGACGCTACTGAAACGTTATTTATACAAAATTTATTGTTAATTATTTAAGTTACATAGTGAAATATTTATAATTTCCGGGTGGTTACAGAATCATGATTTCCCCTATCCATTCTATCACTCTCATGTCCAGACTCGGACATCAAGACCATACTTAATACAGTACCTATTAGGATTAATTTTATATTAAACCTCGCACTCTTAATTATTCCCACACACTTAACTATTACACTTTTATTTTCCACTTTCCTTAATATCATTAAGTACTTATAATTGTTATTTGCGGGTTACTACAGAACCATGTCCCCCGAAACACCTAATGCTAACGAAACTACCCCAAAACCACTCCCATTATCACCTACTCACTCGTCCCCACGTCAGGAACTTAAGGGAGTAACTGAATCTTATGAAAAGTTGAATGGTTGTCAAACAACATTTGAGGTTGGACAGGATATACACCAAGAAACAATTCAGAAAGATGAAGGTCCAAACTCTCCACTACCTGACATTCCAAAATCCCCAATACCAGACAACCCAAACGATGAGTCTTCATCTAATTCCCCCGACTTTAGTTTAAACCCTAGTGAGTCAATATGGACCCTTCTTTATCAACAAGCCAACACTCTCGACGCTCACACTAAACAGTTGGAAGGATTACAACCATTACGTTTTGAATGGTACGACCGTAATATCGACACTCTGTTTAGAAGGGCCGATGCCGAGAGACGAGCAGTGTTTGATTTGGGAGTAAAGGTCGATAAGATGAAAAATACTTACAACCATAAATTTAGAAGCTTAGATTCCAGGATCCGCTGTTCAAGAAGAGAGCATGGTCAAATACATGGTAGAGTGGAAGAAATTGAAAGAACCCTGTGGATGGCCAGAGAAACAGCAAGAAACCATGATCAGAAGATTTTCGCCCTAGAAGCCATATTGGACAATCAAATAAGGATGTACCAGGAACTTCAGGAACGCTTCTTAGAAATGGAAATTGCACAACTGAAACTTGAGACTGAAGTTAAGCATTTACGTCAAGGACGTAACTGATCTTAAATTCACATGTATCATTGTTGTGTCCACTAAACCGAATAGTATTTGGTTAGTATTTCCCGTATTTTCTAAATAAGCCTGAAACTTTTAGAGTTGTAATCTACCTATAAATCTATAACAATCTACTTTTGTTATATATTTTCTGTTGTGAACAAATTCATTCTATTATGTCTTACTATGATGTTGTGCATACATGTAAAGACTACTCATGACTTTATACAAAAATCTCACCATTTATTACTCTCCATAGTAGACAAATGATTTCCCGAAACCCAAACCACACTCTTGACAACAGTCACCTTCCCTACCTCCGAACATAGACAACCAACCAACTGGTAACATAACAAGTGACAGAAACTAGGACCACTATTGACAACAAGGAACCCAAATATTCATACTAGAGATATAGAATCCTTAACCTACCACATGGAACATTAATAAAAGACCTTGTATTAAATGTTTTGTAGAAACAATCAATCAAGTTATTAATATCATGTCATTTTCAGCGATTAAACCCAGACCTACCATGACGTTACTTAAGATACCTTATACCTGCCCCAATTAGGTTATAACCCTAGAAGCCTCTAAGATAAATTTCGGAAGAAAACTTGATGAATGAAGAGAAATTTGTTGGACTTCAAATGAATTTGTTTATTCCTTAGCAGTTTTATACCAAGAGTTAATCATTTATCTACGATATTAATCCGACACATCGTAATTTATTGATTCTCAAATTGGATATAACTTCGCATTATGACCACTTGTTAGTATTAATATGAAATTATTCTAACGTGGTCATTACGGGAATTCTAAAATTCATGTTTCTTGTGATATTGAGAGAAGAAAGTTAGCATGAAAAATACGAATATTCCACTAATGACCCCTGAAGATATCCAAAAGTTGGTAATCAACCTCATTGCAGCAGTCCTTGAAGTGACTACAGTAGCCCACCTGAATAGCAACAATATGGCCACCGGAGAATAGAAGACGGCTGTGTCTTGTAAGTATACCCCTAAAAGTTTCACGGGGTGTAGGCCAGCTCACCATAAAGGCCCAGACAGAAAAATTAAACCTAACATCAATCGTGCCCTAGGAATTAAGCATAGTGTTGCATTTAAGAAAATTAACCAAAAGCGAAAACTTAATGATAGAAAAACCATCACCCCCACCTACTGCAAGTACACCAATGACCACAACTACCACCACCAACTAGGGACTAAACAGGAAACTAGTAGAGGTTTCATCTCCACACTTGCTAATGGAAATGGTTATCTTGGAAAGTTACCTCCATGTCAAAAATGCAAGTTGCATCACAATGGATATTGTTTTGTTAAGTGTGGAATATGCCAGAAAATAGGTCACCAGACAAGAGACTGCAGAACCATGAATAAAAAGGAACAACCATCGGCCGTGATATGCCACGGATGTGGTGGAAGTGGACACTACAAGAATCAGTGCCCAAACTTCAACCCCAATTGGAAACCTAAGACTAGTGCAAAAGAAAACTAGAACTCATTAAAGATCCCAACAATGTCCAAGGATGACTTTAGTATTTAAGCAGAAGATAAATTCCTGTGGTAGATAAATAAATTGAGGTTTAGAACCCCCTAAGTTGTATTTCATTTTGTACCCTACCTTAGTTATGATGGAAGTAACTTGAGAATAATAACTACCTTTCTACCGTATGAAGCCTTCATCTTGTAATATTTCTGTAATAATCACGACCTGCGTTTAGTTTCAATACCTATTCTATTCCCCTTTATTCTGTTCATAAGTATTACATAGTCATCCACTGTTATACTATTAGGAGATTTAGTGAATATTACTCCTGACTGAACAATAGGCAGTACTACCCTGCAGGAACCATGGACGAACCCTAAGATTTATTTCGAAGATATCCCATTAATACCTTAGGAAATCCCTAACTTATCACTATAATGTGGACTAAAATTTTCTTATCTCTTAGAAAAATAATTATGAAGCTATTTTACAGAAATAAGACGTTGTACATCATCTAAAACTTTTTGAAAAGCATGAATACCACAGTAACTAAGCCAAACATCACATCATTTGGTCCTCAATTATACATAGCCTGATCAACTATGTATAATTTAGGAAGAATCATCTAATAAATTGGACAGTTATCTTTTAGATTTTCTAATAAAAATTTTCATTCAAAAGCAAAATATTGAAACAAAATTTTTCATAAAATATCACTTTTGATTTAATACAATAGAAGTCTACATCTACTACCCATTACCTCTGAGATAGGAAATTGACAAAAATTATGGATAGAAAACCCTAAGAATTCACAAGGATTTATAACAAACGCCAATAGTACAAATTTTATTAGAAACCCCAAAAATTCATACATAGCGAAATAATTAAGAACGGAAGTACTAAGGTTACAATGATTACAAGATAAGGAATAGAATCACTAATAGGTTGACCCGCCATGACAACGAGGACTGCCACCAACAACACGATAGCTAGAGCCACGACGGGATGAATCACCTTGATTATCCTGCGCACGATAGCAAGACTAGATATTAGACATAAGAATAAATAAGTTTTATTTCACTAAGGATTTCATAGAAAAACAACCATTACCCCCATATCTTGTCTACACCAATAGCGAGAACCACAATAGGCACAAGGACCGATAAGACACAAACCAAGAACGCATAATCTTTGTTTGGAACGTAAGCCAAATAAGTAACCGCAAGAACCACATAAACGATTTCTAGGAATGTGATAAGGTGCGGCATTTTGACGTTTTTATGAGAGAATTTAGTGGTGAAAGAATGAGGATTAAAAATGGGGTATTTGTAGGTGAAAAAATAGTCGTTAATCACTGTTCACGACCGTTGCAAATTTACAGTTCACGACCGTTATAGATTACTGTTCATAGCCGTTAGTTTGTACTATTCCTGACCGTTAGGAATCACTGTTCACAGCCTTTGGATTTATTAGGGGGCAAAACATTCAAATTTATTTCATCTAGAAGGAATAAAACTAACGAAATTGCATTCCCTTAAGTACCGAATGGAAATTCCTAGACAACCCTTTTTAGGCTAAAAATATAACCAAGGACTAGCACTGAGATGATATCATTGGGTTTAAGTGACATAAAGACATGATAATATTACATATAATATTATTTTTAAACTTGAGGCACTTTAAGCATATCAAACTCACAACCCAAATCAAATCGTTGTACAATTTATCATTCCCACACCCACTATCTAAATAAGCTAGAAATCTAAACCTAACTCTCTCTATACTTCACTTTTCCTCACACCTCAACCAACGTAGACTGAATCTCGGGACGAGATTTCCTCAACGGGGGGATACTGTAACCACTGGTAAAATTTCACCTTATAATAAACTATACTTATCCTTTTCTACGTATAATTTTTTTTTATTATTATTATCTGATCATAACTATTATCTAATGTGACGTAGCTCACATCCTCGATAAACATGCTCACACGCAACCCAACCTCAATGTACTTAATTTTTATTTTATATAAACATTTTCATATGAAACTTTATGATATCTCATTTACCACTTTACGATAATTCGATAACGTGCGTTTAAAACAAAACATATCATATCCATTAGAATCTTTAAGAAACCCTAATTTCACAAAACTGTGATTTTATGTAATAAAATCACAAACTCTAATTAATAACCATATAATTTCTACAAAATATAATAGTACAAGTCTTCAAAGACAATGTACAAGACTTTTATGCATAAAACTAAATATTTATAAAAACCTTATTATAACCCTAAATATATTTATTTTAAAGCACAAATTACAATTCCTTCATACACAAGCCTTAAAAATAAATTTTCCTAAACTCACTAAATATAAGTACAAGTCTCTAAACCTAGTGTACAAGTGTCTAATGCACCAAATCCAAAAATCTCATTTATATACTTTTTAACCTAATAAAAATTTATATATAATTAATATAATTTAACCAAACATTAAAAATATATTTTTCCTATTTCTAAACCTTTAGTACAACCCTATTAAGCTCATAGTACAACCCTTATAAGCACAACATGAATTCTTTCTCATTTGCATACAATTCGATTTATATATAAAATAGAAAACCCTAAATACTTTCCTAACCAACCAAACACTTAAACTAAACTAACTTATTTCATCCCATAAACCCTAAGTACCACACCCTTTAGCCCAAGGTACCTCTCATTTAAGCCATTCGATCCTCATCTCAGACTCCTAGTTCGATCCTAACCTAAATACTAACTAAACTAATTTCTCACTAAATTCTTCAATCTCATACATACCACAAATACCTTCCTATGTCTCATAAACCCTCCACATCTCCTTGTCTCTCTAGGTAGTTAGTTTTCATGGATTAGAAATAAAACACATCACCACTCTCACACATAACCCACGACTTTCCCCCTCCTCCATACACTTGGCCTTCCAATGTTTAGCACACCTCACCATGTTCCCCATACACTCCACAAGATCATCTAGAACAACATAGAAAACCCTAACTCTCATTTACTATATATATCGACCTAAACTTTTTCTTTGTCCTTCATCACAAACCGAACCCACCCAAAACCAGCCAAACCTTTATTCATTACTTATTCTACAGTCCCCATATCAGCTAAAGGAAGGATTTAAGAAGTCTTAGAAGGAAGAAAAACCCTAGAGTTTCATTTCTAAGTCAATTCGACACCATATCTCAAAAATCGAATAGACAATCAAGTAAGTATACCAAGCCCTATTTCATTTCTATCATATGCTTAAAATACTTCTAAAAATAATACAACATAGGCCTTAATAACTAACTAGTTCAAAAATACATGTTTCCCTTTCTTTTTCCTTTTTGTCGAACCAAACCAAAAACCCTATAATTTAATTCTTTTAGTATAACTAATTAAGGAACTCTAAAACGTGTAGGAGGATGATTAAATATGATTAAGAACATGTTAACAATCACTAAAAAAAAATTAGTTAGAACCTTTTAAAATCAAAAATCAAACTTATTTTTGTGTTTCTGGTCATTGTCGATAAGCAGTCCCAAACCCCTAACTTTGAACCAATGTTTCGGCAACCAAACAAACCCCATAAAATCTGGAACTTTGTCATTTTAACGACCTCCTAGCATAGTTATTAAAGAAATAAGAACGTTGTAAAAACCTTGTCTCGCCCCATCCTAAATTGAGCCCTTTTCTGGCCCTATCGCTAACTGATACAAACGCACCCTATTCTGAATTTTGTCCAAGTTATAGACCACCTAGCTAACTAATTTTAGGAAGAAGAACATCGTAAAAAGATCAAGTCATCACAAAGTTATTCGAGTCTTTCCAGCCCCTTTCGCAAACTGTTTTAGCGCTTAAACTTTAAATTGATTCGAGCATATTAAGCTCGAATCATCAGCCCATAAATTGTAAATAAGCTGTTTATAAGATGATAATAAGTTGTATAAAAGAGTCGTAAAAAGTCTCGCCTTTTCCCGTAACTTATAACGTATTTTATTGAAATAAGGACGTCGGGTGTAACGCACAAAAAGCTTAGAGGGTATTTTCTGTCGAGACTCCAACTAGTTTTTATAATATGGATTTAATTTGATGTCGACATGCAGTTTAGGGGTAAAAAGTGTCATTTTTGAAACTATAGGGTAGAAACTGTCATTTGACCAAAGTTGAGGGGTAAAAATTGTAATTTTATAAAAGTTTAAGGGTAAAAATTGTCATTTTATGAAAGTTCAAGGGTATAAACTGTCAATATACGAAACTATAGGGGTAAAGGCGTAACATTTTATAATTATTATTATTATTATTAATATATATATATATATATATATATATATTCCGATTCGAATTAATAAACAAAATACGTTTATTTCAATAACAAATGAACGAGATATATATTTAACGAACAAACGAAAACAAAAACATAAAAGTAAGAAGTAAGATAAATCTTATAACTTTTAAAGAGACTTCATGTTGTCTCATTTTAACATTTAATCGACAACCAAAACATTACAAAACGAACATTAAAACTTATATATATTCGAATACGATTACTGAAACTTGACATAACGAACCAGGTTGCGTGCCGGAGACGTTTATCAACTCTGTTTAATTTTGTTTTCCATCCAGACTGTCAAGGTGAGTTCATAGTCCCATTTTTCTTTATATGTTTTCCAAACTTGTGGGGAGATACATGCTTCTAAACCGAACACAAGTATTTTCCTGATTGTTATTGCACTAAGTTAACTGTTTCCTATTTATATTTATTTTAAAAAGTCCCTCATATCATGCACCATTAGTCACCTGCTGGGTGAGCGCGAATATAGTGAATAGATCTATTGGCCTGACGACCCATTTGTACTAGTCGGATGGATATCTTTGTGGTAGCCGGTTAGACAAATGCATTATATTTGAAATCTATGAGGAGTTTTTGGCAAACTCTCACTTGGGGGCAAACTACTTTCATTTTAATTATGTTAGTAAGACTGGAAACTGTCAACGAATTGCGTGTCATGAGGTTTAGTGCAATATACCGAACTGTGATATAACCAATTTCTTTTTAGCTTGTGTTTAAACTGAGTATAACTTTAAACGCTATGGAATCACTCAACCTTTTTGTTGACTTTTTAAGCATGTTTATCTTAGGTAACTGGAAGTACGATTTGGCACGGAGTGACTGTGGACTATCTTTTCATAGTAAGAGTGTCCACTTTGTTATCATTCAACGAATAATGTATCTTTTATAACGTATTTCGAAACCTCCCGCTGAGACCTCTATATGTAACTCTGATTAAAATAAATGAATGATAACAATTTTATTTAAAACGTCTCTTTTCGAGTCGTTTTCTATTTTCATGACTGTGATCCTTGAAGTAATACCCCAACTTATATTTCCGCTGCGATTATCGAAAACAATGGTAAGTGAGCCACAGGCATCGACGTATCGATTGCATTAGTCGTAGTAAATATATACCAAATTGCACATAACAGATTCATTAATAAAATTAATTGAGGTCTTCTCCAATTTTAGATCTATCATAATTACATGTGTAAATCAACTTAACACTTAATCAAACTTAATCCATGACAAACAAGCATGTTTCATCATGGATTAATACAAGTCACAAGATACGTAACTTTAAACACATAGCATGTTACAATTTTAGGGTTTCAAAACTACAAAACTAATTTTTTATTAATAAGGGCATCGCTCCCCCCCCCACCGCGTAAAAATTAGGGTTTTTGATTTTTTTTTAACCCTAAAAAATCGACTAACATAAAACCCAATCCAAGATTCGTTTTTTATGTGTTTTGGTAATTTATTACATGTTAAAACGGCTCGTGATGCCACTGTTAGAATTTAATAATCATGACAAGTTCATATATTAAACAAGTAATCATCAAACACATGCGGAAGCGTAGGATCTATTTTAACACATAAGAATTAACCGAATTTTAAGGTGAACGTACCTTTTGATTCTAGCAAAACAAGAATCAACTTCAAATCTTCTTCAATCAATATCAAGAATTGGATTAACGAGTTACCTCTTACCGTTTTGTAACTCAATCCAAGATATTAACTATAATGAGTTAATACCACGATCTCGTACACACGTACTATAACCGAATTAAAGAGATTGCTAGATCAAGAAAACACAAATTTTATTTTTCTAAAAAACAAATCGATCAACCCTATATGTGTTGGAGTATGCTCGTGTCATAATAAATAATTATATGGCTAAACATATGTGAGCCTATGAGGTCACACACATATACACAGAGACATCATTTTATAGATTGTAATTATCGTATTTACAATATATAAACGGCTATGTAACTCGGGATCTATAACGGGCCATTAAATACTAACTTAGACTTAGCGTTTTTGGATTGGACCAACAATGGGCAAGCCCATTGAGGGCCCACTATATGGCCGGCCTATAGGAGGGCTTGGAAGGGAAATGAAACTTTTCCTAGGTGCTAAGTGTAACATGCAAATTGATAAGATTAATCACCATTAAATCAAATCAATTAGTCATAAGTACTTACCACAATTTAGGAGAGAATATCTCCCCCTTCTCCCTCATAACTCACGGCTCCAAACCCTCCCTCTTTCTAGGGTTCTTGATTTTACATCCCACTTTTGCATAACATATCGTATGTGTTGCTAGTTCAAAGTTACAAGCAAAAGACTAGCATCTAATTGGTGATCGAGGAAGTGTAGTGTGTTTCATCCTTAGAGGAGATCAACATCATTGATCTCTTGGGTTTCTCCATCTCATATTGGTGATATTGGTGATTGCTAGTGACTCCCGAATCACGCTACAAAGGTATATATAATTGTTATCTTTATTGTTGATTGATCATATGGCTATATGGATCCGTCTCTAGGTGATGTATCCGCTGCGTTTATTTGTTTAATATTTTTTTATATATTCAACATCACCTATAGTGGTATCAAGAGCCATCATATGTGCCATATGATTATCGGGTATGCATAAAAGTGGCTAAAACGGGTGTTTTTCTATGATTTTTGAAACCACCAATTAAAACAGCCCCTAGGGATCTATTTTCTCTCAAAATTCAACCCATTAGAGGTCATAAGATCTGTGATTTTTTACCTCATAGCCATTTGTTATGCATATGCTTATTTGTTTACTTGTCGGGTACCCGTAAAATGGCCAAAAACGCATTAATTTGATCGATTTGTGAAACGATTTCAAATCAGCCCCTACGGCTTAATTTTCTGTGGTAAAATGATAATTAGAAGGTCATAATATCAATGGGTTTTGAACCTAAGGCCATTTGACACGAGTACCATTCGGGGTTTTTAATTCTAGTTAATTAATTTCTTCGTTTCGTTGGCTAATTATTGAATTCTTGTTATTAATTTTGTATCCATGGCAAATACATGCATGTTTGTCCATGGAGTTAGCCAACACCTTGTTTTTTTCATAATATTATTGTATTATTATGTGTATATGCAAAGCCGATGAAAACCTAGACCACTTGTGCCTTGTGTTGTTGTGATTTGTCGTTGATTTCTTGTTTTTGGGGTTGCCATTGTTTTGGCACTTATGTAATGTAATTCATTTTGGTTTTGCCATTGTTTGGGAATTTTTACAATATATAGGAAGTAGATTAGTTATATTTTACTTCATATATTATGTAATCAAAGCATGTAATCGAATGGCAAAAGAATGAAAGACTTTAGACCGAAGAAGGCTGCTGGACACACTGCAGAAAAACGCCATTTCCAGGAGCTCGGTAAGGTATTTTGGGCTAAATTTTTTTGTACAGGTTCACAAGACATGGGCCTACAACTTTCTAGTTCAGGCCGAAGCAAGAGGAGATCTCCTTCTAGGCGTTTTGTGCCTCCAAAGACAGAAAAAATGATCGGACAGAATCAATATTCCATGTGCATAATGGGCTTTTACTTGCTCATGATCGTCTTGGAGAAAGTGGGAGCCCTCCGTGTGGTTGTGTATCATGTCCCTAGTTGACTCTTGGTTCTCGTGATGGCTCACGAGACCAAGCATAGGATTTTCATCGGTTGAGGCTTTGCATATTGTGGTTGTGTGTTTGTTTGGTTGCTTTTATATATGCTATGATTATATGTAAAACGCAAATTGTTTTCTAAAAACTTAAAACGAAACACAAACCAATTTAAACTAAGTCTTATGATTTAGTTTAACTAAGTTTAAATTTGGATTTGAAACTTAAAATCATTGTTTTCTAAATAACACTTAAACTTGTTAAGCTTGTTTATTTATTTATTATATTGTCCAAACTTAATTATAATCCACTTAGGATTTATATTAGTCTTGAAAATGGACAACTTGACACACATAAATTAAAAACAATGATTAGACTTAAGTTAAGAAAAGTTTTTAACTTGTGCTACGAAGAATGAATGCATGCTTCTTTCGTACACGTTTTTTGATTAACATCAAAATATTTTACCCATCACAAATTTAAGTCATGTCGTCCAATCGTTGAGAACACTTGCAATTACCTTTTGCCTATGCGTGGGACCTAGGTTGAATTGTAACCCAAGGTGAATATTCTCTATGCGTGGGACCTAGATATATTCTCGCACGTTTTCAAATTGGATGACTTAATCGAGTTAAGCGGTGAGACCTTGACACGAGGCAAAGATGGGACTAAACATGTCTACATGACACTCGTTGTTTGACACTAGATGCCATGAGTCCCATAAGGATCTAAGAGTTGTACGTGTAATACAATTGGTGATCATCGCCTACCAATTGAATCTACTATTGCTAGCAGATCAACTGATGTGATAGTAGAAGTACAATGTGGATCTTAGCCTTTTTGTAAATTAATTGTTTTAAATTGTAAACATGGGGTAGTTAAATTACAAAAGGATAATTATCGAAAATACTAAAAAAATGAACTTTGTAAATTCAATTAATGAATTAATGCAACACAACCGTAAACAAGAGTTTGTTCCTTTCTTGTTAAAATGACAAACTAAGTCGCTCTTTCCTTGTAAGAAAGAGAATTATTCATATCCTTTTTCTTTATGAGGAAAAGCCATAATAAGAATATTTGAATTTTCCTAATTCTAATCAAACTCAAAGAACACCTACTCTAGAAATCGTGATGTCTTGTAAAAGTCAAAACGGTTAAGTATGGTTACACATCTTATTCTTTCAAGGTTGTTTTATAACCCTAGTTTCGGTTTTGAAACATTGAAGAAATATAAGATATTTGGATAACTAGAGAACACGTTTTCTATAGCTACCAAACTAAAATGAGTTTAAATAATTAGAAGACGAAAATATCAATAAACATCAAAGTGGTAAAGGCAATTACTAACATGATTACCTAGCAGTTTGTCTTAACCCAATAAACCTACTTAAGGTCCTACATACCCTTGTGGTGAAGTAGACCAATTATGGAGGAAATGCATGTCTATTTTCAAGTTAAAATAGCAATGATGGCTAGCCCATCATCTATATGTTAGAACTTGATGCACTTCCTTGAATACCTAAGTACATGTTTACTAGTCAAAGTGACTCACATTAGCAATAATGTGTAGATATTCAAAGAAAGAAGGAAAGCATCCAATCGCCACTCACTCTCCACTGGTGACGAAACACATGAAATGTTGTCTAATCCAGTGGGAGCTACGTGATTATATTACTAGTGACGAAACACATGCAATGTTGTCTAATCCAGTAGGAGCTGTAAGCTTTATTACCTTGCAAGTTGCCCATCTTATTTCTAGATTGTCTTAAAGTAATACATTACTTTCCACATGTTAAGCATCATAGTTTATATAAGAACCATTGCATAAATTTTATAAGATAACTTGTCGCGTTCCTAATGTTGCTTCCTGAAATGTTATCTATAAAACTTGTTATGCATGATTCATTATTAAAACGATAAAGTTCTACATATCTATATTTTGATTTTGACTAAAAATCATATGTTATCTTAGACATTGTCATATTGCTCATACAAACAAACGGCCGTAGTGCTGTCTGTATACTCTCATGATGTTGTGTCATGTACAAGTGGGAGAAATCTTAATTGTGTGCAAGGTATAACATATAACAATATGACTAATGGTTTTTCTTGACTGCAAGGTAAGAAACTAAGATTCTACTAGGACTTCTACACATAAAATGTATGTTTCCCTAATTAGAACAAATATCAAGATAACATGAAAAGCTACTTCAACATATTCACTGAATTGTTTAGTAAATATGATTATGTTTTCTTGTAAAGTCATAATCATGAAGTATGAAATTAACTTGAATTTGCTATTAAGGCCAAGTGTCGGCGCTCGTAATTACTTTAGTTGAATATGTTTAGGTCTCTTGTAAAGACACAAACATCAATTCTGTTAATTGTTGAAAGAATTATAACGTAAAGTAAGACGTTAATTTGTTATGTCGTCTTGTTAAGACATGTACACTTACAGCGTATAATAAATGTTTATGTTTTCTAGTCAAAACATACACATGAAGTAAAGTATGCAGTAGTCTAAAATTACTATTGATGTCATCTGGTTTAACTTGGTTGATAGATATGTAAGCCAAAAAGTATAAGTTCATCTAATGAGTTGTGTGATAGTCTCACAACATCAGTCCTCATGGAATACCACAACTTTATGGTATGTCCATCATGGAAAATCAAACACTATTGATATTGTTTGATCTTTGATGACTTAAACTGTTTTACTTCCAAAGCTATCAAGGCTAGAAATTGGATGTGCCATAAGTACACTCAATATGGCTCCAACCCAGAAGGAATTTAAGACACCATTGTATTATGGCATGGGATGAATCTCATTATGTCTTGATTGAAGTTCTGAATTTGTTAACTACCTAAGAGTATGTAATTAACAAACTAGAGTCAAGAACTAACGATGTATTCCGGATGTCCCACTTGAAAACAATTTATTGTTACTCAGGATGCTGAGTATCTAGAGATTAGTCTCTACTTACAAAAGCAAGTGGGAGCACCTGTAGATTGTGAAGTTTTTCAAGAGCAACCTTCTGAGTACACTTACTAATGTCATACTAAGGTTGAACATGCATATGTTAAACCATAGATTGATATCTCTCATTCATAAATCCGCAAGGATACCTCTTGCACCTGAATGATATAGTTTTTATATCAATGCTAAGGGATATAAGTTGGAGGATCATAGTGAACCTGCTAACTATAGAAATGCATTATTAGATATTGTATCTGATGAATAGCTCAAAACTATGAATGTTAAGATGCAGTCCTTGAAAGACAATCACTCATGGAGCTTGATTGATCTCTTACCAATCAGTTAGACTGTGAGGTCAAGAATGAGTTTCTTGATAAGAAGACTCAAAAGGACAAACTTGTACACACATTTAATGCACGCGTAGTAAAAGGAGTTTACTTGTACTCAAGAAATTGACTATGACTAAATCTTCCTACCTACAAACATTAAATGTATAAAGACGATTAATTTTCATACCTGTTTTCATGTAAATGAAATATGACAATAGGATATCAAAACACTTTTCTTGTTGATTACCTTTGCGAGGACGATGAGTAATCAAAAGGGTTTATGAATCCATGTAATCTTTATTATGTATACAAGATAAATGAATCCATGTGTGGATTAGATCATGCATCTAGGAGCAGAGATCTTAAGTTAATTATAAAATCATTAATTTGATTTTCATTAATAAGATTACTCCTAAGTACACTGAGAGTAAGTTGGAGCACTATATTTATTTTCTTAAATCTCATATGTCATTAACATATTAGAAACACTATTCCATCTAAGCTAGACTTTAATCCTTAGCTTGAAATGAAGTTTCTCTTAAGGGATTTATAAAATAAGACATACAAACTTGTTATGTATATGTTTATTAGAATAAATATAAGCGGTTATTAAGTCTAAACACAACATGACATGTTATTAAGGGGAGTCTCAATGATCAATCTCACTTGATGAGATTGAACACATGAATGGAAATCTTAAGTTCGACTAAAGGATTCATCATGAAAGTCATATTACTCATTGGACTATATATATCATTTGCATGAATGCAAGATGAGTTGATAACAACAAATATCTAAGTGAAAGTCATTAGATAATTGTTAAACGAACATTATAATGGACCTACAAAGTACCAAAGATATGTTCAAACGTTTACGGATATTTGAGGAGCTCTGTTTTGTTTGCACACACTAATGCTTATTCAACAGAGATGATGCTCAACCCTAGTCATGGTAGGATGTCATCATAAATGATGACATTGCTGACTAGATGTGCTCGACTGAGAGCATTAATGCGTTATACATTAAAGAATAAGAATACTTTACAGTTTGAGAAACTGTTCATATGACTGTCTAATGTAGGTGTTTTGCTGGCTTCAAACACCCTATGGAATGTATTGTTGCAATACTCGTCTTGTACTTGAATGCACACATACAAAGGACAATCATTATTCAAACCTTTCATGAGTTTTGAAACAAGTAGTCTCAAAGTTTACTCAGATGACTATTTGTTGTCTTGTACAACATAATTTGATCATGGTGGGAACATCGGATTCTGACCTATGAGTAGTCTTATGCATATCTGTTTTTAGTATTTGGATAATGGAAATATAAGCAGTCGTATTATATAATGAATTGATATACCTGGTATGATCGTCTTCATTTATACTACTGTGTTCTATATTTGCATGTTTAATCCATGAATAATTTATTTATTCTAAAATTGTCCATTGTCGGTTGACGATACGGGAGTATCATCAAATTAAGGAAAATGTGAGCGTGTTGGTGATTATTTACCAAACTCACATGTTGTTCATTGTGATGAACATTGGACTGACCCAACCTACGAGTATTCACTACATGGATCGTCTTCAATAGTGAATCTCGCAAGTGGTTATGTCTCTTATCCTTAGACTTGATATGGAATTTCATTCCTTGATATGGTTAAACGATGTCCTGAATAAGGTAGTTATAAAAACCATCCTCAGGAGTGATATGAAACACATGAATGACACGTGCAGTCAAAATAGGATTTGTTCCTCCACATGTTATGGAGTTAGATACTATTGGGCCCCTCGATGAATTGGACAGATGTTTGTATGGCCGTACCCAAATGAGATTAAGATGAATCTTAATCCACTTGGTAATCTTGTTCAATACCTATATCGAGAAACATAATAATTGAACAATTAGAATGACATTTGATCCATGTCTAATGTTCAACATGGTATCTGTAACAAAAGGATAGATGACATATAAACCATTTAAAATGAGACGTTTGAGAAACAATTCTCACATATCTCTAGGGGCATTGGCGTGCTGCTAGACGCTAACCTTTGCTTGTATAATTACTTGATTATTATGACGTCTCAAGTGGGAGCTGTTGGAGTATGCTCGTGTCATAATAAATAATTATATGGCTAGACATATGTGAGCCTATGGGGTCACACACATATACACAGAGACATCATTTTATAGATTGTAATTATCGTATTTACAATATATAAACGGCTATGTAACTCGGGATCTATAACGGGCCATTAAATACTAAGTTAGACTTAGCATTTTTGGATTGGACCAACAATGGGCAAGCCCATTGAGGGCCCACTATATGGCCGGCCTATGGGAGGGCTTGGAAGGGAAATGGAACTTTTCCTAGGTGCTAAGTGTAACATGCAAATTGATAAGATTAATCACCATTAAATCAAATCAATTAGTCATAATTACTTACCACAATTTAGGAGAGAATATCTCCCCCTTCTCCCTCATAACTCACGGCTCCAAACCCTCCCTCTTTCTAGGGTTCTTGATTTTACATCCCACTTTTGCATAACATATCGTATGTGTTGCTAGTTCAAAGTTACAAGCAAAAGACTAGCATCTAATTGGTGATCGAGGAAGTGTAGTGTGTTTCATCCTTAGAGGAGATCAACATCATTGATCTCTTGGGTTTCTCCATCTCATATTGGTGATATTGGTGATTGCTAGTGACTCCCGGATCACGCTACAAAGGTATATATAATTGTTATCTTTATTGTTGCTTGATTATATGGCTATATGGATCCGTCTCTAGGTGATGTATCCGCTGCGTTTATTTGTTTAATATGTTTTTATATATTCAACATCACCTATAATATGGGTGTTTGTTCGATCGACCTAAGCAAGAAAAAGAAGAGAAAAGACTTAGGGTTATAGCAAGTGCACAAGAGGTTAATGAATCAATAACCCTTAGCTTTGTATATATAGCATGACAATCTTGGAGAACAAGTTGGAATGGGATTGGGTTTCCCAAGCCCATTGCCGATCGGCCTAAGGATCCCAAAGGGATTCCGGAAGCTTCTTGTTCCTCTAATTTCATCTATAGTCCTTCTCTTATTATCTAACGGTCGTTAGTCAATTGTCGTTAACTACTTAACGTCCGTTAGTCGTTATTTTGTGTTTTAATAATTAAATACATAACGGTTTATATATTAATTATTATCCATTAATTCTTCATACGTAATGTGTGCAATCTCGTGGTCTCGAGTTCGATTCTAGACATACACACATTAATATTTGTCCACAAAACTTAACATCTCCGCCACAATATTGGTTCGATTTTATTCATATTTGTTTTGTTAGGTCTTCATGAACAATTAATAAAAGTCAGGTTATGATTTATTTGTTGTGATTAAAATCGTTCTGTACACACTAGATCCCTAATTATCTCTTGATTTATTTGTGATGTGAATACAAGTGTCATACAGATGATGTTTTGAGATTTAGAAATTGAAGGTAAAAGCGTCTCTAGTTCACTGCTCTTGAGGTTTACACGAAATGCATGTCAAGTGTTTGATGAAATGAAAAAGAAAACCTCTCTTTACACACTAAAAGAAAACCTCTGCTCTTCAAGTCGCCAGTTGCAAGATTTGTAGCAGGTCTTGCTAAGAAAGGAGGTTGAGCCTTAAAGTTGATTAGCTAGTAGGAAATCGCATAAACTGTTAGAATCAACATTGTTTACTTAATGCCTGGTCTGTTGTATAATTTAGTTGCGATAATGTTACCTTAAGTGCACATTTGTTTTTTATAGCTTAAGCTTCTTCCCTAACTTTTGTGTGTTGTTCAGACCTCTCGTGCTTGGTTCACTGTGTTGTAAATACACAATATTCACTATTGGACCATATAGGCTATTTGCGGAAGAATAAAAGTTACAACATTTAGTTGAATTTAAGTGAGGGCCAAGTATTGTTTTCCTAGTTGAGGATAGGTACTAGAGTATAAGTCAATTTGAGGCTGATATGTTAGTGTTCACAACATTCAAATGACAAGTGAAAGTCAAACTTACCACGATTTCCATTCAATATATTAAGAGGTGAAAAGGACTGAAATTTTAGTTGGCTTTTACCTTCCAACTCGTAACTCCCTCCAATAAAACTTGGATAATGAATTCCCCCTCCCACCCTACCCCAGAAAATGGAGTGAGGATTTTCTCGAGTCCTCGTGAATTACTAACACTGATTTATCTTCTAACTTGTTAGTCATTTTTTTGCTGAAATTATTTAATCGGTACTATTTTTTATTGTCTTCAGGCAAACCTGACAGACCCTACTACGTTTCCTTTCATACTGCTTGGTAACAAGATCGATATAGACAGTGGAAATAGCCGAGTAGTAAGCTCCACAATATGATCCCTTCTTCAACTTTTGCATCTTCTTGCAATTTACTGAAAGTATCTGAATTTAGGTTTCTGAGAAGAAGGAAAGGGAGTGGTGTGCTGCAAAAGGGAATATACCTTACTTTGAGACATCTGCAAAGGAAGACCATAATGTCGACCCTGCATTCCTCTCCATCGCCAAAACTGCAATGGCAAACGAGCATGAACAGGACATGTAAGTGCCCTAAACGAAGCAATACCTATTCACAGCTACTGCTTGTTTCTATTTTCTATGCTAGCTTTGTTGATGCATTTGTCATTATATTTCAAGTATTCAACACTTTCATGTGCTTCCCTATCAATTTGCATTTTCTGGTTAATCAAGTTGTCGGCTCTTCTATATAAAAGCCTAGATGTACAAGCTGTAATTTGAAATATAGCAGATATAATAAAGAATCTGATAAACAACTTAAAATGACAGCCTTCAACCTATGCTAAATTCTTAAATTGTAGAGAAAAAACACTCTGGTTCAGGTAACAATGTGGAGGGAAGAGAAGAAAATGGTAAAGAGAAAAGTAGTGGCCGCCATGACAAACATAAAGCTAAGCAAAGTGGTGGAGGCGTCGATGTAGTTGATCAAAAACATGTAATACCTGAATCACCAGAGTGGCCATGATTTATCTTGCGTAAATCAAGTTGAAATTTTGCTTGTGTTGTTTTAGTGGGAAACACAAAGGTCAGTTTACTTTTTTGAGTTTTTGTACTGTTCCATGTTGCCGCGATATGTTTGTGTACCTTTTTTTTTTTTTTTTTGGTGAAGATACGAGTTGTGGCTTTTTAGAGCAGTGTTTTTGTGTATGGAATTTCTTGTAATACATTATCATCAAATATTACAAGCTTTTTCTTTAAAAAATGACCAACTTTTATCCGTTTATTACTAATTTATTTATTTATGCAACCATCCTGTTATGTCATTGATGCTAACAAGATACCACGTAATGCCCAGTTCTAATATATTTCTGGGACTCAGCTCAAATTGATCGATTAGGTTATGTATATTTATGTATTTGAAACATGTTGTTAGTCAGATTTTTATGCCCTTAGGTGGCTCTTTCAGGAGTAAAGCTTTAACATTTTGATGCTCCTCTGTTATGATAGTGTCTACCTATCTAGCTGTTCTGTGTGTCTAGGAATCAATATAGTAGTGCATATCTTTTTATTTATCATATTACGTCTTGTTGTACCACAAATCTTGTATGGTAAACCGATTAGAATATATGGAAATGTGACCTTAGGCAAGAGGACTTCACTGTATGTTCATCCTTTAAAAACTGGTATTAACTCAACAAGAATAAAACAATACTCCCTCCGTCCCAAATTATAAGTCCACTTTCACTTTGCACAAATTTTAAGAAATTTCCACTAATTACTCTACTAACCAATCAAATATCATCAATCTCCACTAAAGTCTCTTTTGATTGGTTGGAATATAAAGGTGGACAAATAGTTTGGGACAACCAAAAATAGCAATATGGACTTATAATTTGGGACGGAGGGAGTATTATACATGAACGTAGCACATTTTTCTAGAAGACATTATGGTTTATTAGCTTTTGTTGCTAATCAAAAAGTCTTTTTAGACAATAAAATTATATTCCAATCTCTATATTAAACTAAATTAATTAATCTTTGTATTTTAACATGTAATCAATGTTATTTATCACTTGTGATATTAAAAGTGCTAAGCCTTTTTAATCGAATTCTTATTTTGCTCGAAAGCAATGCTAAATTAATGCAACACTTGTTTGATTTTGAGAATACGTCGAGTTTTTATTTTCATAGTTTTCTTCTTTTTTATTCATTTTGGTATTTGTAAGTGACATTTATTTATCACTTGTGATATAACACTATATCAAAGATGAAAAGTATTTAAATTATCTGTCTTACTCACTTTAGAGTAATATATAAATTAACAGAATGTGAAATTAGTCACTTTAGAGTAATATATCAGGTGATAAAGTAATAGAATGTGAAATTAATTTATGTATTCTACATATGAGCAATATCACAGGTGATAAAACAATAAAATATTTAAGTCACGTAAATGATGTTTACTTTTAGTTAATTTATTGATTTATCACATGTGATATTACTCATATATATATTACAATAATTAAATTTTATTACTTTATCACATGTGATATTACTCATATGTAAATCACCAAAATGAATATCATATTTTATTGCCTTATCACACGTGATATCACTCATATATAAAAACAAAGAAATGTGTTTTTAAGTTTTAGGCGATGTCGAAGCCGACGGCTGAGCCGGCGATAAAATATGACAAGCGATGTTTATTATTTTTTTCATATATACTTGGTAAAATACTAAATTCATTATCACATTTGGTAAGAATGTATATTTCATAATCTTAGTTTAGTATCACAATTGATAACACATATATGTAGAGAACTAAAACCATAATCATTAAGATTTTATATGAAGTTGATTATCTTTTCTTTTAATTCACATTCGTAGTTGGGTATTGTTGGTGTATGTGTCCGGACGTCATACTTGGTCCGAACGATACTCTCGGATCCGGACGTCACATTCCATCCGGACTATTTTCGACGTCCGGACGTGTCTCCGACAGAACCGCCGCCTTACGTGTTGAATAGTGCCATCAAACTGTCACTTCTTCAGATTTCGCGGGATTATGTCCACCACGTGGTCTGACGCCTACCTGCTGGGTCAGACATAGGTCAACGCACAAGTCTCAAGGTAAACAGGTACAGTAGATGTGGGTAGTATAAATACCCACACCTCATTTGTAATAGATTTCAATTAACACCTACTACTGTTACTCTCATATCACTATTCATATCATAATCACCGAATACTCATTCTCACGCCGGAGGTTGGTCCTGGGATAAAACCCGAGGCGAGCCTAAAGCGTGTTCTTTTTGTGTGTAGGAGCAAGCAAGGTCCGAAGGAATCAGTCCGGACGAAACATAGAAGTGGGACCTGCCTGCAAGGTTTTACTTCAACAAATTCGCGCCATCCGTGGGACCCGCTATTCAATCTACCAGAGCATTGAAATGGCCGGTCCTTCATTCCACTTCCTGAACGAAACCGATAACAATCAAAACCAACAATCGAAAAAACCGAAACGCCTCGAAAAAGCCGAAATGATCGGCATGGTAAGAAGTCAGCCGGGAAACAAAAAGAGAAGGTACGGGGGGCATGATGAGGAATGGATGAACGTTCCGATAGTTTTCCCCCCCGTCGCGACCGGTGATATGTCGGAGGAACCGCTCATCGTCGAAGGTGACATAGAGGGGTATTTAGTCCGAAGGATATATATAGATGAAGGATCCTCCGTGAACGTAATGTATGAGCATTGTTTCAACAACCTTTGCTCAGACATAAGGGCAAGGCTCAAAGAGACGAGCACTTCTCTAGTAGGATTCTCCGGAGAGACAAGCAGACCGTTGGGCAAAATCGAATTAGATGTGTGTTTCGGCAACCACGGTATGTTACGAAAAACAACTATGAAATTTTGTGTGATACAATCCCCATCTCCCTATAATGTGATATTGGGTCGAACCGGTCTTAAGGAGTTAAGGGCAATCCCGTCGACAATTCATTCGATGGTTAAGTTCCCCACACCAAAAGGAGTGGCGACATTGGTCGCGCGATCGGCTATGGTGCTAGAATGCAGGCGACTGGAAAAGAAACAAATAATGGAGGTGCCTCGAGAGGCGAAAACTGTCAAATCGGAAGTGGGTAAGACGGAGGAAATCTTAGTGAACCCCGCACATCCGAACAACTGGTCACCATAGGGACAGGGTTTTCGAGGGAATGCCGGAAACATCTAGTCGTGCTGTTGAGAAAGAATAAGGACGTGTTTGCATGGCAACCCTCGGATATGACTGGAGTTCCACGACGGTTGATCAAGCACCATCTGAATGTCAACATGGACGACACGCCGGTAGCTCAGAAGAAACGCAACTTATCCGAGGAAAAGAATCAAGTGGTACTAAAGGAGGTGGATGAATAGTTGAGAGCAGGAATCGTTCGGCCAGTTCGTTATCCCACATGGGTCTCCAACCCAGTACTGGTAAAAAAGAGCGATGGAAATTGGCGAATGTGTATTGATTTTAAAAACTTAAATTCCTCGTGTCCGAAGGATTACTATCCGCTTCCGGAACTCGATTGGAAGATCGAGTCGGTAATGGGATTCAGGTACAAGTGTTTTCTAGACGCATACAAGGGATACCACCAAGTCCAAATGGCCGAAGAAGATGAAGAAAAGACGGCGTTCTATACGGAACAAGGAACCTACTGCTATACCAAAATGCCATTCGGCTTAAAGAATGCCGGGGCCACCTACCAACGTCTCGTTGATTCGGCTTTCCGGGGTCAGATGGGTAGGAATCTAGAAGCCTATGTGGACGATATGGCGATCAAAAGTAAATGAGAAAAGGAAATGTTGGCAGATATTTCTGAAACCTTTTATAACCTACGAAAAATTAACATGAAATTAAATCCGAAGAAGTGCTCCTTCGGTGTCGAAGAAGGAAAATTTTTAGGCTACATGGTAACCTCCGAGGGTATTCGGGTAAACCCAAGTAAAACGAAAGTCATCGCACAAATGAAATCCCCGTCGACTCTGAAAGAAATGCAAAGCCTAAGTGGCAAGTTGGCCGCTCTAAACAGGTTTTTGGCAAAATCGGCTGAGAGGTCCCTTCCGTTCTTTGAAACTCTGAAAAACATCACCAAGGAAAACAAAGACGAATACAAGTGGACCGATAGGGCCGAAGAGGCATTCCAGTTACTCAAGAAACTCATCCTAGATCTCCCATCCTTATCAACACCCAAAACAAAAGAAATCCTATATGTGTACCTGGCGGCGGCAAAAGAGGCAATCAGTGCAGTCCTGCTAACCGAGAGGGACGGGAAGCAGTCGCCTATTCACTATGTAATCCGAACCTTACAAGAAGCCGAAAAGAACTACTATCCGGTCGAAAAACTGGCGTTGTTGCTATTGCACATGTCAAGAAGGTTAAGAAGGTATTTTGAGGCCCATCCCATCCGAGTTATAACGGATCAACCAATAAAGCAAATTCTAAGTAAGCCGGAGGCCTCCGGAAGGTTGGCCAAATTTTCCATAGAGTTAGGAGCCTACAACATCACCTACGTACCAAGAAACGCGGTTAAGGGGCAAGTCCTCGCGGATTTCATATCGGAAATCCCCGTCGGAACGGAAGAGTCGTATCCGAAAAAACAAGGAAAAGGAGTCTACGACATCTCCAATCCGGAGAACTGGATACTCTACACAGACGGTGCGTCAAGCAGTAAGGGTTCCGGAGCGGGTCTTGTGTTGATTGGACCCTGTCAGACCGAACACACTTATGCCCTCCGTTTGAACTTCAAAAGTACCAACAACGAAGCAGAGTATGAGGCGCTCCTCGCCGGTCTGCGGCTCGCCAAAAAGATGATGGTGGAATACCTAGAGGTCCGGGTGGACTCAAATTTGGTAGCAAGTCAAGTTAATAGGGACTTCGTAGCGACCAAGGAAAGTATGATCCGATACTTGGCAAAGGCAAAAGAATACATCGGTGGTTTCAAAAAGTTCAAAATCTGTAACATACCGAGAACACAAAATCAAAAGGTGGACGTTTTGAGCAAACTAGCCTCGGTAGCTTTTAATCATCTGACCAAGGAAATTCTGGTCTAAGTGTTGGAAAAGCCGTCAACCGAAGAAAAACAGGTCGGAGCAATTGTAGAAGAAGAAGAGGATAACTGGATGACACCAATCGTCCGGTGTCTGAAGGAAGGGGTATGGCCTGATGACCCCAACGAAGCGAGGGCACTACGAATGAAAATCCCTCAGTATACAATGGAAGGAGGTGTATTGTTCAAAAAATCATACCTCAGTCCGATGCTAAGATGCGTTGGTCCTCTCCAAGCAAACTATGTCATACGAGAGGTACACGAAGGGGCATGTGGGATGCACCCCGGTCCAAGGTCGGTCGTAGCCAAACTAATGAGGCAAGGCTATTACTGGCCAACCATGCACAGAGATGCCAGGGAGGAAATCAACAAATGTGATGCCTGTCAGATCCACGCTCCGGTCCCAAAGCTACCTAAAACTATTATGACATCTATCATGGCATCGTGGCCTTTTTACCAATGGGGAATGGACGTACTAGGCCCCCTACCGGAGGCTCCGGGGAAAGTAAAGTTTGTCATTGTGGCCGTCGATTACTTCACAAAGTGGATAGAGGCGAAGCCCCTCGCCAAAACCACCGGCAAAGACGTAAAGAAATTTGTGTGGGAAAATATCATTTGTAGGTTCGGACTCCCGGGCATTATAGTCACGGACAACGGAACAAATTTCGTCAAAGATCCGTTCAAAAGCTAGTGTGAGAAGTTAAAAATTAAGCAGATAAACACAGCGGTGGCCCATGCTCAGGCCAACGGATTAGTCGAAAAGGCCAACAAAAGCCTCATGCACAGTATCAAAACCCGCCTAGGGAGAGAAAGAGCCGGATGGGTGGATGAGTTACCGAACGTCCTATGGGCCTTCCGGACTTCACTCAAAACAAGTAATGGGGAAACCCCCTTCAGCCTGACGTACGGCAGCGAAGCGGTTATTCCGGCCGAAATCGGAATGCCCACGCACCGCACCATGATTTACAACCCGGAAGACAACGAAGAACAACAACGTTTAAACCTTGACTTATTACAAGAAAGACGAGAGATGGCAGCTATTCGGGAGGCCAAATATAAAACCAAGGTCGAACAGTATTACAACCAAAGGGTCCGCCCGGTATCTTTCAAAGTGGGAGATTTCGTGTACCGAAGAAATGAGGCCAGCCGGGTCAAAAACCAAGGAAAGTTAGGACCTAATTGGGAAGGCCCATACCGGGTCGTCGAGGCATACGACAACGGCTCATACAAGCTCCACACAATGGAAGACCGAGAGTTACCTCGGACGTGGAATGCAATGAATCTACGAAACTGTTTCTTGTAAAATTGGTACGCCGAAGCTTGCTAATATTTACATCTACAGTGTTCCAATAAGTAAAAGGAACAATTTTTCGATATACAATTGTGTTATACTCTAATGATGTGGCAATAACGATCAAGCGGATTGTGGAAAACACTCCCTCCCTCGTGAGCGGATCGTGAAATCACTCCGTCCAATAAACTCAACGGATTGTGGAAAACACTCCCTCCCTCGTGAGCGGATCGTGAAATCACTCCATCCAATAAACTCAACGGATTGTGGAAAACACTCCCTCCCTCGTGAGCGGATCGTGAAATCACTCCGTCCAATAAACTCAACGGATTGTGGAAAACACTCCCTCCCTCGTGAGCGGATCGTGAAATCACTCCGTCCAATAAACTCAACGGATTGTGGAAAACACTCCCTCCCTCGTGAGCGGATCGTGAAATCACTCCGTCTAATAAACTCAACGGATTGTGGAAAACACTCCCTCCCTCGTGAGCGGATCGTGAAATCACTCCGTCCATAAATCAAGCGGTTGTGCAAAGCAATAAACAAAAATACATGTAACACTCCGGTTTTATATCATCCGGTCAATCCATAACGAAGGCTCAAGCAAATAAAGTTACATTTTCGCAAAAGAGGCAACAAAAGCATAACTATATTCATCCACCCGAGGATGCAAAAAAGTGACATCAGCCACAAATAACAATATACAAGTGCTTGAGCTAAAAATATTGTTCATATTACATTCATCCAACAAAGGAACATAAATGGAAATCAAGGGTCCCTATCGGCGACCTCCTTCACCCCGGAAGAGGTTCCGGTTTGCTGAGTCGCAGGGGCTCCAACGGCACTCGGCTTGGGAGGAGGGAGATCAGGAAAAAGGTTCATGAGGTTACCTAATGGAAGGCGAGCGGAGTCCGCAAGCTTCTGAATGTATGGGTATTGGGCCTCAAACAATTTGTTGTACTCTGCCTTCCAGATATTCGGAGCTTCCATATTGAGTTTCTGAAACCTGGGCAAAAACTTTTCAACATCCTCTTCCTTTCGCTCATACCTAAGACCATCCAGAAACCCAGCGGAGTAAGACAAACCATAAACCTTTCCCATACTCTTCTTATACTCATGACTCTCAAATAGCCTCCGACAAGCCGCAGGAATCAACTCTTTCACAGTATTATGGCGAATGGATTCTGATAAACCAACCTCTTCCGCCAACTCTGCCTTTTGCTCCTCCAACTGCTTAACAGCCTGGTTTGACTCCTTCAACTCCCTCTCTAGCTCCCTAATCCTATCAACTTGATTTCCAGCGGTTTTCCTCCAGTCATCCCTGTCCTTCTGCATATCGGCCAGCTGATCGGAAAACCCTTCCTCCCGCACCAAGGTGGCTTCCCGCTCGACCGCCATTTGCTTCTTCAAAGCCTCAAGCTCTCCCACCACACGATCATACTTCCCAATCATAGCAATCCGCCCTTGTTCAGCAGCCTTCTGACCATGCTCCAACTCCCTATTCTGCGTGATCATCCGGGTAAACCGGCGTAACACCTCCGCCTGTGTTACAATCCCATTAGCGGACTGCACATACGAAGCACGAATTAGCCGGCTGGTAGTCATCTCCTCCAACGCGGCCTGCTCAGCGGGAGTCGCAAGATGTGACAACATCTCTTGGCACTCTCGGTAAGAATTCAACCGGACATCTTTGGTCAAAGACCACGCCGGGACAAAAACCTCTCTTCCGGAAGAACTCTCATCTGCAGTAAAATCAACCACAACTTAGAATAAGGAAAGAACAATCAAAGGAACCATAAAGAAGGGCTTGTATACCTCTCGCAGTTGAGTTATGTCCTTCGGATCCCGGAGGAGAATTTTCAGGATGCACGGACAGATCTATACAAATAACATGTATCAAAAAAAAAAAGGGGAAAGAAAAAGAAGGAACGAGCGATCCAGCAGACAAGCATTTCTTACCATGAACCGGAGTCCTCTGATTCTGCTGCTGGCTCTCCTCGGTAGGTTGCCTTTCGTCTAGAGGCTGCTAATTATCGCCAGTCTCATCATTCCCCCCTCCTGATTCATAGCACCTTCTCCACCACCCACCCCTTCTTCAACATGAATCACACCTTGCACAAAAATTTCCTGAGGAGGAATCACCTTTAAAACGTTCGCAGTCGAAGCATCCTCACCTACATTGCTCTCGGACTGCTTCCTTGGCTTCTTCCTGCTCTTCTCCGCAGCAGAAGATCCCTCAGCACTCCTCTTCGTCCTAGCCTGTTCCACCACTCTCTTTTTTCTCTCTTTCTCCTGCCTAACGGCTAGCACACTAGCGTCAGGCCTTTCAACGACCTTTTGTAGTGAAGTCTTTTCAGGAACGGAACTCCCTGGTACCGACGGGGTCGTTGTCCTATCCACCCTTTCACTACCTTCCGGTAGGAGCCCACCCTTCCCAACTTCGGTCACAATCTCAATCGGAAGCTCCAAATATTCAGCCATCGTGACTACAAAAAAAACAAAGGGGGGAGGAAAGTAAAGATCAAATGCAAGGCAACAGATTATATACGTTTAAGACAAAAGTATAACATTACCCTTTCCCTCGGCATCCTTTATAACAAGCTCATACCCGGGATACTCAGAGACTTTAGATAAACCCGTCATCCATAAAAGGGCGACGGAAGGTTGCCTAAGGGGAATCACCTTCGCAGCCACCCGTTTAGCATCCCTATCAGATTGAGTCTTCGGAAATTCATCTGTGATTTTCGAATCTCTATGCCTCCATGGCATGGCATTCGGTATGGCTCTCCGGTCTATCAGGAAAAAATGGTTTTTCCAATTCTTCAACCTACTAAGCACCTCCGTAAAACATTTCTTAGCCCTCCAATCGATGCGATTCTCAAATGAAAACCAATGACCTTGTTTGCAGAGTCTATATGTAACACCTAAAATCTGAAAACATGTAAAATGACCAAATTACCCCTATAAGTTTAAAATTTTATTTAAAAGCTTTTAAAGTATTAAATCAATCCCAAACTTCTGGCAATGCACAAGATATGATACCAAATAATTTTAACAACTCCATTTAACATTTATACAAGTTACAAAATTACTAAAATACCCCTACATGAGCCGAATATAATTATAAGTTTTATTTTGATTTATTTAAATAAGGAAAACATGGAAATTATGGAAGATAAATCAATCACTTCATGTTGCCAACCAATACCACCGAAAATTATGGTCCAAGCCCTCCCCTATGACTCGGTTTTCCATTTTAAAAATCAATCAACACCTTTTCTTTTGAAACCCTAATTGCCGAGTGAAACAAAACACACAAACAAATCCTTGTATCCTCCATTCGACATTCTAAAAACCCTAGAGCATTTTTCTGAGTTAGATCATCATCCAAGGAGTCCCAGAAAAATCAGTTTGAAGTCGTGCACGGTGTGGTTCGATCGTGGTAAAGTTTTCCTTGTCGCGCGTGTATACGATAGGTATAATTCGTTATTATTCATTCGACTCTTTCAAAATTCGTTTACCATTTTTCATACGTTCCTTATACTGGTTATAACCTAGGAAAAATACTTGCAAGGTGGTTGGAACGTTAGTTTGATCGTGGTGGATATTTTATTTCCGTACGTATATAACTAAGGTAAATTCGTTTATAAATAGTGCGACCTCCATAAAATTCGTTTCCTATTTTTCATGAGATCCTTATGTCGTATGTACACTACGAAAAATGATTGCAAGGTCTGAAGGTCGTTTGTGAAGTCGTGGTGAATTCTTGGTTCGAATCTCCTATACGCGTAGAAAACAATTCGTCCAACCCATTCCACACGTTCGAATCTTGGTGTGGTATTTTTCTTGTGCTATTTACATCATATAAACATCAGATAAAATGCTTAATTCGATCCATGCATGATATATGAATTATATGAAAAATGAATCATGAATACATATAAAAACTATGTAAAACGTTATGCGATCATTCTGGGCAACATGAATAATTTATTTACGTGTGTTATGATGTTATAAGATCTGGAAAAATACTGGAATGCATTGTCATGGCTTAGATCTTTTGTTTTCGAAATTCTTGTGTTAATCGTATTTTGAAATAAAACGCGTAAAAGAGGAAAATATTTCATACGATCTGGAAGTTGTGAATTAGGGCTTGTTCTAGTGATGTTTAATGATGTTAAATGATTGTGTAATGATTAAAAATAGGTTAGATGTGTTAGGGTTTGAATTCGTGTGTTTTAAGTGTTATACGATTGGTTTTAAAATGTTTTGGGTGAGTTTTGTAACTTTTAAAACTCATGGGTTATTTTTAGAACTTATTTTGGACCGTGTACTATTCGTATAAAATGTAAGTTGAAGGGGTCTAGTGTAACTTTTATATTTAAAAGGGTTAAAATGTCTTTATTGTTAAATTGTAATTCGAATTGTAAAATAAATAAGTAGAGGGACTAAATATGTAATTTCTGGAAACTTAGTGCTGTTTTGAATAATAAATTATATTCAGGGGGTTATGTGCTATTTTGGTAATTTAATGGCTTAATATGTAATTGTTAATAATTAAAGGTTGAAATTGTAAATTAAAGGGCTTAATATGTAACTTTGATAACTAGAGGGACTTAATGTGTAAATTATGAATATTCAAGGGTACATTCGTATAACATGCTAAAATAAGTACTCATTGTGTAAAATTGATAAATTAAGGGTTTAATGTGTAACTATGAATACTGGAAGATTTAAAGTGTAACTTTTGAAATAAAGGGGTGTAAAGTGTAAATTGTGAAACCCTAAGGACCAAATGTGTAAATATGATAAAAGATACCTTATTTCCATTAATAATGATTTAACTAAGTTATGTTACTCCAACTTTCTAAAAGTGGAAACTTACTAAAATTGGAAACCTGCTAAAAATAGAAAGTTACTTTAAATGGAAAGACAATTAATTAAGAATGAATTGTAATTCCCTTCTACTCCTTTAGGTGTGAAGAAGGAGAGACTTTGAGCTATCCCCTATTTCTGTGCTTTGTTTTTATTTGTGCTTTCGTCATAAGGTACGGATACTCTACCCTTTTTAGTAAGGGTGTCTTTTCACCTATGCATTGATGTTGAGCTATGATTTAAACCTTTGCCATGATCCTTTTGACATGAACCTTTTGATATGACCTTGAGATATACCTTCTGATTATCACCTTGAGATGCACCTTGATATGACATTGAGACCTGACTCTTAGTTTGATACCCGAGCCATTTTATGTTACCTAGCCAGGAAGGTAACCTGGCCATGTCTGTGATGCACCACTGGCATGACTCATGTGTGGGTGAGTGATTTCTCACATCGTCCCTCTTATATTATGATATGGCCATTATGACTTTGAGATTATGATTTTGAGATGACTTTGAGTTTGGGGGCGTATGGATTGCAATCCTAGATTTGTATATTTAGTGGATTTAACTATGACTTTGAGTTATGACTTTGAGGTGACTGGTACTGTGTGCAATACATGCCTTTCACATTTCTGGGAGCTGATCACTCCACCCTTTTGATACATGAGGACACCCCTCATATTATCTGGTTGCCTGAGAGGTATCCCCTCTGATTGTGAGATTATGACTTTGAGACTATGATGTTGAGATTATGACTTTGAGTTTCTGGGCTCGTGGTAGATGACTATCCTATATTTCCTTATTACTCTTTTGCTTGGATTATACATTATGACATTTCCCAGTGCTTCACTATATTTCTGCTTCGTTATCTTTGTTGTATTATGTATCTGTTCACTGGGCTTTGTAAGCTCAGCCGCACGTTTTCTTTTTCGTGTGCGGCAGGTATCTAGCTGGGAGATGGATTTATGCTTGGGATGAGAGTTAGTTGGAGCTTTTACCTTAGATGATGTCCTACCCTAGTCTTGCCATTTTGTTTCGACATTTTGATTATGGATTCATTTCGTTATGTATTTCCTTTGAATTATTTCGTTATCTTGTGAGACTTATGTATTGGATTCAAGTCATGTTGACTTGGCTTATTTATTTATGATGTTTTATGGCTTCCGCTGTGTATATGTATGAATGCTTTGATTTGTCGCCATAATGTGATATCTCTACCCTTGTCGGGTTGGGGTGTTACACTATAGAATACCCGGAATAACGGAATGGTCGGTTGCACATCTAAACTATAGCACCGAATCTCAAACATAGTTACTCTATTTAAACCTATCGGTACAAGTTGAGAAATGTGTACTCGGAAATACTTTATTACCGCTAATAAAAAGGTCAAAAAGGGAATCCTTACACCCCCGGTTCTTAACTGCTGAACGTAAATACCTATTTTATAATCCGGTAAATTGTCCATCGTCATACCATCCGGCGGGAGCGAGGGACGTAAATCCGCAGGAATCCCAAACTCCCCCACCACCCTATCTAGGTCTCCCTGCGTCATTTTCGAAGTATGAATGTGCATGTCGCATTTAGGGACTATCCTATCGGAGGAGGATCCAGGCCTACTGGCTAACGGACGATTAGTTGAAGTGCTCATCTCTACGGTCGTCACTAAAGGGATGCCGAGGAATATATATATAATAAAGCTAAGAGAACGAAACGCACCTCACAAGAACTACCAGAGATAGAAGTTGAAAATTTCCGAACGCAAGATAAATACACACAGTAAGAAGTAAAAAAAAAATGAGGAAGCGTTAAGCGGTATATATAGGGCAGACCTGGAAAGAAGCGAAACGTCGCATCAGCCTGCCATTTACTGACGTGGCAAACTCTGGGACATTGGATATCTAGGGCAAAAGGTACGCGTGGCAGACAGCTGTCTAACATATAGTAAAAATATTTTTATATTCGGCCCATGGGCCTGGGGTCCAAACAGCCCACTAGGGCCTAAACAGGCTCTAATACTCTTACCCGAACCGACACCCGTGACCCGGTTGCATTTAAAGGACGATTGATCGCCCGTAAGGCGTTGAAAGACCGAAGTTTCTTAAGTATTGCACCATCGACTAAAAGCCGATACTACAATACTAGGGGGGACATGTTGGTGTATGTGTCCGAACAACTTGCGCCGAAACCGAAAAGATAATGTTAAACTATTGCACTATCGGTCTTCAACCGATACTACAATACTGGGGGGACATGTTGGTGTATGTGTCCGGACTTCATACTTGGTCCGGACGATACTCTCGGATCCGGACGTCACATTCCATCCGGACTATTTTCGACGTCCGGACGTGTCTCCGACAGAACCGCCGCCTTACGTGTTGAATAGTCCCATCAAACTGTCACTTCTCCAGATTTAGCGGGATTATGTCCACCACGTGGTCTGACGCCTACCTGCTGGGTCAGACATAGGTCAACGCACAAGTCTCAAGGTAAACAGGTACAGTAGATGTGGGTAGTATAAATACCCACACCTCATTTGTAATAGATTTCAATTAACACCTACTACTGTTACTCTCATATCACTATTCATATCATAATCACCGAATACTCATTCTCACACCGGAGGTTGGTCCTGGGATAAAACCCGGGGCGAGCCTAACGCGTGTTCTTCTTGTGTGTAGGAGCAAGAAAGGTCCGAAGGAATCAGTCCGGAGGACGAAACATAGAAGTGGGACCTGCCTGCAAGGTTTTACTTCAACAGGTATTCCAATTGATAACACCTTTATGTAGAGAGCATAAACTATTATCATTAGCATTTTATATTACCAACCAAAAGATTTCAATACCAATTGTAAAAACATAAATTCAGACATAACATCAAACACATATTAAGGCACATCAATGGATTTCACACTATTAGACGCTCTAAACTACGGTGATAAAACGAACATTAAATAGGATATTACAACAACTAAATAAACATCAACTATGCTTTTGAAATATCACAAGTGATAATAGTGTTTCTTCTTTTTGTTGAATCAGTGGTAGTGATGGAGGAACATGTAATATCAAAGGTGATATCATGTGTGATATCACAGGTGTTTGAGCTTCTTCAGGTTGTTTATAAAGATGTTTATAAAGTGTTTGGTCATTCATTTCATGAGAAGGATCTTTGCAATGTATCTCATTCTCATGTTGTTAAGCTTTTGGAGGAACCTTTGATATCATAGGTGATATTACAAGTGTGTCGGCTTTCTTCTGTTTGTTGAATTGTACCTAGTGGTTAGGGGTTTAGGGTCTAGGTATATATCAGTTGTGATATTCCTAGTGGTCAGGGGTTTAGGGGTTTTAGAGGAACCTGTGATATGACAGGTGCTATCACCGGTAATATGAAAGGTGCTATCACCGGTGATATCACATGTTATATCACATAGGATATCACCGGTGATATCACCTGTGATATTACACATGATATCACACGTGTTTGAGCTTTTTCAGTTTTTTTTTATGGATATGTTGTGCTTTCTTCAACAACAACTTCAATTTTTGACTTGGACATTTTTTGCAACTGAACATCCAAACGAGGAAGAGATGAAGCATTTTGTGAAAGAACGCAGAAAGACAAGGATTATGTAAGTAACTAGAAAAAGTGCATGTTAACTGTTGTACACAATGATACAGATTTATATGTTTTTGAGTTATTTGAATATATATATAACCAGGCATAAATGATGTCTACTTTTGGTCAGTTTATTATTTTATCACATGTGATATTACTCATATGTAGAATACCAGAATTAGGTTGCATTCTAATACTTTATCACCTGTGATATTACTCATATGTAAAATAACATAATTAGTGTCATATTACATTACTTTATCACATGAGATATTACTCTTAAGTAACTAAGAAGGACAATTTAAATACTCTTCATCTTCCTTACAGTGTTATATCACAAGAGATAAATAAGTGTCACTTACAAATATCAAAATGAATAAAAAGGAAGAAAATTATGAAAATAGAAACTTGACGTATTCTCAAAATCAAACAAGTGTTGCATTAAATTAGCATTGTCTATGAGAAAAATAAGAATTCACCTAAAGAGACTTTAACCCTTTTATTTCTACTAACAGTATAATCTCACAAGTGATAGATACCATTAATTGCATTTTAAAAAAAAAATTATGTGCCTGTCCATTGCGATGAAAGGCACAAAAACCATATTGTAACTGAAAATTATAAAAATATTAGAAGACAAATACGTGATAATATATAAAAATATATACAGAGCAATGAAATATCGCAGGTGATATTAATGGTTAAAAAAAACATACTTGTTTGTTATGAAATATCACAAGTGATATTAGACATTAAATATTTTTATAAAATATCACAAGTGATATTGGACATGTAATATAATAAAGTTTAATAATAAGCATGAAAACGGACGAAAAAGTTTGAAAACGTATAAAAACTACCAAAAATGAACGAAAACGTCTGAAAACGGACAAAAACGTCTGAAAACGGACGAAAACGTATATAAATGTATGAAACGGACGAAAACGTATAAAAACGGACGAAAACATATAAAAACGGAAGAAAGCGTATGAAAACGGACAAAAACGTCTGAAAATGGACGAAAACGTATAAAAAAGTATGAAAACTGACGAAAACGTATGAAAACGGACGAAAACGGACGAAAACGTCTAAAAATGGACGAAAACGTAAAAAAAATGACAAAAACGGACGAAAATGGACAAAAGCGTTTGAAAACGGACGAAAACGTATATAAACGTATGAAAACGGACAAAAACGTATGAAAACGGACGAAAAAGTCTGAAAACGGACAAAAACGTCTGAAAACAGAAGAAAAAGTATAAAAACGGATGAAAACGTGTGAAAACTGACAAAAACGTATGAAAACGGACGAAAACGTCTGAAAATCGACGAAAACGTCTAAAAATGGACGAAAATGTAAAAGAACGGACAAAAACGTATAAAAACGTTTGAAAACGTATGAAAACGGACAAAAACGTATGAAAACGTATAAAAACAGACAAAAACGGCTGAAAATGGACGAAGACGTATAAAAAACGGACAAAACCATTTGAAAACAAATGAAAATAGACAAAAACGTCTGAAAACAGACGAAAACGTAAAAAAACGAACGAAAGCGAAGAAAAAAAAACGTGAATTAAAAAAAGGAAAAAAACGTGAATTAAAAAAAAAAAAAGCGTGAATTAAAAAAAGAAAAAAAGAAAAGAATAAAACATAGAATTATGTTGCTATATTAAATCTTAGATTAATCCCACAATTTAATCAAACTAAGTGGATGGTGGGGATTTATCTATTGATATGCATGAATTTGTGGGCAATCAAAATAAAGTGCCTCTCTTTAGATAGTAGAAGTAACCTTTTTTTTTTTTTTTTTTTTGTACGAATGTTTTTATTATGTACTAGTGTAGTAGTGTGCTACGAGTTGACCGTGGATTGGTCATACTTTAGACATTATATATTAGCCATTTTGGACTTTTGAGAATCCAAAACTAGACCTCATCTATAAAGGATAACTAGTTTAAAATGTATCTAACTTTCCACAAAAGTTTTTGTGATGTATCTAGCTTATACTCTTCTTATTTAATGTACGAAACGTGTTAATTTATCTAGGGAGAATTTCATGTATATCCGTAACAAAATTCAGTATTACATCAATATGCTTACAAAGGCTCTAATTACACCGTTATCCTTTCAAAACTTTATAATCCTTATGTATATTCAAAAATCAATTAACTGATATTTATGATGATTTTAATTTTCAAATCTCTTAGTTAAATATTGAATAAACTATCATTTTACTATTTTACCCCTTCTTCCCAAATCACAATCATTGACTGTCTATTTCTTCCTGGCATCTTCATCTTTTTTGTATCTAGGACTCACCATCTTATCACAACTATTTTCTAAGCGGAAATTATTTGACATCAATTTATTTGTGTTTGATTATCATTGACCAATCTAAAAGGCAAACGATTGGGTGTTGTTGGGCTTTTGGAACAACTGATTTTGGCTCACTAGTTAGAGGTTCTGGAATTGGGTTTTGTATTGAATTATTTATCATGAATATTTTGTTGACGTTCCAATCAATGGTTCTACTTACAATTATTCAAGTTAACATCTTTATTTTCTCATTTTCTTTTTTATGTAATGCTCTATGCAAAAAAATAAAAATAAAAATTGGTTATTGATGAAATGTGAACCTATGTGTAGGGCTGTAAACGAACCGGACGAACACGAACGGAGCCTTGTTCATGTTCGTTCATTTAATTTTAACCGAACAAATAAACGAACACGAACGCTTAAACGGACGGATTTTCTTGTTCATGTTCGTTTATTAAGGAAATGAGTTGTTCATGTTCGTTTATGTTCGTTCATTAGGACATTATACGAACGCTAAACAGACATAAACGATCGAACATAAATGAACATAGACAAACAAACATAAACTTTATTAAATTATGCATCTAATGTTGTTTTAAAAGTGTTGTTTTGTTTAAACAAACTAAATTTTAAAAATTATACAATCTAAAGATATGATATACGAACATAAATAAATAAATGAACGTTAACGAACGCATAATCGGACGTTCACGAACATAAATAAATGGACGTGACTTTTGTTCATGTTCGTTCATTTAACTAAACGATCGTAAAATATTGTTCATGTTCGTTCATTTAATAAATAAACGAACATAAACGAACTTTTTACCGAATGGTTCATGAAATCACTGAACGTTCAGTTCATTTACAATCCTACCTATGGGGGTTGCGTCTTTGGAATTCATGAAAAGAAGTACTGTAGTTATCAAGCAGTTCTAATGAAAATGGGTGAATATGAGTATTTTAATGTTTTAGAAAAGATAATATCGAGAGAAGGGCAAAAGGGTAACTAACAAATAAATTAGGAGGTAAATAGGTGTTTTGGAATTTAAGATCTTTATAAATCTAATTAGTTTGATTTTTGAGTATTCATAATACCCGTGCACGCACGGGGTTTTGACATAAATATTTTATCATGTATTAATACCGAGTATATTTTCTTAAAATGTAATGAACTTTACATTTATTACTTTACAAAAAATGGGTACTGATGGTCCAACAACATCAAACTTTCTATTATACCTCATTTGATCAATATGCTTAATTATGAGGATTTGGTTATTGTTGATGTTGAAAACTTGCAACTGTTGTTGCTCAAAATTCCTGAACATTTTTTGTTCTCTAGCAACATCAACTAATTGATGTTGTTGTGCCTCAAATAATTGATGTTGATGTTGAGCATCTCGCGAAGTACGCAGTCGTTGAAGGCCTAACATCGGTTGCATTTTAGAAGACGTACTCGGTCCCATTGGTCCAACCGGTCCCATTTGTCCAACGCCGGTTGCATATACCCATGGGGGTAAGTTATTTGGACCCTCCCATAAGGAGGGTTTCCAATCATTGCACGCATCGTCGGTTTGTACGGTGTGCATCGCGGGTTGTACGGTTTGACCAACCCCCCCTATGTGACAATATATGGAGGGTTTGTATAACACAACCCATACCCATTGGATCATCCATATTTAAGACTTAAGAGCTTCTTCATCGCGTTCTGAAAAACGATAACAATGCATAAGATAAATACAGTGCACTCCTAAAAAAAACCCAAATTTAAGACAATTTATAGAAAATCGAAAACCACAAATCTTCCAATATTAAAATCTGAAACTGAAATTATATAGCCTTTCATGTGAATTTTGATTTTGGTTCTTCAATCGTTGAAATAGGGTGCTCATAAGTTGTTCATACTGAACATTAACCCTACAAAACTAATATGCATATAATATAATTGTTAAGAAAACCAATACCTTTTATGCAATCATCATTAATATGTTCTTCTTTTCTTCTCAGTGTTGTTATATTGGATTAAAGTAGAAACCGCAGCCTATAGGATGGGATTAGGTAGAGATTTTTGTTGTATATAGGTGACTGCGTTTTTTATTATTTTCTTGATTTTACATTTTACCACAAAACCACATTTACACCCGTTTTCCAAATTAATATAAGTCTAATGTAGTGAATGATAACTCGCTTTAGGCCTCTTACTCTCTAAGTATCTCAAGACACCCTAAAATCCAAAATTATCCCATTCAGAGATTCATTTTTGTAATCATGATTGACACACAAAATGATCGATAAATATTTTAGATTTTTTGAAAAAAAAGTATTTTGGGTCAGCTGACCCGTTTCAACCTGTACCAAATTTTGACCATTTATTTAGTTAGCCCATTGTTGCCTCTAGCCCAAATTTTACCTCTAGCCATAATGATTATTAATAGTAATAGTTAGTCAGGCCTAGAACATGTACATACATACACGCATACACATCAGCACATGCAATGATAGTATGTATTTAAACTGTCGTCAGATTTTACAATCCTTTTTATTCAAGGGAATTTCGGTTATTTCAGGCCCTTCATGGTCTGTTCACTTAAGAACTTGCATCTACACAGGCCTACTTTGTTTAGTAAGGGAAATTTTTTTGTCTTTTCGCCCAGGGCATCAAATAGCTCAGGACCGGTCCTCCATCTACATTCTACACTGAACAATGTATTCCCTATAGCTTGGTCTTAAATCAAAAAAATACATGCCATCACTTACGGGTCTAATATCAATAATCACATAGCTTTGTTATGAACATAAGACAACTAAGCCCGTCACAAACATATGCCAATGAGTTAAGTTTAAAAGCAAGTAAGAACATGTGATTAGCATGAATAAGTAAATGGAAAATGATACATACGCTGTCTCTTCTCAGTCTTGTTAACATTTGAATTAGATGGGCTTGGTTATGGAAGAGATTCCTTTCTCACAAGGTGCTGCAAGGGTATCGATGTTGTAATAGTACAAAATTAATCATATAAGTATGCAACATTTCCAATGGATTTAATTAGGCTAGCATAATAAAGGAAAGAGACGTGAAACATACGATCTTCAGCCACGTGGTGGATCCTCCATCGCTATGTAGTAGTTAGCAAATGTGTGGATCATTCTCTCAACATAAGCCAAATGGTGTTTGGACTCCTCTTTTTCCTTGTCAATTTCCAAATGCTTTATAGTGCTTCCTGAGCTAATTCATATAAATTTATTGGAATTTTCATTGCAACCACCCCTACATATCAAACCAATAGCAAGCAGTTGATCAACTTGTAGTTTGTTAACATCGATATATAAAAAATTGGCAATTCCATATCCATTTAAGTACTAAAGAATCTTTTGCAGCATATAGCATTGTAGATACACAATGGCTTTAAAAGGAGCATTAAATACAGCAAAATATGCAAGTAGCCCTTAAAGCTGCCTATCTGAACCTGAGACACAATACATTGCATTATGCATTAACCGGTTAGGAATATATATATATTACTCACCAGGGTGCGAACAATGCAATGCCAAACTCAGAATAGTTCAAGAACTTTTAATAGAGTTGTTGGTTCAGAACACCAAAACAAAAATAACGATCAAATACTCCCAATTTTAACTGATTACTTAATATTTATGGTTGGTTTCTATTTTAGTTGGCCTACTGATATGCATGTGTTATATCCATGTTCTAAAAGCCTAATGCAAACATTATCTAAACTTCTTTTACTTTTTTGTTGTTAATTGGAGCTTGTTAAAATAAAGGGGGTGTTTCTTTTATTAGCGTAGCCAAATACCCCACTACGGTAAGTTTATGTTTTTTTTATCACGATTCTAAAAAAAACAAAAAAATATTTAAGACATAATAAGTTGCTGCTTGCATGTAGAAGAAGCCACAATTAAAAATTCTTCAATGATAAGATTATAGGACTCAAATATCAATGGAAAAATGTTGTTATTTCTGTGGTTTAATGAAGATTATTTAGTTGTTACTATTTATTGTTAAAATAGATCTAAGAAGAAGTCCTTTAAAACTAAAACTACACCAAAAGGTCTCTCTCTCTAGAAGATTAATACTAACTTACACTTTCAATGCCCTTTGTGTGATTCACAACCTCATTCCCATGACCATCTATTCTTTGAATATGTTTTCTCTTTTCAGGTTTGGGACTACTTGAACGTTGAACAACTTATAGTAGATACAATGGAATTATTGAAAATTCAATCGGTAATAAAGACTGAGAGGGTGTTTGGGATTGCATTTTCTCTAGTGTTTGGATGTAAAATAAAAACTGTGTTTGCTTACTTTGGGCTCAAATAAGGACCGAAGGAGTACTAAAACTAAAAGAAGTTTACTTTCAAGGATTGAAAAGATAAAAGTTGTAACCCAAAAGCAACTAACATAACAGTTTTATATAATTTCAGATCCAAACGTATGTATTTACACCACTTCAAACTAATACCTGAAGATTAGCTAGTGACACATATCAGCCTGGTTACAGATCTACTGGATTTTGCATACACATGAATTCAGATTTCCCTCATTTTGTTTGACTGCAGTACATAAAAGTAGAAGCCATTAGATCATCTCCTATCAATCACTATTAATAAAAAGCATATGACATTTAAATACCAAAAACCACAATGTGAATCATTTACCTCAAAAAACCACATCACTTATGAACAAACGTATTAAAAAAAACATTCCCCAAAATCAGCTCAAAAACGAAGTAATGTAGGCCTTCATATTTGCAACCCATTTGAAATGAGAAGTTTATAATAGAATTTAGTCTCCGCGATTCCAAGTTTCCAACCCATTAGACGTGGTGTGGTGGGCCAAACTGCCAATTAATGTAGTATCTTGAAAGGAAACATTCATTGAATAGCAACTTAGCAATCCATCTCTTCGTGTACAATTACGCAGGAAGTACATGAACAAAGTATCACCTTTACCCTCACACGTTCAATACTTCAATGTGCCATCGCACATGAATTTGTGTTATAAAGTAATAACTTAATCAATGTAACTAATAATTATTTAGGAATCAAGATAATCAAGAACTAAGATATTTAGAACCTAAAAGTCCCAGTAGTTGTGAAATTTATATTGTTTTAAAAGTAACAGGCCAACTGTCGCTCAAAGTGCATTTTCAATAATAAAACCTGCTGAAGCACTGTGACCCGTTACCCTAGCCCGCCCAACCCATCCACTTATCTACGTTTGTGTGTCATGCTTCTTTCCAGTTCTCAACGTACCTTTTTTTCAGCACACCCTTTGGCGTTTCTCAATACAGAAGCTCTGTAATGGAACACAATTGGAGTAAAGTAAAACACAATTGGGTATTACGCAACACACTTTAAATTCTAATAAAATTGAAGATCTAACGTCCGTCGATGACAATAATAGTTCAAGATATCTGCAAAAGACAGAATTGCATATAGCCAATGAGTACACAAATATACATCGGTTAAAAATATAATAATCATGTAGTACTTATGTTCTCAAAAACTACCTGCGTAATGTGCATACCTATATTCATCTTGAATTAATGAACTAACTTTTATAATATGTGCTATAATACTACTTTCAGTTTCAAAAAGTAGTGATATAATATGTGCTTCTAGCCATAAGGATACATGTGGAACATTTTTCCAGAGAATATAAGTGAGCATCATCATAAATCCTAGCATAAATTATAGAAAAAACTAATTAGTATGCCTCTTTGTAATACAGTTCACACACTTACTCATGAGGTTCAAAGAATGTCTCATTAGATTTGTGATTATCAACCCTGGGTGTACATAGTTCACTGTAATATTTGTCCCTTCTTCCTGCATTCCAAAAAAAAAAAAAAAAAAAAAATCCTAAATCACAAACAAAAAACCCTATATCAATTACAAACAAAATCAAGGAAGCAATTTTGACCAACAAAATTCAATTCACAACACTTTTTTTGTTAGAGAAGAAGGGGTTTTTTCAATGCTTTCTGAAGGAAGAAGAACAAATGAGCATCACTTGAAAACGGTGATACAAATTGGGGAGATAATGAGAAGTGATTATTATTATTATTACTTTGCCAAGAATCGAAAAGCAGAGAAGATGGAAGTTTCGTTTGGTGGTGTTTCTTTAGTTTGAGGGTTCTTCAATTAAGGGTTAGCTTAGGAAGTTATTTGTTCTTTTTTTTTTTTCACCCAATTCAACTGTGTGAGAGTGAGTGCGGGTGCGTTTCTTTTTTCTAAATTTACAATAAGGTCCTTAACTATTAAAAATGAACCATCAAGTACATGTGTATCTTTGTAGTTTTTCTCCATTAAATTATAAAAACGAATTTTTTTCAATTTTGACAAATAAGGAAATATTTAGACTTTTTAATTAAACATATTTAAATTAAATAAATAATAATTAAAAAAATATTACTTAATAAGGAATGATTTGATTTTTTTTAAAATGCAAAAGTCCCCACTTGAGGTTTTGTTTTATTATATAAAAGATTAATTTGATTTTTGAGTATTCTGAAGTTTTGAAAAGATATCCAATGTAATTAGATAATTTACAATAATATTGGTGTAATATTGAATTTTTCTAAAAATATAAATGAAATTGCCCCTATTATCTATCTATTATGTGTATAAAAGTTGAATTAACAAGATAACGATGACAGGAGAGTGACTAACCAATAATTTATATAATTTTACTTTCTTAAACACATTACCAAACATTCACTCAACCTAACTAAGCAATATCTAATTACTCGTTAATCACTGCCACGTCATCATTATTTTGTTGACCCGGTTTTTAGTACACAAAATATGACGATTAGCAAGTTTTGTACATCTAATAATAATAATAATAAGTTTTGTACATCTAATAATAATAATAAGCAAGTTTTGTACATCTAATAATAATAAATAAAATTTGATACATACTAAAGAATTTTGTGACAAGTTTGATACATTTTGGCCTAATTATCGTTACGTACAATTGTATAACTCTAATCAAAATTTGATCATAACTTGTCATGACTGAAGTCCGAAACGGATAGTAAACATTATTTCGTGACTCAAAACATCAATAGTCATACATTTTGTAGAAACTACGGAGTATTAGATTAGGGTTCATAAGAGCATTTCCTAGAGTCACTATCCCAACATATCACAACATATGACATGCTAAACTTGAAACACTTACTATTTTATTCAATGACTTCAACAACGTACTTTCAAATTTTGTTCGACTTCACCAATATGACATGCTAAACTTGCATCGTTAGTCCTGGCCAGCCGGGCCGTGAGCACGTTGGGGACGGGCTTCCCAAAAAGCTAGCCCGGGCCGAGGTCAGGCATCTTGATTGAATATAAAGTCTTTCCATCTCGTCTCCGTTTTGAAATATCTGTGGCCCTGCTTCAAAGCCAAATTGGATCAATATTCTTGTTTTCTTAAGTTTCGTATGTTTTTACACGTTTTCGTTTATTTTTATACGTTTTCAACCGTTTTTATACTTTTTCGTTCGTCTTTGTACTTTTTCATCATTTTTCATCCGTTTTTGTACATTTTCGCCTGTTTCCTTACGTTTTCATACGTTTTGTCCGTTTTTATACGTTTTCGTTCGTTTTTAAACGTTTCTTACGTTTTCATTCGTTTTTATACGTTTTCGTCATTTTTTATCCGTTTTCATCTCATCTTGTCTGTTTTTATACGTTTTCGTCCGTTTTTACACGTTTTCATATGTTTTTGCACGTTTTCGTTCGTTTTTACACGTTTACGTTCGTTTTTACACGTTCTCGTTTGTTTTTACACGTTTTCATTGTTTTTTTTGCACGTTTTCGTTTTTTTTGTGCATGTTTTTGTCCGTTTTTACACGTGTAAAAACAGACGAAAACGTGTAAAAAAGGACAAAAAACGTGTTAAAACGAACGAAAACGTGCAAAAAAGAAAGAAAACGTATAAAAACAGATGAAAACGTGTAAAAACAGACGAAAACGTATAAAAATAGACGAAATGTGTAAAAACAGATGGAAACGTATAAAAACGGACTGAAAGTGTTAAAACGAATGAAAACGTGTAAAAAGGGTCGAAAACGTATAATGTAACACCCCCAAAATCTACTTTGCGGAAGCATTAGAGTCATGGGGTGCTATTGAAATGGAAATCATAACGCGAGGTAACGAAGAACCAATTACACACTTTGTAAAAATATATTAATTTGATTAATTCAATTATAACAAACTTTATGTTACAAGTTTGCTCAACAGTTTAATGGTCCCTCAAAAACAAGTCTTAAACATTTGTTAAAAACACTTTGGCCAATAGTATAAGTCCGCCGCTTTGCCAAGCCTTGTCACACTTGCATAAATCTAGATACCTGAGAAAAACATGCTAAAAGTCAGCAAAAAGCTGGTGAGTTCATATGTTTAATTATAATCAATTTGGACCAATAGATTTGTTTGTGAGCATAGAAATGTCACATTAATAATTTATTACGCTAGCACTAAGTTCATGCAACCGAAGCTATAACAGGTCTGCACGCTCTAGAAGCATGTTAAATATAAAGGCCCTGGCAAGTGTTTATCCCAGACACTTGTGCTTTGATATGGTATACGTTCGTTTGCCTATCCGGTCAAACCGAACGGGGACGTTACTCCCAATAGATCTATTTATAACATTAACGCTTCCAGTCGGGAATTAACAGTTCATGAAATTCGGGTTGTAGGGGACATAACAAGGCTTAGGCTAACTGCGCAATAACTCTGGTAAAAATAGTATTAATGGTCCATAAAATTGGTTTTGCATGTTTCTTACCCCATTCATATAAAATAAGTATAAGTAAAAAGGGGCTATAAACTCACCTTTAATGGTCTGAACAGTGAATGCTGTGAAATTAAGAAGTGTATGGCACCAACACGCAACCTAGATTAATAAGCCATGTTTTAGTTTCAAGTATTAAATTTAAGTCTTTTCAAAATTTAATTTCAATGTTTTAAAGTGTTTATGTTGTTGTCATTTGTGTGGCAGCAAGTGAGGTTACGAAGGAATTCCCTAAAAAATGGTAAGGTTTAGCTCTACGAATGACTTAAATGTATGGTAATGAGAATATTATAGGAAATTGAGTGACAGAGATTGGAAAGAAATGAAATGAATTATTTAAAGCACGAATAGATATAATGGAGATGTGATATATATTAAGGTCATGTTGTTTAGTCGTTATATCTAGTTATATAGATTTTTAAAATGAAATTTAGAGTAAGTGACGTTTATTATCTAATAGCTTAACGTTTTGAGAAAAATGTAATATAAGGTTGGTTTAATAAAATTGTGTTTATCTCGTTTTAAAATGACCTAAGTTTATCTAATTATGAACGATGAGTTACGACTTGTTTCTATGAATTATAAGTTTAGAAAAACATCTGATCTCGCTAAACAATTTAAATAAGGGTTATGTTAATCATTCATTTTCTAGTTTTTAATAGCGACGTGATTTGTAACACCCCCAATTTCGGATAACAACAGCGGAAGACTTAATTGGGTGTTACGTAGAGGATCTTTCGTCATAATCATAGAAAACGACTAAAAAGGCGTTTTAAGTTTATCATTCAAAATGCAAGTGTTTAGAATACAAAGATGTTTCATAGTTGAACATGTTTATTTAAATTTGAATGATAAAACATTTATTTAAACCACCCATACAGGGTTAGAATGCCCACTCCGTTGCCTTGAGTTCCAGTCCTTAGTTACCTGAGATAACATGCTAAAAGTCAACAAAAGTTGAGTGATGTTCATAGGTTTAAGTTTAGTAGTTTGAACACAAGTATAAGTGTTAATTGCATCGAATTACAATTAAACAAGTTAAAATCAAGTTATTATTGCATTAAGCTCATGACACGCAACGCTTAACGGGCATCAAATATGATGTAAAGTATAAAGGGGCCCTCGTGATGAGTATTTGCCAATAACTCATAAGTTTGTTCAAATAAAGTGCGCCTGGGTGGCTCATCCTAGCAGACCCAAACGGGGATTGTCAGTCCCTAATAGATCTATTCACAATTATTTACGTTCACTCGCAAGTGATTAAGGTTCATGATTGAGGGACTTTTGGCAATAGCTACTTAAGCAATAATAATAACAGTCGTAGCATACGAAAAGTTTGTGTTCAGGTTTTGTAGCATGTATCTCCCCACAAAAGATTTAAAAGTTAAAGTGTGGGCTATGAACTCACCTGGGTAGTGCGGTAGTGGTAGCAGTAATATCGTTAATCAAACGATGAAAAGAAAACGGCTTCAACACACGACCTATATCGTATATGGCAAGTTTAGTGGTTTGATAGTCTAAGTTTGGTTTATCGCGATTCATAACGTTTATGGTTTTATTGTTTTCGTTCGTCACATTATAACGTGCGCGTTTACGTGATCAAAGTTATATATAACTAAAATGTTATATATAAAAAGATTATAAAGTTTATATATATTTAAAAGGATATATATATAGAGAGTTATATATATATGGATCTATATATAACGTTTTTCGGATGTGTGATCGTTCGTCGGAGTATAATGGTTGACAAAAGGGATCGTCGTTTTATAACTCAAGTTAACGATAAGTTGGATTCTACGTTAACGATTTCGTTAAGTAGTTTTGTATATATATATATATATATATATATATATATATATTATATATATATATATATATATATATATAGTTAATAAACTACGTAGATAGAATTATAAATCGTCGACTAAACATATTCGGTTCGGGTTTTGGGTTTGTAAAATATTACCACAAGTATAAATTAAAATACCCTTTAGGTTTTTACACAATTACACTTTTAGCCCTAACGGTATAATCTTTGCACCGTTAGTCCTTGGTTAAGTTTTTATTACATTTTAGGTCCAAAACATTTAATATTTACACGTTATACCTAAAAGTTTCTAGATTTACAGTTTTCATCACAAAGTTATTAAAATAACATTCTTACCGAAAGTTTCCTATTTTGACAACTTTAGTCCCTCGGTTAGCGATTCTTTGCAAATCGAGTCCAAAGTTTATAAAATCAAAGTTTCACTATTTTTATTTCATACTAAGTTTAAAACAGTTTGTGTAACTTATAAAAACAGCTTAATTAGCCGAGAGCTTATATTTCAGCTTAAGGGCTTTTAACGGGCTAAGTGTGTATCCCTTTATGGGCTTGCGATCTAATGGGCTTAGTGTGGGTTTGGGCTTTGTCACGGGCTTGTTTTAGGGTCATAAAAACATAACAATAAAACTTACACGATCAGCTTATTCAGAGAGCTTATAAGCAGCTTGTTGGGCTTTAAGCCCATTCCGCTAATATTTGTTTATATAAAACAGAATTTTTGGGTCGATTACTTTGGGTGTAGTATGGTTCGATTTAGGATCTATAGGTCAAATGTAATACATAGTTTGTTAGTTTGGTTGCTCGTTTATTAGGTCAAGTTATGAAATATACGAATCGTATGTCGAGTTAAAGAAATATAATGCCAAAGCTAAGTGGCTTAGATTGTCGAAAATGGTTTTAAGAACTAAAAAAAAATATTCTAAGTGTTTTTAATAGAACTCGAAGGTTATCAAGGTGACCTGCAAACGTGTGTTATTTGGTGTTTATACGTTCATGTAATGTTCGAATATTGATGGTTCTCGATAGTTAGCATAGCTAATATTTAGGGTGTCGAGTAAAACACATAGGTTATTTATAGAGTTTACGAAATATCGAATCTAAATGAGCATGGCATGCAAGATAAACTAACGTATTGAATTTGAAAGAAGAATGAGAAGGTGACTTACTTCTCTTCGAAAGTGAGGCGTATCACTATGATGAGACGAGATTAGAATGAAAGGACTATGTAACTCGATTCTTGGTACACCAAAGATACAGGAACGAATTGGAAAACTTTTTGGGTTCGACTCGAACACTTCGAAAAATACTTAAAACTAGTCGACCTTATAACATGTTTAGGACTTAGAATATTTAAGTGGTGATATATATTTTGTGTGTGCGTATAATACCGATTGCATGCATGGTATTTATAGGAGGTTTAGGGCGGATATAAGCATGTTCGGTCAAAATGGGATAATAATGAGTAGTTGGAGTGTCACAGTATCGAAAATGATGAGGGCATAAGGTATGAATCGTCCTTGTGGTAATTCGAACAAGAAGAAGAAGTCGAGGGTTTCATTATTTTTGCGTATTGAAAATGGAAGAAATGATGAATCATGATGAGTATTATAAGGTGTCATTAAGTAGTCAGTTGGAGTGTAAAGTTTAGCAAAATGATGGTTTGCTTGTATCTATTAGTCGGTACTAAACTTCAAGAGGAAAGGGACAACCGCTAGTTTCCAATTGTTGGTTTATGTTTGTGGTTGGTCCGGTTATTTCATTTATTTAACACATTTCATATGTGATCTAAAGTGAATATAGAACTTGTTTAATAATTTGTAGGTTTGATAAGAGTATGTTTCGAATTCATTAGTTGTCAATATATGTGTTAAATCGAGTTGGAAGTGACACAGACATCGACTAGGCCAAGTGTGGAATTTAAGTTGTGTTTCGTGGCTTGTCGTGTGGGTTGAACCTTGACATATTTAAAGATATCAAATGATCGAGTTTGAGTGGGATACTTGTTTCTCTCGATTCCTAGCTAAGTCGAGAATGGAGTCGGGTAGGATATTAATATCGTTATTAAGTTATATTGCTCGAATAATAGCCAAAGTGTTCGGCAGAAAATAGCTAAACCGAATATATTATATATAGGATTTGGGCTTGAGTTTTATTGTTGGGCTCATTGGTGGATTGGTCCGAGAAAGAAAGAAATGGAAATAATAAAGGCTCGTTTGGTTTGTTTGGTTTGTAGCGAGATTGGGTCGAGGCCCAGTGAGTTTTTGTGGTCCATTTGAGGTCCAATGTATTTACTGAGTGTTAGTGATAATTTCGTGAGATCGGGAAAGTGTTTGATCACGCTGGGTTAATTGCCGAAATATATATATATATATATATATATATATATATATATATATATATATATATATATATATATATATATATATATATATAGACGTTAAGTATTAAACGTTAAAGTTTTAAATAATTCGCGATCTTAGACTATCAAGGTTCGTGTGTAAGCATCGATTTCTAAGTAATCGGTAGTCACCAGTATCGTTGTGATCTAAATAGTGTAGCATAAATAACAAAAGAATTTTGTTACTAGTAGAAATGTTTATTAAACCTCGTAATGATTTATTAATCATTTATTAGCATCTACTATTCGTAGGGGAAAATTACGGGAGGTTACAGTACCTACCACTTACACTGAATTCCGTCCCGGAATTCCAGTCTAAGATAGGTAATAGAAGTGTTTACGAGAATAGGTGTGGGTATTTAGCTCGAATTTGGTCTTCGCGTTCCCAAGTATATTCCGGTCCTCGTTTAGAGTTCCATCGGACTTTAACAATGGGAATGCGGTTTCGTTTTATTCGTTTGACCTCTCTGTCCATGATTTCCACGGGTTCTTCGGTAAAGACGAGTTTGTCGTCGAGTCGAATCTCTTTCAAAGGAATTACAAGAGATTTATCTGACAAACATTTCTTAAGGTTTGGTACGTGAAAGGTGTCGTGAACTCGACTAAGTTCCTCTGGCAGTTCGAGTTTGTAAGCCACTGGTCCTATCCTCTCCAGGATTTTGAATGGACCAATGTATCTTGGATTAAGTTTTCCACGTTTTCCGAAACGTATCGTTCCTTTCTAAGGAGATACTTTCAACATGACCTTGTCTCCAATCTGGAATTCTAGAGGTTTTCTCCTCACATCGGCATAGCTCTTTTGTCTATCTCTTGCCGCTTGTAGTCGTTGCTTAATCCTAACTATCTTTTCTGTCGTCTCATGAATGAGATCGGGTCCGGTAAGTTGTATCTCTCCAACTTCGGTCCAACAAACAGGCGATCTGCACTTTCAACCATAGAGTGCTTCGAATGGTGCTGCCTTAATGCTGGCGTGATAACTATTGTTATAGGAGAACTCAGCTAGAGGTAAGTGTTTATCCCAACCTTTTCCGAAGTCGATAGCACACGCTCGGAGCATATCTTCTAAGGTTAGGATTGTCCTCTCGCTTTGTCCATCGGTTTGTGGATGATAGGCAGTGCTCATATCCAATTTGGTTCCTAAGGCTTTTTGCAAAGACTTCCAAAAATGAGATGTGAAACGACTGTCTCGATCTGAGATGATTGAGATCGGCACTCCATGTCGCGAAACTATTTCTTTTAGATATAGTGTTGCGAGTGTGTCCATCTCGTCAGTTTCTTTGATTGCTAAGAAGTGAGCGGATTTTGTGAGACGATCAACGATGACCCAAATGGTGTCGAGTCCAGTTGACGTTTTTGGAAGCTTAGTAATAAAGTCCATTGTAATACGTTCCCATTTCCATACAGGAATTTCGGGTTGTACGAGTAATCCGGACGGCTTCTGATATTCCGCTTTTACTCGTGAACAAGTCAAACATTTTCCGACATACTCGGCTATGTCAGCCTTCATGTTTGGCCACCAGTAAAGCTTCTTGAGATCTTGGTACATCTTGTCAGAACCTGGATGAATGGAGTATTTGGATTTATGAGACTCATTCATAATGAGATCACGTATACCTCCGTATAGAGGAATCCAATTTCTCTCTTTGAAACAGAGCATCCCGTCTGCTCTCTGCACAAAGCCATTCTTATTTTCTGGCATACCATGAATCTTTTCACTAGGTCAGTTCTCTTCCTTAAGAGCTTCGGATTGAGCGGCGAGTATTTGTGAGGGCAAGGGTGAACGAGTGGTTATTCCTAACGATTTGATTCTAAGAGGTTTCAGTCGTTCTTTCCGACTTAATGCATCTGCCACAACGTTGGCTTTTCCTGGGTGATAACGGATTTCGCAATCATAATCGCTGAGTAACTCTAACCAGCGACGTTGTCTCATGTTTACATCTTTCTGATCTAAGATGTGCTGAAGACTTTTGTGATCGGTGAACACCGTACACTTAGTACCATACAGGTAGTGTCTCCATAACTTAAGGGCGAATACTACTGCTCCTAACTCTAAATCATGAGTCGTGTAATTTACTTCATGTGGTTTGAGTTGTCGTGAAGCATAAGCTATCACTTTGTTTCGTTGCATCAGTACAGCTCCCAAACCATGATATGAGGCATCACAATACACTATGAAGTCTTCACTTCCTTCGGGTAGTGCTAATATTGGTGCTTCACATAGCTTTTTCTTTAGTAGCTGAAAAGCTGATTCTTCCTCTCTTCCCCAGATAAACTTCTTGTGCTTCTGAGTTAATTCGGTCAAAGGCTTTGAGATTTTTGAAAAACCTTCAATAAATCTCCTGTAGTAACCGGCTAGACCCAAAAATTGGCGTATCTCTGTGGGATTTGTAGGAGATGTCCAACTTTTGACGGCCTCAATCTTAGCTGGATCTACATGAATACCTTGACTGTTGATAACATGCCCAAGGAACTGTACAGTTCTAATCCAAAAGTCGCATTTGGAGAACTTGGCATACAACTGTTCCTTTTTGAGTAACTCTAAAATAATCTTTAGATGTTCGGCATGTTCTTGTTCGTTGCGGGAGTAGATTAGGATATCGTCTATGAACACTATTACGAATTTATCCAGGTATGGTTTGCACACTCGGTTCATTAGGTCCATAAACACTGCAGGTGCATTGGTTAAACCGAATGGCATTACTTGGAATTCGTAATGTCCGTAACGTGTCCTAAAAGCTGTTTTGGGAATATCCTCCTCTCGAACTCTCAACTGATGGTACCCTGACCTTAGGTCGATCTTCGAGTATACACTCGATCCTTGTAGCTGATCAAACAAGTCATCGATTCTAGGTAGTGGGTAACGATTCTTTACAGTGAGTTTGTTCAATTCCCGGTAATCAATACACATTCGGAAAGATCCGTCCTTCTTCTTAACAAATAGAACCGGAGCTCCCCAAGGTGATGAGCTGGGTCGGATAAAGCCTTTATCAGACAATTCTCTCAATTGTTCTGATAATTCCTTCATTTCAGACGGCGCTAACCTATAAGGTGCTTTCGCCACAGGTGCCGCTCCAGGCACAAGTTCAATCTGGAATTCTACTTGACGGGGAGGTGGAAGACCGGGTAGATCTTCGGGAAATACTTCTGGAAACTCTTTAACGATCGGGACGTCTTCAACTCGTTTATCTTTTGATTTGTTTTCAGTTACATGAACCATGAATGCTTGGCATCCTTCGTTCATGTACTTCACCAATCTGATATAGGAGATGATACCGTATCGCGTTTTATTCTTGTCACCTTGGACAATAATAGTTTCACCATTACATGGAATGTGCACGACTTTCTCGTCACAGAGTATTCTAGCGCGGTGTTTAGATAACCAATCCATACCAATGACTACGTCAAAACTACCGAGCTGAATGGGCATGAGATCGATGGAAAAAGGGTTGTCTTGTAGGATTATGGTACAACCACAAATTACGGAGTCGGTGCCAATTAGGTTTTCGTCCGCCATTTCGATTTCAAATGTGGCGTTTAGTTTGGAAGGGGTAATGTTAAGCAAAGAAGCAAACGTAGTTGACACAAAACTTCTATCTGCTCCAGAATCAAATAATACTCTAGCGTTATGTTGATTGAGTAAGAACGTACCCGTGACGACGTCAGAGTTTAGTGGGGCATCTTCCTCTTTTAACATATATGCTCTTCCTCGAGCGTTATTTGGCTGACCGTTTCCTTTCGGACAGTGACTCTTGAAGTGACCTACTTCTCCGCATGAGTAGCAAGTCGGAGTTACAGGCTGTAGGTTGCTACCAGTAGCAGGATTCCTGCAATCCTTTGTCTGATGGCCCACCTTCTGGCATTTCAGACATTTGATTGTGCAAGGTCCACTGTGGTGTAATTTGCATCTGTTGCACTGGGATTTCTGACCTTGGTATCCCTTGCCTTCAGTAGCAGCATAAGCCTTGGCGGTTTCTTGTCTTTGGTTTTGATGACGGTGACGAGTGTTTCGGTTTTGATGATACGGGTTATTGTTTCTAGGGTTGTTGTTATTGGAGTTGTTGTTGTTGCGATGGTTATTGTTACTGTGGTGGTGAGTGGTTCTTTTGTCATCGAGCTTCCTCTTGAGCTCATTGTTGTACTTGACCTCTCGGTCCAGTAGCTTTTGGGCAAGTTCCATAGCTGCCTCTAGAGTTGACGGATTTGATGAAGTGACATTTCCCTCAATACTACGGGGAAGTCCTTCGATATACTTCTCCAGTTCTTTTTCGAAAGTTGGTACAACAGTAGGGCATAATATTTTAAGCTCTTGGAATCTCCTGTTGTATGTTTTAAGATCAATTCCTTTTACTACTAGTAGATGGAATTCATCCTCCAATTTTCTTAGTTCAGAACGGGGACAGTATTTCTTCAGCATCTTGGTTTTAAACTCAGTCCAAGGGAGCTGGTAGGCTGCTGTCATTCCCATGGCTTTGACTGTAGCATTCCACCATGACAAAGCATCTTGCATGAGAGTCCCAGTAGCGAAAGTGACTTTGTTTTCCTCGGTACAACCGCTTCTCTGGAAAACAGTTTCAGATCGTTCGAACCAGTGAGCAAGTTCAGTTACTCCTTCAGTACCTTTGTAAGAAGTTGGTTGACAACTTATGAAATCTTTGTAGGTACACTTGCGGTTTGCAGCAGTTACACTTTCTCCTGTCGGTAGACTAGTGCCACTGTTGCGTGCATTTGCTGTTGCCTGTTCTGTCAAGACTGCATTTACACCGTCAGCGATTGCTTTTCGGATAGCCTCGGGAGTCATTGTAGGCGTAGCAGTTGAAGTTTCATGATTTGTGGCGGAGGTTGCTTTCCTTGTACGTACCATTGTTCTATCAATATTGCAAAAGCATATTTTTAGAAATCTCATAATGATTACGTTAGGTTAGGCTACTTTGGAAGGTAATTGAATATGGATTATAATCATAACAATTGAGTTTAATAATTCTGGTTTATCTCTGTAGGTACAGCAATTATCATATCACAAATTTATTCGCAAGATGTCTGAATCTATTCACAACATACATGAGAACATAAATGATTTAATTGCACTGTATGAACCAAAATTTCGCTAGACAATATATGGCAAATCACAACGCATATGCAAGAAACAACCATGGAATACATAAATCAACATCAATATAATACATCCACACAACATAGGATTAATAACTTGTTCGATTTGTTTTACAAAACATAAAGATACAAGATTATTTATTAATACAATATTGGTAGACTAAGACATCTCTTAGTTATATTGACACGTCTCTGATTTATGGTCCTCCTGGTGCACCATCTAAGCGGCGCTGAAGATCTGCAATTGCTGCCATCAAAGTCTTCACTGTCTGGTCTCGAGCTCTTTCCCTAACCTGGGAATCCTCAACCATACGTCTAAGAATCAGAACTTGAGAGCTAACTCGATCAAGCTCAGAGTCTAGTGTCTCAATCACTGTCTGCATCAAAGTAGTAGCATCTCCTAATATAGAAATAGTCTCAATGGCTTCTTCTAAATTAGCACCTACTCGATCAAAGACTGCCTCCATTGCTAACTGACCAATCACAAGATTTTCCACTTCTTCCCCAAGTGCGTCAATCTGCTCTAATGGTAAGTCATCAAGAATCTCTGCAATGTCATCTAGACGATCCTCATGTCTGACTAATCTGGCTGCCAATATAGGTATGGTGTGATGGATGGGTTCTCCGGTAACCGGAAGAATCCTCGAAGTAGCTGTAGCCGAACTCTCTCCTAGTTCCATGGCTCTCGGTGCTCCTTCCTGGGATCTCCAGTGACGGATGATAGGTAGCAAGTATGTCCATCGGCGTGCATCGACCCTCCTGTGGGTCCCGGTGCGAACTGTAGTCTCATCTCTAACCTGGGCATATGGATCCGATAAAGATGGAACCAAACGGTATGTCCTCTCATGAGGTGGTAGAGGTTCACTGAGGGTAGCTGAGGGTGGAGAAGCAAGGGGTGGAATAGAAGATGGTAATGGAACAGTGGTGGTCTGGTGATAGAAAATAGTAGGCGGTGGAACTGAAGATAGTGGTGTAAGCAGCGGTGTCCTGGTATGCTCAGGAGCAGGGGGTGGTGACGTTACAGGAGTCGAAGTTGGTACGAGTGGGGGTGGTGGTGGTACGATCAGTGCTGGTGGTGTACGTACTCGTTTTCGGGGAGTGTGTTTGCGAACAAAACCTTCTCCGGGGCGTCGGTAAAGTTGGTCAAAGGGTTCGGGTTCGTACGGCTGGAGTTGTCGTACTCGTCCATGCCGGCGAATCGGGTCAGGTGATGGTATGGGTGATACTGGAGGGGAAATCTCCAAGTCGGATGCCGGTAGAAATTGCTGGCTTTCCATGTACCGGTCAGTAGCAGGTGACATCGGAATAGCTGCCGTAGCAAAGTCTAGCATAGGATCCTCATTCTCTGAATCAGATGATACAGCGATGGGATGGGGTTTTGAAGACATAGTACTGTAATAATCCCGAATAGTAAATGTAAGCTATTAACATAATCATAACTATGTTAAATTTTATTAAGAACTCATATAGTAAGCAACATCTAATCATGCTGGAAGTGTGTAGGCACGGAGGGCATAAGGTGGTTATTCTTTTAAAAATGGTCCGTTTTTAATAAAAATGTAGTTATAGTCCAGTGTTTAAAATACATCTGGTTCTCTATAACCATGAGCTCTGATACCAATCTGTAACACCCCCAATTTCGGATAACAACAGCGGAAGACTTAATTGGGTGTTACGTAGAGGATCTTTCGTCATAATCATAGAAAACGACTAAAAAGGCGTTTTAAGTTTATCATTCAAAATGCAAGTGTTTAGAATACAAAGATGTTTCATAGTTGAACAGGTTTATTTAAATTTGAATGATAAAACATTTATTTAAATCACCCATACAGGGTTAGAATGCCCACTCCGTTGCCTTGAGTTCCAGTCCTTAGTTACCTGAGATAACATGCTAAAAGTCAACAAAAGTTGAGTGATGTTCATAGGTTTAAGTTTAGTAGTTTGAACACAAGTATAAGTGTTAATTGCATCGAATTACAATTAAACAAGTTAAAATCAAGTTATTATTGCATTAAGCTCATGACACGCAACGCTTAACAGGCATCAAATATGATGTAAAGTATAAAGGGGCCCTCGTGATGAGTATTTGCCAATAACTCAAAAGTTTGTTCAAATAAAGTGCGCCTGGGTGGCTCATCCTAGCAGACCCAAACGGGGATTTTCAGTCCCTAATAGATCTATTCACAATTATTTACGTTCACTCGCAAGTGATTAAGGTTCATGATTGAGGGACTTTTGGCAATAGCTACTTAAGCAATAATAATAACAGTCGTAGCATACGAAAAGTTTGTGTTCAGGTTTTGTAGCATGTATCTCCCCACAAAAGATTTAAAAGTTAAAGTGTGGGCTATGAACTCACCTGGGTAGTGCGGTAGTGGTAGCAGTAATATCGTTAATCAAACGATGAAAAGAAAACGGCTTCAACACACGACCTATATCGTATATGGCAAGTTTAGTGGTTTGATAGTCTAAGTTTGGTTTATCGCGATTCATAACGTTTATGGTTTTATTGTTTTCGTTCGTCACATTATAACGTGCGCGTTTACGTGATCAAAGTTATATATAACTAAAATGTTATATATAAAAAGATTATAAAGTTTATATATATTTAAAAGGAAATATATATATATAGAGTTATATATATATATGGATCTATATATAACGTTTTTCGGATGTGTGATCGTTCGTCGGAGTATAATGGTTGACAAAAGGGATCGTCGTTTTATAACTCAAGTTAACGATAAGTTAGATTCTACGTTAACGATTTCGTTAAGTAGTTTTGTATATATATATATATATAGTTAATAAACTACGTAGATAGAATTATAAATCGTCGACTAAACATATTCGGTTCGGGTTTTGGGTTTGTAAAATATTACCACAAGTATAAATTAAAATACCCTTTAGGTTCTTACACAATTACACTTTTAGCCCTAACGGTATAACCTTTGCACCGTTAGTCCTTGGTTAAGTTTTTATTACATTTTAGGTCCAAAACATTTAATATTTACACGTTATACCTAAAAGTTTCTAGATTTACAGTTTTCATCACAAAGTTATTAAAATAACATTCTTACCGAAAGTTTCCTATTTTGACAACTTTAGTCCCTCGGTTAGCGATTCTTTGCAAATCGAGTCCAAAGTTTATAAAATCAAAGTTTCACTATTTTTATTTCATACTAAGTTTAAAACAGTTTGTGTAACTTATAAAAACAGCTTAATTAGCCGAGAGCTTATATTTCAGCTTAAGGGCTTTTAACGGGCTAAGTGTGTATCCCTTTATGGGCTTGCGATCTAATGGGCTTAGTGTGGGTTTGGGCTTTGTCACGGGCTTGTTTTAGGGTCATAAAAACATAACAATAAAACTTACACGATCAGCTTATTCAGAGAGCTTATAAGCAGCTTGTTGGGCTTTAAGCCCATTCCGCTAATATTTGTTTATATAAAACAGAATTTTTGGGTCGATTACTTTGGGTGTAGTATGGTTCGATTTAGGATCTATAGGTCAAATGTAATACATAGTTTGTTAGTTTGGTTGCTCGTTTATTAGGTCAAGTTATGAAATATACGAATCGTATGTCGAGTTAAAGAAATATAATGCCAAAGCTAAGTGGCTTAGATTGTCGAAAATGGTTTTAAGAACTAAAAAAAAATATTCTAAGTGTTTTTAATAGAACTCGAAGGTTATCAAGGTGACCTGCAAACGTGTGTTATTTGGTGTTTATACGTTCATGTAATGTTCGAATATTGATGGTTCTCGATAGTTAGCATAGCTAATATTTAGGGTGTCGAGTAAAACACATAGGTTATTTATAGAGTTTACGAAATATCGAATCTAAATGAGCATGGCATGCAAGATAAACTAACGTATTGAATTTGAAAGAAGAATGAGAAGGTGACTTACTTCTCTTCGAAAGTGAGGCGTATCACTATGATGAGACGAGATTAGAATGAAAGGACTATGTAACTCGATTCTTGGTACACCAAAGATACAGGAACGAATTGGAAAACTTTTTGGGTTCGACTCGAACACTTCGAAAAATACTTAAAACTAGTCGACCTTATAACATGTTTAGGACTTAGAATATTTAAGTGGTGATATATATTTTGTGTGTGCGTATAATACCGATTGCATGCATGGTATTTATAGGAGGTTTAGGGCGGATATAAGCATGTTCGGTCAAAATGGGATAATAATGAGTAGTTGGAGTGTCACAGTATCGAAAATGATGAGGGCATAAGGTATGAATCGTCCTTGTGGTAATTCGAACAAGAAGAAGAAGTCGAGGGTTTCATTATTTTTGCGTATTGAAAATGGAAGAAATGATGAATCATGATGAGTATTATAAGGTGTCATTAAGTAGTCAGTTGGAGTGTAAAGTTTAGCAAAATGATGGTTTGCTTGTATCTATTAGTCGGTACTAAACTTCAAGAGGAAAGGGACAACCGCTAGTTTCCAATTGTTGGTTTATGTTTGTGGTTGGTCCGGTTATTTCATTTATTTAACACATTTCATATGTGATCTAAAGTGAATATAGAACTTGTTTAATAATTTGTAGGTTTGATAAGAGTATGTTTCGAATTCATTAGTTGTCAATATATGTGTTAAATCGAGTTGGAAGTGACACAGACATCGACTAGGCCAAGTGTGGAATTTAAGTTGTGTTTCGTGGCTTGTCGTGTGGGTTGAACCTTGACATATTTAAAGATATCAAATGATCGAGTTTGAGTGGGATACTTGTTTCTCTCGATTCCTAGCTAAGTCGAGAATGGAGTCGGGTAGGATATTAATATCGTTATTAAGTTATATTGCTCGAATAATAGCCAAAGTGTTCGGCAGAAAATAGCTAAACCGAATATATTATATATAGGATTTGGGCTTGAGTTTTATTGTTGGGCTCATTGGTGGATTGGGCCGAGAAAGAAAGAAATGGAAATAATAAAGGCTCGTTTGGTTTGTTTGGTTTGTAGCGAGATTGGGTCGAGGCCCAGTGAGTTTTTGTGGTCCATTTGAGGTCCAATGTATTTACTGAGTGTTAGTGATAATTTCGTGAGATCGGGAAAGTGTTTGATCACGCTGGGTTAATTGCCGAAATATATATATATATATATATATACATATAGACGTTAAGTATTAAACGTTAAAGTTTTAAATAATTCGCGATCTTAGACTATCAAGGTTCGTGTGTAAGCATCGATTTCTAAGTAATCGGTAGTCACCAGTATCGTTGTGATCTAAATAGTGTAGCATAAATAACAAAAGAATTTTGTTACTAGTAGAAATGTTTATTAAACATCGTAATGATTTATTAATCATTTATTAGCATCTACTATTCATAGGGGAAAATTACGGGAGGTTACATGATTATTGGTTGATTAAATAAATATCAAATTGTATATTTACCTATGTGTTTTATTTTGTATAGTTGACGAGTTTTTAAGTTGTGACGATACAAGTTTTAAATATATATTAGTTTCAATACAAAAGTTTTTGTGTGATCGGCTATATTAATTTTTATTTGGCGACTAGTATATATGTTTTAACATATATTCGTATAATCAACATTTGTTGGGCTACGGCCCAACTGAATCAGAGGAGGAGGGGGGTGGTGAACCCCGGTGTTGGGCTGGACTGAAGAGGTTTGCCACCAACAGCCACATGGGCCTGGTGGGCTAGTTTGTCACAACCTCAGTTTCCTATTGGACTGGATCTAAGGGTGCTTTTGGAGTTTGGGGTTGGACTCTTAAGTCTAGGAAGTGGGCTTCTAAGGACCTAGTTTTGGGTTTGGTTTAGCAAGGGAGATACAACACAACTCGCTCACAACCAAGTTCCACGAGATTTGGTGTGCCTACTGGGAAATTCCCAAACCAACATTTTGACATCAAAGCCTTAGAAGTCGCGTGACTTGGCTAACTTTGGGGTCGAGTAATACTCACCCTCTAAAGTATAGAAGTCTCAGTGTGATGAGAGGCTTGGTTTTGGCCTCACTTTTCACGTTTTGGCAAGGAAATGGTTCATAACGAGAGTGCACAATTCTTATTACAAAAGAGACCTTTGGCACCTCATTGTATCATAGCCTAAAGCAACCAATACGAGGTAACTTATTTGAGTTTCAGACAATCTTGTGGATTCGAATAGGTAAGAGAGGGTTTCACCCCGATTGGGGTTCGACCTTGGATCAAATTGGGTCATATTCTAGGCTCAAACCAAGGGTGTTTCCCTTAACCCTTGTCTTCTTGTTTCGGGTTCTAAAAGGTGTAATCTTGGGTGAGTTGCGAAGCAATATCTCTTTGTTTAATGGGAGGTTTAACCCAAGGCTAGGTCACCTCCATGGTGGCATTCAGCCAGAACCTCCCCTATGAAGGGTGGTTCTTCCCAGCCTAAGACCACCACCCAAACACCTCGTTTGGGTGGTCCCATTCGACCAGAATTGTGACCAAGCTTTACAACCGCAATAATTACTCTAAACCAAAAAGAGTGAGTCATTCAAATGGTCCTAATACACAATATCTCATCAACAGTTATTCGGCTAAGTTGCCATGTTAATCCTATGGGTTTGTTTGGCTCATTCGACCTAAAGGTGAGGTTTTCAACAGTCACAATGCTTTCGAAAAATTCGTTCTTACGAATTGTTTCTAGATTCTCAGTTTCTACGCCACATGAAACAACAACAACAACAACACCCTAAGATTTGATGACACAATAATTTACTTCTGGATAATAATTTATAACCGAAAATCAACAAAACCCAAACAACCTCAATCCTTTTCTTATTCGATCTAAAACTAACAGAAACAATTATATGAATAAATTTGAAGAAAATTTCGAATACAAGTTCTATACCCTTACAACGATTTGGACGAGAGGTGACAGGCTCAGGGGTATTTCGAACAGAGATCCAATTTGCTCCTCTGGCTTCTTCCAAATCAATCCCAGTCAACCCACTCAACCTTCACCCTTTATCTCCTTCGATTCCCAGAAACCTTTGAGTGTTCGAGTGGTTTTTTTTAGTGGATTGGCTTGATTTGGTTTATCCATTTAAAAGGAATTACCTAGAATGGGTTAAGGTTCTCTTTATTGGCTTCAACTTTTGATGCATTCCGAATGGGTATAACATCATTTTCTATTGGCAACAAAAAGGTTCATCCGTGAATTTATCCTGGGGAAGAGGAAAAAGAAATTGGGGGGGGGGGGGGGGGACAGGGATGGAGGATGGTGATGGCTCGTATGGGGTTTTTAGGGAAGAGAGGGGCGGACAAAAAATAGAAGAAGACCTAGTGGTAGAAGACAGATTTTAATATTTGTGTGAGTGGGAGTATTATTTTAAGTGTTTTAGGGGTAGAATTAATTAAAAGAGTGAGTATATTATACCCGCGTCTCGCTGAACTGAGCTAAACTCGGGTATTTCCCGGAACCGTTATAAATATAGAAGATTGGATTTTCAGAGACGTTTATATAGTACTTGAATGTATTTAGAGTTTTATGAATTTACAATAATTCATGAGTTTTAAATTTATTTCTGTTTAGACATTGGTACGCGTGTGGTGTCATTCTGTAAAAATGAGATAACCTCCCGTTTTTACTACATTATAGTGGGTAAAATGTGAGATGGGATAATTTCACTGTTCTTGGTGAGATTTCTGTGTGACATAGTGTGCGGATCTGTTTTCCGTGTTAATCATATAAATGCCAAATCTGCTGATTTAGTCATAACAAATGGACAGTTATAAATTAAATACTAGGGAAAATTTACCATTTGTCACATATAAAAATGGAAGAAAACATGTAAAAACGGATGAAAACGTATAAAAACGGATAAAAACGTGCAAAAACGGACGAAAACGTGTAAAAACGGACAAAAACGTAAGAAAACAGACAAAAACGTAAGAAAACAGGCGAAAACGTACAAAAACGAATGAAAAAGGATGAAAACGTATAAAAATGAACGAAAACGTATAAAAACGGACAAAAACGTATAAAAATGGACGAAAACGTGTAAAAACAGACGAAAACGTAAGAAAACCAAATTTTGAGTTATTTACTAACGGCCGTTAGTATAAAGGACTACGATGCAAGTTTAGCAGGTCATATTGGTGAAGTCGAACAAAATTTGAAAATACGTTGTTAAAGTCATTGAATAAAATAGTAACTGTTTCAAGTGGTCACAAATTTAAAAGTACGAGGCTATTTTGTAGTTTTTACCATTTTTTAATTCGATCCCTTAACACTTTTTGGTCTATTAAAACTTCTATCTAATGACACCACAAATACTGTATATTATACTAGACTACATAATCAAAGTATCATCTTTTAACACCAATGAGATTTTTGAAAGCTTCACTTTTCACCAAATTTACCCGAACAAAACTTTATCAAACACATAGCCATCCCAAACTTAAAAAACCAAGACCAAATGAACTACTTAAACACTACTTAAAAACCAACACCACATTTAAATCCTTAACCTTATTTCGCGACTTAATACGAAAAAACACTTCATACATTGACAGTTTCTCACTATTGTACATAATCAAAACATGCACACGAAAATGGGCACAACATGAAAATCGACAGTTTCATACCCTTGTCGTAAAACTCGGGTATGAAACCGTTATTTTTATCCAAACATCATTAGTTCAGTACTATTCTGCAGTGGGTCATGTTGCTGATGCACACCGTGTGTTTGATGAAATACAGACGAAAAACGTTGTTTGTTGGACTACGTTGATATCGGCTTATGTTGATAATGAGAAACCGCAGGCTGCAATTGAACTGTTTAGGGAGATGCAGAGGGAAAATGTGGACCCTGATAAAGTGACGCTTACTGTCACGTTGTCTGCGTGTGCGGATTTGGGTGCGTTGGACATGGGAAAGTGGGTGCATAAGTTTATTCGTAGAAGTGTAAAGCTTGATAAGGACTTGTCTTTGTATAATTCGTTATTGAATATGTATACGAAATGTGGAGATCTTGAAACTGCAAAAGTAGTGTTTGATAGTATTGAGAATAAGGATGTCACAACTTGGACTTCCATGATTACTGGATATGCTATACATGGTCGAGCTAATGAAGCACTTGCGCTTTTTACAGCTATGACGGATAGTAAAATTGCTCCTAATGATGTTACGTTCATTGGGGTTCTAATGGCATGTAGTCATGTAGCTATGGTGGATGATGGGAAACGATATTTCAAGATTATGGTTAATGATTACGGGGTAAAGCCTAGACTTTCTCACTTTGGTTGCATGGTTGATCTTTTATGTCGAGCAGGATTGTTACAAGAAGCTAAGGATTTCATTTTAGATATGCCCATGAAGCCAAATGCGGTTCTTTGGAGGACATTGCTTAGTGCTTGTAGTATTCGTGGGGATATAGATCTTGCTGAAGAAACTCGTGGGCGATTGCTTGAATATGATGAGAATTTAGTGGGTGATGATGTGATTATGGGAAATATTTATGCTTCACGAGGAATATGGGATAAGAAGGAGATCACGAGAAATCGGAGTAATGAGAGAAGAGTTCCTGGCTGTAGTTCGATTGAGGTTGGAAGTGAAATCATTAAGTTTGTAGCTGGAGATCGTGATCACCCGTTTGCTTGCATAACGTATGAGGTTATTGACAACTTGATGGGGAACATGAGAGGTTATGTTTGCAGTATTGATTGTTGCGACTTGTGAGCAGTGGCGGAGTCTAGAAAAAATTTCATAAATCTGTTATTAATGTTCTGTTTCTTGCTCTGAGGCACATATAATGTGCTCGAACAAGTGTAATGTTTATTCTAGGCATCATCTCCTTGTAATTCACATGCAGATCCTCCCATGCTTTTGATTCATAGCATCATGTTGAGGGATTTTGGGCTGAATATGTTGTTCATAGTGTTTGGATTCCTTAGCTTTTTTTTTTTTTTTTTTTAATCAAGGATGTACCAAGGATTAATATACCCACCGGTTATCATCCTGATTATGGTAAATGGTGTTTTTTCAGTTTCTGGAGACTCGTGTCTCATTTTCTTTAACGATGTTTTGCACTTTTGGTGATCAAAACAACACTGGATCAAGCTGAAAGGGCGAGGTCGGCCTAAATCTTAGTACTTTGGTTTCCTCCAAGACCAATCATGGCTATCGATCCAGCGTAGGGTATTTAAGCAAGTTATTCAAGGTTTCTCTATAGCTCCTTTCACACCCAAGTTGTTGTCATCAATATTCTTGTCAAATATATTAGCTGGTTGTTAGACAACCTAATATCCATTTGAGAAATCGTTGCTTATTTGACTTATCACCTGGTTTCAAGGTTTCACAAAAGGAGAATATGTGGGTTATTTATGTTCCTTCCGATCAATTTCATTTCACTTCAGGTTTGAAATTTAAATGAGATCAATGCTTATTTTAGGTAGCCATTGAAATAGCTAATTACTGCGCAAATCGCACAAAAACCTTCGACACCTTTATTTAACCTAAAGTACAACAAATTTTTTGTGCGATTGACATGTTTCTAATATGTTAGAGAAATGATTCACATGGCTAAAGTCACTAGTCATTCATCCAATATCAATATTTCATCTTTTTAGGCAAATGTGTCATTTCTAAAATGTCATTAATACGGAGTAGATATTTTCTATCGGGAAGTGATTTGTACACTTCTATTTCTTATTCTGACACTATTTTTTATGCTTTAAGTAGTTGTACAAAACCTACACTATGCTTTATCTGCTTGTATTGTGAGTATGTCAATCAATAAACTGAGTGTACAACTACAAATCACTTTCCTTTTCCTATTCAAGGACTTGAAAGTAAAATAAAAGATATTATTCCTCAATGCATCACAAATCACTTTTAAAAGTAAAATAAAAACCAGTTTGCTTGCGTTTGATAGCAAGATTGGTTTCTTTAAGGCATGTCGCAAGTATAAAGCTTGTTAAGAACTGGACACATCTGGAAATCAAAACAATAAGTAGTTGTACGAACTACGAAGTACCAGATATGCAATATAAACTATTAAGTTTTCACATACAATAACGCAACCACTATGGGTTACCATAACCATACAGCCATACTATTGAGTCCTGATATGCAGATTGAAAGATTTACTTTTTTCTTCATTTTCGAGTATGCTGCTAACATAAATGATGCTGCTCTGTAAAACAAGCATCAATGGGTAGGGCTAATTGTTACAACATGACAAAACTTATATACTCTTACTATATGAAGCACCTTTCTTTCACTTACAAATGGACCTTATTTGTACATCGTTGTTCAGCAAATGATGAATTGTTACAACAGCAAGAAATGACAAAATATCAGCCATGAAATTCCTCCTGTTGTCTGCAAATACACGTTTGAAATCATCAGAAAACAGTTTTCTAGATTTAAAAAAACAAAAAAAAAAAAAAAAAAAAAAAAAAAAAAAAAAAAAAAAAAACAGAAAAAAAAAAAATTTCACTGGTCCATGTGAATTTTATAACTTGAAAGGTGTTAAGAAATTTACGATAAATGGGTTCAGAAAGATGGCATACAATAGGGATTTGTGCAAGTATCGAGATCTAAGAAAATAACCCGACTCAACTAGAAACAGATCTATGATATACCTCTATCCTTATGGAACTATAGTCATGTTTGGACGTGGTTTAGAGGGATTATTGGCTAATCTGTTTTAAGTGTTTGGCGAAAAATGATGAAAGCTCTGATTGTCTAATATGATATGGCCAAGGTGATCATAATTGGACAAGCAGGTGAAACTGTAAAAGTAACACATACAAACTGATTACTGTGATACTGTAAAGTTACCCGATTACCCCTAACTTTGATCAACTGAATACATAACTTGTTTTTGAGTATGAATGTGAAAATCATTTTATTTCTAAAACAATCTTGTTTAATGGATTTTATGAGGTTTTGTGTAGTAAAGATACACTTTGCGAGTTTGCGCCAATATTTATTCATTTAAACTGTTTGACAGTTTCATTGTAAGCAATTTTTTTGCTTTAACCTGTTTGACCCGTCAAAAATAAAAACATGACCCAAATTGACCCATTCATACATAAATGAGTCAGAAATTCCACCTTTAGAGCTAAATAAGCTTTGTACATAGATTGAAAAATATAAGTTTATTAGTCTGTTTTGATGTAATAACACATCTCCCTATTCTTTAGCATTTCAGTGGGCACACTCAAAATCTCCATCAGACTATATGAATTCATATATATAAATGCCCAAAAAGTTTCAGTGACAGAAAAAGAAGTTTCTTACAGAGATAATAAGAAGGCTGAAATAACATCTGTACTTGAAACATTCTATGCAGGAACCGCCACTGGTCTTGTGCTGGCTTTGATACCTTTTATTGCTGTAGAACACGAATTGCATTGTAAAAAGGGTAGAAAAAACTAAAAAAAAGATTTGCATTTTCATTTTCAAGTTTTCACTTACCTTCAGCGTAATCTTTAGCTCCAAAAACAGCAGAACCTGCAACCAAGGCATTCGCCCCCGCCTCTATAACCTGCCAGCAAAACATCGTGTTAGCTGAGTTCCTACTATGGATTTCCACTAAAGATGGCAAACGGGCAAGTTGGGTAAAGGGTCAAAACAAGTCCAGGTTGAAACAAGTCTTTTTATGTGGATCGCGTTTTGTTGACCCACAAACACTTCTTGATTTTTTTTTATAAATAACTAATGTGTTAATTATAATTCCTAAAATAATATACATTACAGTATAATCTAAATCATTGAAAATATGACATAGGTGGTTGTATCCATTTTAAAATGACTTCTGGCAACTTTTACCCTGTTTGACCGATCAGCCAGTATAACCTTTTCTCCTTGTAGCTAATTTTTTAGATTTACCAGGCGAGATAAAACACAAACCAGATTGACCGACTCATATGGTAATGGGTTGAAAATGACAATTATAATTTCTACATTCATGAAATTTGTATTACTTCTCGTCCAAATTCACAAGTTACCAGTAAGAAAAGGCAAGTGCACATCAAGAAGATATACCTTGTATGCGTTGGCAGGGGTAACTCCACCATCTACTTCGATCCATGGGTTCACACCCTGTAATGCAAAAAAATAAATAAATAAAAAGTCATTTATGTAATCATGACGCAACTTTCAAGCCTTGGGACATATGAATGAGAACAAATACCTTCTCCACACACATTCTCCTCAAGTCGGAGATCTTCTTCACTTGGCTCTCAATGAAACTTTGGCCACCGAATCCAGGATTTACAGACATGATCAGGACTAGATCGACCACTGTTGAATATGGAAATTATACTCCAGCCATCAGATGAGATTTAAACAGTTCAGATATTAATTAAATAACCATGATAGACAATCTTTTGGACTAAATGCACTAACATCAATAATGTGCAGTGCTTTTAAAAAGCAACTAGTCTAGTTCATGTGAAAAAATTCCGAAGGAGACTATCACAAATTAGAAGGATTGTCGATGCCTCAGCGTAGAAGTTTTTTAATTCTCACAAAATGAAGCCGGTAATATGTAGGGTGAATGGATCTTTACAAGAGCTTGATCAAGCCAAAGTTAATTTGTATATGAGTAAGGGTATATGATCACAGATGAAAGCTTCTTATCTCCGATATCAAAATCCTTAGAATAGTTGCTACAAGGATCTTGTTCAATTACTATCATGTCAAGCTCATAACATGTATACTTCTCAGAAACTTATTACTTCATATGAGATACGAAACGACTGGAAGAAATATAACAACTTACCATCGAGGACATATTCAATTGTGGATAACGGTGTAGCAGGGTTCAGAACAACTCCAGCTTTGGCTCCAAGACTTTTGATCTGAACAGCAAAGAATACTAAATATTTTGCTACCGAGAAATATGAAAAGTTATCAAATACTACAGATTGAAAACTCGTACTTGATTAACTGTACGGTGCAAGTGGATAGTGGAAGATTGTTCACAATGAACACTGACAATGTCTGCTCCAGCTTTAATGAAGTCAGGCACTCTTTGCTCAGGTTCAACAATCATCTGCCATACTTCAATTATTAGCAAAAAATTACATCTAACATAATAAATGAAAACCGGCTTTATTTTAACACATTAGACGAGAAATACCAGATGCACGTCCAGTGGGAGGTCTGTCACTGGCCTCAATGCATCGACAACAAGAGGTCCAATTGTGATATTAGGAACAAAACGACCATCCATGACATCAACATGAATCCAATCACACCCTGCCAACTCAACGGCTTTGACCTATACATAACCATATGCGTTTCGAAGAAAGTTAAAATCATTCACATTTAGCTCTTAAACAGCTGCAAAAACTTATTATTCGTAACAAAATCGATAAACAGTGTATAGTACCTGTTCTCCCAACTTTGAAAAGTTTGCAGAAAGAATTGATGGAGAAACAATAATATCACTCTTTGAGAATTTATCAACCCGAGAAGCTTTCACAAGGGTTCTGATCGCTCTCCTAAATTCACATATTTTAACATTTAGAATACTAAATTAATGACAACAACAACAACAACAACAAAACCCAATCCCGCCGGGACAGGGTATGCGGGAGGTAGAATGTAACCCGGAGGTAGAGAGACTGCTTCCAATGAGACCTCCGGCAAGTGCAGGTGTGCGGGTGAGAGAGCAAAGAAAGGAGAGCAAAAGCCAGAGAACAATATGTAAAAAGCATGCAAAAGAAAGCAGGGAAAGCACGCAAACATGCAAACATAGCATAAACAAAACAAGGGACCCGAAGAAAGGCAAAGAGGCAAGGGGCACCGGCAAAAGCACAAGCAAAGAAGCACACAAGCAAATACGCAAACAAAACAAAGAACCAAAGCAGCGAGACAAGCAGGGAGCAACACAGATCAAAGCATGGCAGCGCACTGGGCCTAAATCTAAGGCAAAGCAAAAACCAACAACCAAAAGCTAAAGCAACGCACGGGGCCTAAATCTAAGGCAAAGCAAAAACCAACAACCAAAAGCTAAAGCAACGCACGGGGCCTAGAGCTAAGGCAAGGCAGGGCAACGCACGGGGCCTATCCTAAGGCAAAATCGGGACACCGAAAAACCAAAACCTAAGGGGCAAGGCAACAAAGAGCCGCCTAAAACCTAACGCCAAAACTACCTAAACCCACGACCGAGCCTGCGCTACCCGCAGATCCTAATTCTATCTCTCCACGCCTTCCTATCTGAGGTCATGTCCTCTGACAAGAGAAGCTCCTCCATGTCGAGCTTAAGTCTATCATCCCACCTGAGTTTGGGTCTACCCCTCTTTCTCACACCATCTACTACTAGCGCTTCGACTCTTCTTACTGGCGCTGATTGTGGCCTCCTCCTGACATGACCGAACCACCTCAACCTTCCTTCTCTCATCTTCGAGATAATAGTCACGACCTCAAGTTTTGCTCTGAAAACTCCGTTCGGTGACAAGGTTTTACCACAAGTCCACCTTAGCATTCTCAGTTCCGCCACCTCGACCCTGTCAGCATGGGCCTTGGAGATAGGCCAACACCCAGACCCGTACAACATAGAATACTAAATTAATGACTTACTTATATTTGAAGTTCTGAACTACAACACACCTGGGAAATACATTTATCTAACTATTAACAAAATTCATATATACTTAGGGGTTGTTTGGATCATCAGCTTCCTGAGATTTGGAAAAGTCCACAATCTCACTTGTGGAGCTCAGGAGCTTTTCACTTCTAGCTTAGGAACTTAAGGGGGTGTTTGTTTATGCTTATATGTATGAGCTTATTTGTGTTTACGCTTATATTTCATAAGCCTTAATTTTTTGGCTTATTTTGAGACGTGTGGGCTTATATAAGTTTATTATTATATGATAAACTTATATAAGTCTTAAAATAAGCCGGAAAATTGGGGCTTATGAAATATAAGCCGAAATCAAATAAGCTCATAAGCCCACATATAAGCTGAAACAAACACCCCCTAAATAAGCCATTAGCACAATATAATAAGCTCATAATCCAAGCAAAATGAGCTTATGGGCTTTTCCATATTACAATAAGCCGATAAGCCAACCAAAACAAGATTATCCAAACACCCCACATTCCTAAAGTTATAACAAGACAAAAAGACTATCTAAAGGGAGTGTTATATGCAATTGGGTGATAAAAATTTATAAAACTTAAAAAAAAGGGGATTTCACCTCGTGTAAGTAACAGAACTTGGTTGAGAAACACATGGCTTTAACACCTTGCCAAACCCATTAATCTGTGACTGAACAAGAGTTGATGAGCCCAATGAAGTCATTGTTTTCTCAACTTTTAGTTTGTGCTTTTCAGTGAAACTTTTATCAAACAGTTGGTGGGTATAAAATCAAAAAGATGCAAAGAATGATACTGAAGAAGAATATAATAAGATTGGTAATAAAGGGATTGAAAGATTATGTGATTGACATGTGTCGGATAGGAAAAGGGTGGCTTATCTGAAATGGTTGGTCATCATGGGTTGTTTCTTTTCTTAGAACTGTAATTCGAACAAGAGAGCTTGACCAAGATAAAAGTCATCAAACATTGAAAAAATCGAACATTCGAATGGGCAACGAATAAAATTTTTCATTGGTTGGAAAGGGTACTATAATTTCGTTGCCAAAAAGATTATTGTAATATTGAACTAATTTTTTTATTAAGTAAGCTGTTTAATATATAACTTTTGTTTAATACAAAAACTTTTTAATACAATACATTTTCTAACTTGTGTCATAGGGCACAAGTTTTTAATCATTAAATGAACTCAAATTATCATATTTATATGTCTGTTGATATTAATAGTTTCCTTAATTGTTATGCTTACCAAATTTATCATTGTGTTATATAGAAATAAATTTATTTAAGGGAACAAATGTATTTATTTAATGCTCTAAATTTGTGCCATCATGGTACAAGTTAGAAAAACCCTTAAAACAATGCTTTGTAAAGTTTTATATTATGTAAAGTTTTATACATTTAGACCATGTGTAACGGTAGATGGTGTACCATGGGGCATGGTGTGACATGTGACAGTGTGGGCCACCATGAGGCTTGGAAGAAAAAGTCGTGTAATGGTAGATGGGGCATGATGTGTGGCATCCCTTTTCTTTTCTTTTTTTAAAATTTTTAATTATCAAAATTAACCTTTATTTTTTTTATGCACTAAACTGACATTTTTAAATAAAAGTAAATAAATAAACCAAAACAATAGTTATTTTTTATAGCCCAACAGTTGTGAATTGTGATCCTACAAAGTCCATGTGTTATAAGTCAGACAGAATTACAAAGTCAACAAACATAAAGTGTTCCTGCGTCTTCTTCTTCCTAAAAAAAAAATAGTTTCCTCAGAAAAAAAGATAAAAAAATATAAAAAAATTAGGGTTTGAAAAAAACCCAAAATCTCTACAAATCTGAATCACAAATCAACAATTTAACCCCAAATCAGCCACGAGAGTCAAAGGATTAAATGGTGGTCAACAGGGGCGCGGGCGTGGTTGAAAAAACGCCCCAACTGATTTTTGGACCTTCAGCGCCTGTGTGTAGTGGATGAGGGGCGTGGTTTTGGGTTTTTTGGGGAGTTCAGCGCCCCATTACACATGGTCTTAGACTAGCAGATGTTTTGATTTTTGGATGGGCTGGAGGGAAACATGTGTGAGTGGATTTAACCGGGGTTTCTCATCTCGTGGGTTTGAGAAGTCGTAGTTTTATAGTGGGACAGACTGATTTGAAAGCCGCCTTGTACAAAGTGACAAAACACGAGAAAATATGCATTGAAAATCAACATGTTTGTATTCCTTTCGCGTTTGATACTTTTGGTTTTTTTGCACTTCAGCCAGTGGAGTTCCTCAACAGAGTCCAACGAGTTATGCATAAATGAATGTTATGACACATAGATCTACAAATGTTTTTTTTAAAAGACTCGGTTTTGCAATCTAAAAAATCAGCGACCTAGCTTGTTGCTCGTTTGACTTCATTTCTTTCTTTTTGATAGGGACGAGATTTGTGATAAAGACACGAATATAGAATGATGTTACTCGTAGTAGGAGTAACCTCAGTAAAGTGCCGTTTGAGGGGAGTAGACTTACTACCCATACTCCTACTTTCCACCAAAAATCTACAAGTAACCTCAGTACATTACAAGAACAAAGAGGAGTAGAGTTACTACCATTACTTCTACTTCTCCTACACAAACTCACGGCTCATAAGGTTTTTCTAGGCAATTAATACTGGGTTTTATTTGTGTCGTTACTTTTTATTTTAATTTCTTTATTTTGTTGGTTCTAAAATAATTAGGTTATCTTGTTCTACAAGTTTTACTACCCTATAAATATAGGGCTTAGGTTACATTGTAATTTATCTTTTGATCATTGATTATTAATAAACTTTGTGTTTTAAGAGTTATTCTCTTGTTTGGGTTTTATTCCCGCAAGGTGCGCCTTGGTTATCACCCTTGGATTAGGGTTTATCTAAATACGATTCTGTGCGTTTTGCGTCAGTTGGCATCAGGGCTTCTTAGTATCCTGGTGGTAATTGGTGTAGAAGGTTCTACTTCAATTAATGTCTAGAGCTTGTTAGCATCCTAGATGGTGAATGGTGTAGAAGATTCAAAAACACATTGTTGTTACCGTTACACAAGTAAAAATAACTACAAAGTTAATCTAATTGTGTTCCATGACTGAATTAATGTATTGATTAATTTAAGCAAATAAGTAAAACGTAAAAGATAAAACACAAGTTTTTCAACGTTTAAATTCTTATTAGAAATTAATCAAAAGAATCTATACCTAAGTGTTAGCGAAAATAACACTTGGGATTGAAACGACAAGGTATGGTATGTTCTCCTCACTAAACTCAAGCTATGCTTGAGTGACAACAATAAATGAACCACTGAGCTATCTCAGGGACTAGGTTGCTCTTTGGGGGAGAAAAGTGATTTTGTGAAAGTCTAAGCTTTTAATGCACAAAACTTGTCCACTTTTCTCCCTTATGATTCCTATTTATACACATGTATAAAAGAGCACTCGTGACTAAAAATACAAAAAGAATGACCTAGCTAGTCTGACAAAGATACAACAGTATTTTTATAGTTACAAGAATCTATTTTGGGATAAGGTTGAAACTGCTTTCTGAGTGTCAGTGATAACACTGTTCTTGTTCTCACGCCACTCAGGGAAAGTTTGACTGTGGCCCTGATAAGGACATTTCCTTATCTATTCAAACTCTTCCCGCATTGTCCCGCCTTTCTTTCAGACTTCAGATTCTTCAGGCTTGGTCTTCAGTCTTCAATCTTCAATCATTATAGTTGTTGAGGAGACTGGGGTTCAGTAAGTTATTGTCATCACTCACTGAACCCATTATCTTCTTCTTTGGCTTAAGTCCTACTAAGGGAGTTCCGCCTTCTTGAATGGTGAATCTTTCTTCTTAGACTCGCCTTAAGCATCCTGAAGATAACTCATTGAGTGACTGTTCACTCAGTGACCTGAGAGTGTTCAAGGTTGATTAACACTTGGGCTAATTTGTATTCAAATTCTGTTTTCAGGACGCTTGGGTACTGACGGACCCAACAATCTCCCCCTATTTGGATATAAATTATGTCTAAGTGTTTTGATCAGTTGTGAGTGAGCAAATGGGCTTCTTCTCATACTGTATATACTAGAAAGCTATTAAGGACATTGATATAACAAAACATGGGCCATCATTTTATTAATATCATTACATTTGTCCTAACATCTAAACATAATACTCAGGGACCTAGTACTCAGGCTTCCAAGATACCCATGAGTTCCAACTTAGCCTTCTTAGACACTAACACTTCTTTGTCAGGTCTCTCATTCATCATCTTATCCATCAGCTTTATAAACTCTTCGTTCTTAGGGCTCTTCACGTGAATCGCCATCAGCTTGTAAGCAAGAAGAGTTGTAGTTTCCACAAGGTGTATATCACTGACTCGTTGAAAGGCCTGTTGGCTAAACTCATCAACGAAGAAAATACCATACTCAGGAGACTTGATAACTTTGTTGGGAAGAAATTTGACTCCTTGAGGAGGAATCCTGTTGCAATGAAGGGCAGCTATGAATTGTTTAGGCTCCTGTCCCACAGCTTTCCTCTTCTTCCCAATCTTCTGAGTAGGTTCAGGGATTGAAAGTCCCTGAGAAGCAAGTGCCTTCTCATGATCTATTCCCAAAATCTTAGCAACCTTTTCCAGTTCCTCGTATTTGAAGTTCAGGGTAACTAGAAGGTCAAGAACAATCCTGCTTTGCTTCTTCCTCAGGATGGGCCCCATCATGTCTCATTCCCTTAGCCCATAATCTGAGAATTTAAAGGGTGTGTTCTTCTCAGTCCTCCTTGGCTCTCTGTGAACCGTTATGCTTATGGGCTTGGTCATGTGAATGGTCATGTCAGTTATGGTGCCTTCACCCTTTGTCTTCGTCATATACCACATATACTTTTCATAAGTTTTCCTTTTCTTTTCTTCTTTGAGCTTGACCTGCTGATTGTGTTCCTTGATGCGGTCAGCTTGAAGCTTGAGGAATTCATCCCCCTTGATGACCTGGTCAGTTTCCTTGATTACCTCCTTGGCTACTTCAACAATTACAGGCCTACTGAGTTTCTCAGCCCTGAGTCTATCCTGTTCATCCAGGACTGCAGCCACTTCCTCAGGAGTTCCCTTGAATTTTCTCCCATTGTCTAAGTCGACTTCAAAAGGTTCATCAGGGTCAGGACGCCTTTCTGTTGATTCCTTTACCAATTGTAATCGTGGAGGAGAATCTTCAGTCACCATGATTCCCTTCCCTTTGTCAGTGGGAGGGGGTTGACTGGAGGAGGATTCTGGAACTTCCTTTGCTATTGCTTCAGGTTGGACAGGAATGGTAGCAACAACAAGTGCGGAGGAAGATGCAGGTTCAGGGATAGGTTCATCAAGTTTCTCCCCCTTAACAGATGATGGTGCTTCAGTATAAGCATCTGTTGACTGAGGAGGTGGGACAACCGGAGAAGTCTGAAGAAGAGTCAGTATGGTGGAAACCATTTTCTTTACATCAGTGGTCTCATTCTTCAATGCGGAGATGTCTTCCGCCATGGTAGCTTGAGTGGTGGTGAGCTCAGTGACTTTTGTGGTGTAGTGGTTGATCAGCTCATTATGCTTGTCGGGGAGCTGATCAAAAGCTGATGATATCTTTGTCAGGCACTTTTGGGTATCAGCGACTGACTGTTGAATTGTATCTTGCTGAGACCTTAGTGGTTTAAGATCCACCTCTTGGAGAAGCTTGAGTAGCTCAGCAATGTTGGTGGAGGTGGTCTTCTGAGTATCCATGAACTCAGTCAGCTTTGTGATCAGGGTTGGATCATCCTTGAATTCGTCTTGAATGGCACTAAGGGTCGTCAAGACATTATAGAACTGCTTGTCTTGTGCAGAACCCAGATGATCAAGAGATGTCCTCAGGTCACTGAGTTGTTTGTCAGTGAGGGCAGTGACCTGATGCAGTTTTCCCTGAGATTCTTCAACAGCAGCCCTGAAGTTAGCATAGGAGACTGCCGCTTCAGTGTGCTGTTCCCATTGTTCTTCAGTGATCTCTCGGAAGAGGGCAGTGTTGGCTTTACGGAGGAACTTGACTAGTTGCTTTTCCGTGAGAGGAAGAACATTATCATACTTCTGCAAATATGGAGGAGTAGCAGGAGCAGAGGAGTTGCCTGATGATGATGATGATGATGATGTTGGGTTGTTGATCCTCAGGAGGAGGAGATGATGGTGGTTGTTCAGTGTGCTGAGGAGAGGTGTAAGTTTCAGTCTCTATGTCTTTCTCAGCACCAAAAACATCGTCTTCTCCAAAATCGATCATTTCCTCCTCTGACTCTTCATTTAGCAGTCTTTCGAGATCTGCCAGAGTAGGAACCTGTTGGGAATCTGGCTCCCCCTCAAAAGAGGGCTCGCCTTCGTTGTGGCCAGGTTCTGACCCCTCCAGGTGAACATAGTGGGATTTCTCTGCCTGGTCCGTAGGGTCAGTTCCTGAGAGACTGGATTCGCCATGGGGGGTTTTAGGTTTCGTATTAGCGGGTGGTCGTATGCCTCCTGAGTCTTTGTCCCCTTGAGTGCCTTCAGAGACTGGTGGGTGTTCTCCAGTACCATCACTAGGCAGTGATTTGTTGAGGTCCCCCTTCTCACCAGGGTTGTACTGCCCTGACGAGGATATAGGGACCGTTTCTCCCTGAGACCCTGAGTGTGATTGCTCAGGACCGTAAACGGGAAGTTATATGTTGAGGCCCTCCTTTCTATCAAGGTTGTGCTGCCCTGATGAAGATTTAGGGGCCAGTCCTCCCTGAGACTCTGACTGTGATTTTTCAAAGCCATAAACGGGATGTGAGAGGGTGTGGGTCCCCTTCTCAGCAGAGTGGTGCGGCTCTACTGAGGGTCTAGGACCCTGTACTCCCTCAGGCAAAGGTGGTGATTGACGAATGCCTTCATCGGGATGTGAGAGTTGGAAGGTTCCTGACCCCACTGATTTGTATTTGTCAGCAGAGCCTTGAGGAGAGGGTTTGCCCGAGGACACTGAGGATGATTTCTCAGTACCCTCCGTTGGAGGTTGTTGTTTGGCCAATGGGGTCTCAACTGTGGGTGTCTCAGTGGTCTTGGCCATTGGTTGCCTTTCTTTAGTTTTTGAGGCAGAAGTCTCATTGGCGAGTGGTTTGGGTTGAACCACCTTCCTGGACCCTGCCTTCTTCTTCTTCTTCTTCTTCTCCTTCTTTGAAGGAGAAGGCACAGGAGATATAGCTTCTTGTCCCTGAATGACCATCAACATTTATGTGGTCAGGGCTACTGGTGTAACCTCAGTGAGGTCTCTCGAGTAGTTTGCCTTATGTAAGACATCAGGGTTAGATCCTTGGACATTTTGTCTAACATACCCGGAGCCTAATAAGTCCTGAAGCACACATGAAATAAATATAAGGTAAGACATGTGTCTTTGTCTAGATTTCCCTGATAGCTTGGCTATGAGGTCTCTGAAGATCATCTCTCCAATATCGATTTTTCTACCCTCTAGGAGGCTGAACACAATCATTTGTTGTGATGTGTTCAATTGCTCCCTGGAGGACTTGTTGCCACCAAGGACCTGAATGACAAAGGTCATCAGGATCCTCCAGACAGCAGGAAACCAGGTCTTAATTATTGGGGCTTTGGCCAATAAGGTTCATAGTGCCATGATGAACTCAAATAAGTACATTTTATTACTATCATTTATCCTATTAATTTGACTTGTTTTACTATATTATGTATGAGGATTGATACTTAATCGTTTACTTTTGTAATTCTCAGTTGAAAACAAGCATTTGGTGAAACTTGGCGATTTTGGACTAATTATAGAGCAAAACATGCAAGAAGTTAAGAGTCTACTGAAATGGACAAGATCAAGACAAATCTGCTCCAGATGCGCCGCATCTCACTCATTACATGCGCCGCATCACTATCAAGATCTCACCAGATATGATCCAAGATACAAGAGGACATGCGCCGCATCCAAAGATGAAGATACGCCGCATCTTCTGGCGGTGTACGAATATTCCTGAATATTATAATCTTGGACCCCACGCGAAGTTAAGTACATGCGCCGCATCTACTCCTTAGATGCGCCGCATCTCACCCTCAAACAAAAACTATAAATACCCCAAAGACCAGACGAATTAAGAGTTCCGAGTTCCGAAGTTTTAACCGAAGACCGAAGACCAGAAACCTAGGACGAATTCAGTCAAGGTAGCAGCACAAGGCACACCCAAATCAAAGATACAAGAGCTGTAAGAAGGTGCTGCATATGTTTAATTCATTAAGTAATTTTGTTTTATTGTGTTAGTAAACTTTAATTCATCAAGATTGGTGGCTTGTGTAACGTGACAACGGAAAGGTTGCACTCCCTTAAAACTACTTTCTCATTAATTAAAGTTTATATGTTGATGTCATTGGTGACTTTTATTAGTGCATTGATAACCTCTGTGTCTAGCTGAGCGTTGATCGGGTCGCCATGCCTCTGCCCTCGCCTGTTTATTAGATGCCTATGTATTCTATGGTTTGTAGAAAAGTAGGAGAAAGATAAACGGGATAGTCATAAGTAATCATTAAGGGTTTACTCGCCGATAAGATTAGAACCAACGAGAAAGGACTTAATCTCGGTGCGTTGCATCGAACTATACACTTCATATAACACTAGCAATAAAACAAGTGACAAACTACTTATCATAAGGACAGCCCTCTTATTGTCTCGAGTATTTATCTGTGTACGTGTGTGCTACTTGCTGATTCGTGCCTATTGGTTTAGTTTATTATTTAATTGCAACCAAATCGTGCCAGTCTCTCAGGCTGAACCCCCCTTGCGTTAGAATAGGTTGTACAGCTAACTTAATATATTAAAATACTGATTAGAATAACTAGATAATACGTTCCACTCTTAGTGATCGACACTCTACTTACCATTATATTCATACTGACCGGGTACACTGCTCGTTAAGTGTGTGTGTTATTGATAAGTCGGCTAAATATAAATTTAAAACTTGAGTAGGCATTAAAACTGCTAAACCGCAACGACACATCACGCGCATCAAGTTTTTGGCGCCGTTGCCGGGGAGTGAATTGTTATTATCTGTTAATTTGATTAGTATTTTAATTAGGTTTTTAATTTTTGATCTAACCGCTAATTTTGTTGTGTATTAGATTAATTTGCATTCATTGTACTATTTTGCATATTTTCTGTTTTTGTGTGTTATTTGTTTGCTTTTGTTTGTGTTTATTTTCGTGTGTTTTTATTTGTTTTTATTTTTCGTATTTTTTGTTTTCTGCTATCGTTGTACTGAGCTAAATCGAACGATACGGCGCATCTGATTTATCAGATACGGCGTATTGCGTTCAATTTTTTATAAAATACAACGCGTTTAATTAATTCGATACGACGCATCTTTTCCCCAAGATACGGCGTATCTGTTTTTAATAAGAAATTTTTTTCTAAGCGATAAAGTAATACGACGCATCTTTTCCCGAAGATACGGCGTATCTGTTTTTGATAAAAAAATTTTCTAAACGATAACGCCATACGACGCGTCTGCTTCAGCAGATACGGCGTATCTATTATTTTAATTAAAAACAGTTTTCGAATTATTAAACAGATACGGCGCATCGATCTCTATCGATACGGCGTATCTTCTTAATCAAAAATCTCGTATTTTGAAACGTAACGAAAATACGGCGCATTAACATTTGTTAATACGACGAATATAATTTGATAAATATAGTTGATTTTTGATATTTACTTTGATCGGTCCGCTACTCTCGTGTGCAAGTTGTTTATTTTCAGGATAAAAGATGATTCAAGCATCACCATGATGGACTACATTCTGAACCAACCCGAGAGAAGCTAGCTGGAGTGATCAAAACGTAACCTCTTCGATTATTCTACCAGCCCAAAGGGAAGTTCTCTACTATATAATCTCAATTTTACTTATCAGTATAATACATCTGATTAAAATTGTAATCTTAATTTTGTACGCTTTAAAACGATATTTGTTCCTAACCTTGGAATAAATCCTTATCCACTAAACAATAAGATTACAATCATTAATAAAACGATTATGCCTATTGCTCTTATTTTGAATTAAATTACATCATATGGTATAACCGTTTTACCCCAAGTTTGATATATAAAGAATCGTGTTGCGGAGGCCAAGGTATGTTCTTTATTTAAATTTCGTTCACTAACAGAGTGATACGGCGGATCTAATTATCTAAAGCGCCGTATCTCTGATTTAACTGGGACTCATTGACTAGTCAACGAAATTAGATAGATACGGCGCATCCCAATTTTCAATACGGCGCATCCTTTTGCCCTATAAATACGACGGGAATGCGCCGGATCTAAAATCTTTACCGCATAAACACACACAGTTAAGAACTTCACACACTAAAAGTTATACTCTAATTCCGATCATCCTTCTTAAATCCACCTTTGATCCGATCTAGAATCTTTCTCCTAATCATCAAATTAAGGTAATCATTCCATTTCGATTTAATCTTGGTTAATACAAAAATTAGGGTTTATGTGGTTAATTCGATTTGTGCTTAAATGATATAGAAATGATTAGAGCTAGTAATAGATGATCTTCCCCGTACTTAACTTGCGTTGATAATCGAATTTCTAGGCTAGTTTGATTTGAACGAAAATTTGACAAAATGAATTCGGTTTTGAATATTTAGCGGGAAGGTGGATTAGTAACATGTGATGAGCCTTTAGAACTGATATACGGAGTATATGATACTGTGATATTTAGTGATAGTTTGCGTCACGGACACGGATTCTTGAAAAGTCTGCCTGACCCCCTTTATTTATACTGATATGCTTTTAGATGCGGCGCATCTAGGTTAATTGATGCGGCGTAACGACCTTTTCCAAATTAATAAAACTCTAGATACGCCGTATTGCCTAATCTAGATACGACGCATCCCAATACGCCGTATCTCATCTATTGCTCCGCATCTCTTATACTTTGTGCAGATACGCCGCACTGATTAAATCAGATGCGCCGTCTCTACCTTTCTTGCAGATTACTTACTGACTTTGAAAATTTATTTCAGTTGGAGCTACCAGAAGTTGCACAGAGACACCAGTGGTTACGATTCGAGGATATGGGTCTAACCCCTGGCACTTTGGAGGATTACTTACGGAGACTTGAGTCGATTTACTTTAGGAGGATATTCAGGGTACAGGCTTTGGATTTTGATGATGTAGGATTGATTGGGGCAGGACATGCTGCTGAGAGTTTACAGCATAGGATGGAGATGGTAGTTGCTGGAGATGATGAGGAGGTGGTGTTCAGATCTAGTGCTTGGGAGAGACTGTTCAGGATCGACGAGCCCTTGGTGAGGGAGCTCATGCTGGAGTTCTTTAGTACATTTTACTACAGAGAGACGGATACGGGTTTAGATATTGCCGACACCCTTGTGTTCAGACTGGGTGGGGTGTCGAGGCAGATGTCGATGAGACAGTTTATCCTGGCCATGGGTTTGCATACAGCTGAGGAGCTTGAGTCAGATGGGTTTACCCGATATTGGGATGATAGTTTGCGGGCGGTCCCTGACAGAGGATTGTTCAGTGATTACTGGGATAGGATTTCTTCGGGGGGTGATATCACTACTTCCACCCCCTCATACACTTTGATCAGGGAGCCGATGAGGAGGCTGTGCCACAGGCTGATTGCACTTACCATTGCTGGGAGGGGTCAGTCACCTGAGAAGGTGACCACTCTGGACCTCTTCCTCCTTAGGAGCATGGATGAGGGGTTGTCGGTGAACATCCCCCATTTTTTGGCACACTACCTCCACCGATCAGCTGCAGGGAGAGATCGGAGGAGCCAGATGACTGGCGGGCATTTTGTTCCTCGGCTGGCCCGCCATTTTGGAGTCATTGGAGCGGAGATTCCAGCGGGGCTGGAGGTTGTAGTGACCCATCTCCCGGCTATTGACAGGGATTACTTGGTTAGGCTTGGGATATGCCAGCAGGCTATGGGAGAGTACGTTTGGGTAGCATTAGGGCCCGCCAGAGCTGCAGGACCAGAGGCGGAGCAGGGAGGCCCTCAGGGACCTCCGGCTGCTGCTCCAGCCCATCAGGAGGAGCCGCAGGCACCAGTACCCCCACCAGTCCCTGTACGCACCATGGGTCAGAGAGTCGAGGCAGTCGAGGGGGAGTTGAGAGCGTTGAGACGGATTGTTGATGGTATGAGGAGAGATTCAGAGTGGCTGGTTATGAGTGTGAGCAGACTATTGGAGCAGCAGGGTATTACCCACACCCGTTCAGATGGTACTCATGTTGCGGGAGTGACACGTGCATACGAGCGCAGAGTCCGCCCTAGGACTGATGGAGCCAGCACTTCCAGGACCCATCCAGACGACCTCACTCACCCATGATCTTACTCTCTTGATTTTACTGACATTGTTCCACATATTTTGGATTGTACTGATCACTATTCTCGTGTATATATTTAATGTTTCAGTTTATGTTTCTTGTTATATTTGATGAAGACTGGCATTAAGTTCAGCATGAGGGTACGAGAGGATGTGAGAGATCAAACCGTGGAACGAGTCATTTTACAGCAGACTATTATCAGTCTGTTTGGTAACCACATGCGCCGCATCTGGTAAACAGATGCGACGCATCCTATCCTTTATTTCGTTTTATTTTTGTTTCAGACCGCAGAGGATACGGCGCATCTCAATCCTGAGATGCGACGCATCTCCTGCAATGGTCATATCTTTATTTTTCTGCATTTTTTTATTTTTGAATTTAAAACTTTTTATCAGTTTATTTTTAATGCGGCGCATCCCTGGTTAAGGATGCGGCGCATCTTTTATTCTGATCCGTATTTATTCCAGGCTCGATACGGCGCATCTTCTCCCATAAGATACGGCGCATCGACTGACCTGATGATTTTCATTTGTAATTTTTATGTTTTATTTTTCCTAACTACTAATGTATTATGCATGTTGAACCTTTCTTACCTTAGGTGTGTTTTAAAGCCTTGGTGGTATTATAGATTCCTGCATTTCCTGTGGATACATCTAATATGAAGCTTAAACGTTCTAATCCACAAGAAAGATGATTTTTGCTATAATACTAATGGAGGATCATACCGAGCAAATCTCAGGGGAGTTTTTCTGTTCTAATTCTTTTATTTTCCAGTTTTTAACCTTTTATACGAACAACGAGGACGTTGTTTAACTTAAGTGGGGGGATTGGAGAATTAGAACACTTAACACTTACTTGTCCTAAACTTTTCAAAATATTCTTAAAATGTGCTTAATATATCAAAATTAAAATTTTTTTTAGCATGTTTTTGTTTAAAGTCTAAGTTGCATAGCTGCACACATGACGTCATTTTCAAAAATTGTGATTTTTCAAAATTCACAAATCTATGAGTGTGCCGGTGACTTGTAAACTTTAGAACTTGGCTTGTATACTATTCGAGACCACCATAATAAGTATTATTTTATATAATTGGAATGACTTGTCTAAATTGGTAAAATTTCTAGGATTACACCCAAATAACCTTTATATGTTATGTGATATTAGCTAACTACACTGGTTAGTTAACCCCCGTATAAACCCTTTTGTTACTCTCATTTTTAGAGTAAGATACCCCTAGAAAAACCCTCAGAGCCATTCCTTTCGTTTCTTACACCTTTGTTAAAATGTTTCGTTACACCTTACACCTTAGCCTACCCTATAGATTAGAATCCGTGGTTGGTTAATTGCTATAGGCAAAGTGTGTTTCCTTACATTACCTGTGTTCGCGTGCGTAATTCATTATCCATGGTTAGGTCGGGAAATTGCACAATGCAATTGGAGTGGAAGTAAATATTGTATATCTTTGAGTTTATTTTTCGTGTGTTTACTACTTTCACTATTACCGTTATTTCTGAAGTCATGAAAAGTATGGAAAAATTATCCAGAATTATTGTTTTGGTGATGTGGTGAAATTTTACACATCTATGTTTATTTTATTAAAAATAAAAAAAAAAAAAAAAAAAAAAAAAAAAAAATCGAAAAAATGAGAAAAGAAAAAGAAAAAGAAGAGTTGGATGTTTGTTTTAACCAACGATGTAAAGTTATGTAAGTGGTCGATATCACCACTAGTTGTTGTATATTATATCTATGGATTGAATGGGAGTTGGCAGTTATGGGAACGTCAACTAAGGTTTATTCTTTGATTAAGATCTTGTTGAGTATAATTCGTGTCTACCAAAAGCGTGTGTTTCAAGTGTTAAAGCGTGAGTTATTCAATGATATGAGTCTTATTCATGGGATGGTTGGGATAGTGATTAACCACACTTAGGATTTTAATTTATTTGTTTTGTTTATTTTTTATTTTACACCAATTTATATCCCAAATATTATCCATACCCTGTATTATTCTTTATCCAACGAATCCTTTGATTTATTGAGATTAGGGATTTGAGCAATCTTAAGTATCGTAGTCGTGGATTCGGCTATGTATTTATGATTTTGTCGCCCTTTTTAATATATTATTATTGGTGAAGTTTGGACCTATCTTTAGCCTATTCGAGTTAAGGATTTGAGCAATTGCAAGTATCGTGTTCGTGGATTCGATCATGTATTTGTGATTTTGTCGCCTTTTCTGGAATTTGAGATCGATAGAGATTAAGAATAATTAACCCTTAAGCCTAAAAACCCTTTTTACCGCTTTAGACTTGTTATTCCTTAGCTTTAGTGGTGGAGATGTGTATACTTGCCAAGCTTATGATAGAATATTCGTCGCGACTGGACAGTTAAACGATTAGATTTGCTTTTATCGAAATATTCTATTTTACTTCTAATTCGTTAAGTGTTTAGTTGTGTGATTATGACAAAAACGAATACATGCTTAAATATAAAAATAAATCCTAATATCCTTTAGGATACATTTTCATAAGATTAATTCTAAGGTTTACTTGGGGACAAGTAAAGTTCAAGTGGGGGGATATTTGATGAACTCAAATAAGTACATTTTATTACTATCATTTATCCTATTAATTTGACTTGTTTTACTATATTATGTATGAGGATTGATACTTAATCGTTTACTTTTGTAATTCTCAGTTGAAAACAAGCATTTGGTGAAACTTGGCGATTTTGGACTAATTATGGAGCAAAACATGCAAGAAGTTAAGAGTCTACTGAAATGGACAAGATCAAGACAAATCTGCTCCAGATGCGCCGCATCTCACTCATTACATGCGCCGCATCACTATCAAGATCTCACCAGATACGATCCAAGATACAAGAGGACATGCGCCGCATCCAAAGATGAAGATACGCCGCATCTTCTGGCGGTGTACGAATATTCCTGAATATTATAATCTTGGACCCCACGTGAAGTTAAGTACATGCGCCGCATCTACTCCTTAGATGCGCCGCATCTCACCCTCAGACAGAAACTATAAATACCCCAAAGACCAGACGAATTAAGAGTTCCGAGTTCCGAAGTTTTAACTGAAGACCGAAGACCAGAAACCTAGGACGAATTCAGTCAAGGTAGCAGCACAAGGCACACCCAAATCAAAGATACAAGAGCTGTAAGAAGGTGCTGCATATGTTTAATTCATTAAGTAGTTTTGTTTTATTGTGTTAGTAAACTTTAATTCATCAAGATTGGTGGCTTGTGTAACGTGACAACGGAAAGGTTGCACTCCCTTAAAACTACTTTCTCATTAATTAAAGTTTATATGTTGATGTCATTGGTGACTTTTATTAGTGCATTGATAACCTCTGTGTCTAGCTGAGCGTTGATCGGGTCGCCATGCCTCTGCCCTCGCCTGTTTATTAGATGCCTATGTATTCTATGGTCTGTAGAAAAGTAGGAGAAAGATAAACGGGATAGTCATAAGTAATCATTAAGGGTTTACTCGCCGATAATATTAGAACCAACGAGAAAGGACTTAATCTCGGTGCGTTGCATCGAACTATACACTTCATATAACACTAGCAATAAAACAAGTGACAAACTACTTATCATAAGGACAGCCCTCTTATTGTCTCGAGTATTTATCTGTGTACGTGTGTGCTACTTGCTGATTCGTGCCTATTGGTTTAGTTTATTATTTAATTGCAACCAAATCGTGCCAGTCTCTCAGGCTGAACCCCCTTGCATTAGAATAGGTTGTACAGCTAACTTAATATATTAAAATACTGATTAGAATAACTAGATAATACGTTCCACTCTTAGTGATCGACACTCTACTTACCATTATATTCATACTGACCGGGTACACTGCTCGTTAAGTGTGTGTGTTATTGATAAGTCGGCTAAATATAAATTTAAAACTTGAGTAGGCATTAAAACTGCTAAACCGCAACGACACATCACGCGCATCATGCCACTTCAGGATGCTTGTCATCATGTGGCCCTAGTAAAAGCAATTAGGCTTTTACTTCTGCTTCGGTGGGCTGAGGGTCAAAGTTTTCAGCGAAATCAAGACCTGTGGCCTTGATGAAGGTTTGGTAATTAAGGGAGATGGTCTTTCTCCCATTCATCACTGAGAACATGATTATGGAGTCCTTGATGTCATCAGGGCTGGTGGTCACTGCTGTACACCAGAACTCCCTTAAATAGTCATGGTATATGACTGGGGGTGTTTTGGTGAATGTCGTAGAAAGGAAGCAGTTTTGTAGATACTTTACTACATCCTTATACGCCGGAAATTTTTCCGGGTAGGCAAAATTCCCTACGACATTGTTCTTGGTCAAATCCACTACCTCCATTGTGAATTCCACATTGGGGGCACAGGTTATAGCTTTAGAAGTAGCCATTTAAAAGGTCGGATTTGCAAGAAAAAAGGTTTTGGGTTAAGGTCGAACACACACACTAGTTTTTTGAAAAAAGGCAAGAGTTTGATTCAAAATTTCTAAAAGCGTGTGTGTGTTATTTTGTTTGGGGGTATTTATAGGGAAGTGGAGAAGAGGGTGGTTATGGCATTAAGCGTATTTTTCTCAAAAATTTAAAAACTATTTTGTATAAACGTTTGAGGTCCGCATTAAATGCCATCTTTTCCACTATCCCGGGTTTCGCGCAACTGCCAGGTGAACAGTTGTGTCGTCTGCAAAAAGTGTAATTTGCAGAGTTACATCATCACATATATATTATGTGTGAGGAGAGGCATTAAATGCCAAGTGGGAAGTGGGGGCCCAAGATGTGCATGCCAGAAGGCAAAAGAACATATATTCCTATATTAAATAGGTATTCAGTTACCAACCTCGGACATTTACTAACTAGACACTTAGAGCATTTAAGTTAGCATTGAATGTCATCTTGAGGCCCCTGAATGACTTTTCATTCAGTCTGAGGGGATCAGGGAAGGTTATTCAGTGGTCTTATTCACTGAAGGACACATTGAGTCAGGGACTTGAGGTTTTCAGAATGTACACTTAGATGGATGGATTCAATCAGTGGACTGATTCCCAATATCCAACATTCCCAATTCAGCTTTTAGTCTTGTGAAAGTTGGTTCATCCAATGGTTTGGTGAAGATATCAGCTAGCTGATATTCAGTGGGAATGAAGTGTAATTCAATGTCACCATTCATGACATGGTCCCTGATGAAGTGATATCTGATATCAATGTGTTTGGTTCTCTGATGAAGAACAGGGTTGTTTGAGATTGCAATTGCACTTGTGTTATCACAAAAGATGGGAACCATCTTATAATGGATGCCATAGTCACTGAGTTGACTTTTCATCCATAGTACATTTGCACAACAACTGGCTGCTGCAACATATTCAGCTTCTGCTGAATACATGGCAACTGATTGTTGCTTCTTAGCACTCCAACAGACTAATTTTCCACCAAGAAATTGGCAGGAGCCTGAGGTGCTTTTTCTATCCATGTTGCAACCAGCATAGTCTGAGTCTGAGTATCCTTTGAGATCAAAGCTTGAACATTTTGGATAATACAATCCAAGACTTGGAGTACCTTTCAGGTACCTGAGGATCCTTTTCACAGCTGTGAGATGTGATTCTCTTGGGTCAGACTGATATCTGGCACACAAACAGACTGAGAATTGGATGTCAGGCCTTGATGCAAGTAGATACATCAGTGACCCAATCATTCCTCTAAATAGAGTTTGATTGACTGGTTTACCAGCAAGGTCAGGACCAAGGTTGTTTGGAGGAACCATAGGAGTTTTGACTGGGGCACAGTCACTGAGCTCATACTTTTTCAGTAGGCTTCTGGTATACTTCCCTTGACTGATAGAGGTTCCTTTATTAGTCTGCTTAATTTGCAATCCAAGGAAGTAAGTGAGTTCTCCCATCATTCCTCTAAATAGAGTTTGATTGACTGAGAATTGGATGTCAGGCCTTGATGCAAGTAGATACATCAGTGACCCAATCATTCCTCTAAATCAAAGTTGTGAAAATCGCGCCTAAGGCGCTAAGGCGCACGAGGCTCTAGCCTTGGGGCTTTTTTTGGATCGAGGCTCACGACATGCATGAATCCCAAAAAAAGCGCGCGCCTTGGGGCTTTTGCGCCTTGCTGCGCTTTTTGCGCCTCGGTGCGCCTCGGAGATGTAACAGGTTTTTGGGCTTTTTTTCTAAATATTAAGATAAGATACATGGGCCTTATAAGTTATATACATGGGCCTTTTAAGTCATAGGGTGAGTATTTGTATGATCTGTAAATTTGAATTGATTTTATGTTTATTTTATTGATTGAAATTTTCTTTAAGAAATTACTTTGTTTCATTAAGTATTTTTCTTTATTACATATTATCATGAAAATGTGGCATTATGACTTAAGTATAAATACGTTGCTTGCTTGATATTTTGAGTTAAATTGTGAGCTTTGTTAAATGTAAGTCTGCAAGTGTAGGAAACAAGCATATTTAGTCTGATATGAATTTTAATCTCTATATAGGTCATCGAGCCAAAGAGTTGATCCGTTTGAGAGGTGACAACTGGTCCATTTTAATCTTTATAACGACAATATGTGTCATGTATTAAGTATTTTAATGTTATTTTATATTATTTAAGCTACATAAATGGTCATATATGTTATAAAAAACTTAATTTATTTAGTGCGCCTCGTATTCATGAATCCCGCGCCTTGGAGTGCGCCTCGCCTCGAGGCTCTTTGACCCCCTTTGCGCCTTAGTGCGCCTCGAGCCTTTCAAAACAATGCTCTAAATAGAGTTTGATTGACTGGTTTACCAGCAAGGTCAGGACCAAGGTTGTTTGGAGGAACCATAGGAGTTTTGACTAGGGCACAATCACTGAGCTCATACTTTTTCAGTAGGCTTCTGGTATACTTCTCTTGACTGATAGAGGTTCCTTTATCAGTCTGCTTAATTTGCAATCCAAGGAAGTAAGTGAGTTCTCCCATCATGCTCATTTCAAATTTCTTTGCCATCAGTTTTTCAAACTGGTTGCAAAGTTTATAACTTGTTGAGCCAAATATGATGTCATCCACATATACTTGAACAAGAATGACATCACCATTTGTCCTATAGATAAATAATGTGTTGTCTATCTTGCCTCTGACAAATTTGTTTTGGATAAGAAAGGTTGAGAGAGTTTCATACTATGCCCTGGGAGCTTGTTTCAGTCCATAAAGGGCTTTGTCAAGCTTGCAGACATAGTCAGGAAACTTACTGCTTTCAAATCCAGGAGGTTGTTGAACATAAACTTCTTCTTTCAGTGAGCCATTTAAGAATGCACTTTTTACATCTATTTGGTACACCTTGAAGTTCATGTAGGTTGCAAATGCAAGGAAGATCCTGATGGCTTCCATCCTTGCCACTGGTGAAAATGTGTCTTCATAGTCAATGCCTTCTTGCTGATTGTAGCCTTTGGCAACAAGTCTGGCCTTGTTTTTAATGACTATGCCATTTTCATCAGTTTTTTTTGAACACCCATTTCATGCCAATGACTGTAACATCCTGAGGACATTTAACTAAGGTCATTACCTTGTTTTTTTCAAACTGTTCCAGTTCATCATGCATGGCCTGAACCCAACTAGGATGTTTAAGTGCTTCTTTGACACTTTTGGGTTCAATTGTGGAAATGAAGTCCACAAATAGGCATTCATTGGCTGAGGTTGCTTTCAGTTTAGCAGTCATGCTTCTGGTGAGCATGCCTTCAGTAGGCTCTCCAATAATATTGACAATTTCTATATCTTTAGACCTAGTCCAACTGTCCTGAGGTCTTGGATACTGATTAGAACTTGTGGAGGCCTGATTGGGTGGAGGTGTGGGTTCTGGTGCAGACACTTGATGATCTTCAGGATCTTGAGTATCTGACTGGGTTGGTTGATCACTAAGATTGTTTGGTTCCTGAGCACTTTGTTCAGACTGATTGATTGCATCAGTACTTGTTTGTGCTTCAACAGGAAGGTTATGAGGGACAATGTAGTAGGAGATATCAGCATTTGCTTGATACTGAGTGGAAGGATTATTATCAGGATGATATTTATCAGGAGGATATATTGATGAATCATCAATACCTATCTTTTCCACTGAGGTGTTTGAGAATCTGATTGCTTCAGTACTCTCATCAAAGGTAACATGGAATGTTTTCTCAGTTTGTTGTCTCCCTATATTGAACACCCTGAAGGCTTTAGAGACAAGAGAGTATCCTAAGAAGTATCCATCATCATCCTTAGCATCAAATTTCCCTAAGTGATCCTAGTGATTATGAATAAACACAGGACACCCAAAGACATGAAAGTAGCTGATGTCAGGGATTCTTCCATTGAATAACTCATATGGGGTTTTGCTATGTCTCTTGACAATGATGGATCTATTTTGTGTATAACAGGCAGTTTTGACTGCTTTAGTCCAAAAGTGTTTGGATAGGACTGATCCATTTAGCATTGTCCTAGCAGCTTCAATGAGTGTTCTATTTTTCCTTTCAGCAACACCATTTTGTTCAGGTGCGTAAGGAGAGGAAAAATTTTGGGAAATTCCTTTCTCATCACAGAAACATTCAAGTTCATGATTTCTGAACTCAGTCCCATTGTCAGTCCTAATCTGTTTGACTTTTATGTCATTCTAATTTTCAATGTTCCTGACAAAGGACATTATTGTTTCAGCTGTTTGACTCTTTTTGGTCAGGAAGTAAACCCAAGTGTATCTTGAGTATTCATCCACAATGACCAGAGTATACTTCTCATGGTTAATGGACCTAGGACTGATGGGCCCAAAGAGATCCATATAGAGAAGATGAAGGCAACTCTTGATGGAAAAGTTTTGCTTGGTTTTAAAGGATGCTCTATAATGTTTACCTTTTTCACAGGCAGAACATGGTTTATCCTTTGAAAACACAGGTGATGATAAGCTAAGGACCTTGTTTTGTTTAGCAAGATAGTTTATGTTTTTGAAGTTCAAATGGGAGAGTCTCTTATGCCAAAGCCAGTTGAGAGTTTCAGTGGCTTTAGCAAAGAGACAAGTTCCATTCTGAGTTAGAGAATTCATGTCAAACACATAAACATCTTGTCTTCTTGGTGCAATAAGGAAAACTTTCTTATTTGCATTGAAGATGGTACCTTGCTTATCATCAATCTGAACTATGTATTTTGCATCACATAGTTGACTGACACTGATTAAATTGTACTTAAAACCATTGACATAAGCTATCCTAGTAAAGACTATACCACTACAGTTTACTGAACCATAACCTTCAGTGAGACATGATGAGTTATCAGCAAATACCACCTGAGGTCCTGGTTCTTCTACATACTTGTGCAGATACTCTTTCACACTAGTCATGCTCTTTGAACATCCACTATCTAGATGCCAAACTGGCTCCCTGGCATGTCTCTGCACAAATGGTAAATTGAGTTAGTTCTTTCTAGGACCCCTCTTCTTGGAGGGCTTGGCTTTAATGGCCTTTTTAAAAGTAACAATTGATTCATGGTCATTGGTTGAATGGACTGAGCTACCACAGATTTTGCATTTGATTGCAGAGGTAGACTCAGTAGACTGAAAGGATGATTTGGTGATTCCTCTTCCGATTTAAATGACCTTCTCATGTCCTAAGGTGTCATGAGTGGGATCTCCACATATGTCACAACTTGTGTCCATTAGGCAATCCTCAGGAAGGTGGTCATTGAAGCCACGGTGTGGGCAAGGAGAAAAAGGCTTAGCCTTTTGTTTCTGCTTCTGCTTAGAATCAGAGGGATACTTAAAAGCTTGAGCTTTAAAGTTAGCAATTTTTGATGAGGCTGTGTATGATTGGTGATCAGAGGTCCTGTGATATTCCTTTTTGCATATCATGCAGAAAAGGATTCTACAATAATCATCAGTGGAATGATTAATATAGCCACACAGCTCGCATCTTTGCTGAGGTTTTGAGGGTTTTGGTTTGGTGGTGCTTGAGGAAGCTGATTTGGGTTCCTTCATCTTAGATTGAGAAGGTTTCTCAGAAGATTCAATCTTCTCACTTAGCTTCCTGACAAGCTCAGCCAACTGATCAATTTTTGAATCAGGGCTTTCTATTTTTACTTCAGAAGGGACTGAATTTGTTGAGTCATCAGTAGGAACTGAGACTTCAGGTGTTTGCCTTTTCAGGATGGTTTTTCCCATTCCTGGCTTCTCCTTTGGAGAATGCTGAGAGTAGACTAATGGTGTGAGGTCTGAGCTTGGTGCAGCTCCCTGAAGGACTTTCAGAGGTGGGAGTGGTGCAAATGATTCTGATTCAGACTCATTGACTGACTCAGTACTACTGGGTTTGTCAGTGAGTCCAAGCATATCTTTCAAAGCCTGACTTTCAGGAAGCAAGATTTTCCCAGTTTCAAAGTTTGGTAACTTACTGACTGGGTTGTCTCTGACAATCCAGTCATTTGACTTGGGTTCCATTTCCTGCTCAAAGGTTATGCCAGCTGGAATAAAAGCCTTTTCACTGTGACTCTCACTGGGGGTTTCAGTGAGTTGGTCTTCTCCTATAACTTTCTTGTTTTTACTAGGAATTAGACTCACAGTTTCATAGACTTTAGGGTTCTTTTTAGTCAAGCTTTTTCTTTGTTAAGCTCAGTTTGGAGAGCTTGATTTTGTTTCAAAATTTAAGTGTTTTGAATTTGAAGTGTAACAGCTTCTAGTTTGGCTTGTTTTAAAACAAGTAATTCATCTCTACACTTATTTAATTCTAACACAAGATTATTATGTTTTGACAACAAATTGAGTCTCTGCTCTTCAACAAACTTAAGATCAACATTAATGTAATTCATATAAGACTGCCAATCAGAATCATCATCCATAGAAAGTAAAATATTTACCTTTTTCATGGTGATGTTGACCCATTCTCCATTCCTTGCATGGCTTTTTCCAACAGCCAACTGATCACCATCTGAAAGTGCCATCAGTGCACTCACTCTAACTTCTTCATCATCTGATGAGACCTCTTCTTCATCCTAGTCATAGGCTTCGGCTACAAGAACCTTGTTCTTTGCTTGAACAGGTTTGGAAGGTTGAGCAGCCTGAGACATTAAGGGATTGGCCTCAAGGAGAGCAAGTTTAGCCTTAGCTTTCCTATATTTTGCCTCAAAATCTTTTTGACCCTTTTGAACATTATTGTTTTGAAAATGTTGGGTAGACTGAAGCATTTTAGGTTGAAACTTGCTAGTTCCTAAAGAAGAACTATTTCCAGAAAATTTATAAGAGGGTTATGGGGTTGTTTTTGAAAAACAGTCTTTAGCAAAATGACCCTTTTTAATACATTTGAAACATTCAGTGGTTTCATTTGCTTTAGCTTTCGAAAAGTTTGACTGATTTCTTTTGATAAAACGTTTTGAATTAGCAAGGAGTACCCTTTCTTGAAATTCTAAATGTAAAGCATTTAGGTACTCCTCACTAGTTCTTTCATCAACCTCATCATCAGAATCCTCTTGAAAATCCTGCACAACACCATTAGAATAAAAAGTCGTTGATATGGGTGAGGAAGTCAGGGCCTTTTTGGTCTCAAGAGCTTTCTTTGAGTCAGGGTATCTCCTAGAGATTAAGTTGTCCTCATAGACAAACTTCCCATAGATCTTAGGGAACTCAAGGGTCTGAATGTGATTAGAATTCCTGAGGCCCTGAGAGAAGTTCAACCACTTCTCAGGGAGACTGTTGACAAAGCCAACATTGATCTCATGCTTAGACAACACTACACCATCATTTGATAATTCATTTATCAGGGTCTTGTATCTGGTATATGTCTGAGAGAGACTTTCAGAGTCCTTTGCCCTGAAAGTGTTATACTCAAGTTTCAGGTCCATGATCCTGTTTTCCTTGGTATCTGAGGGACCTTCAAAGCTATGAACCAAGTCAAGCCAAGTTTGTTTGGCTGTAGTACAGTTAATGACTGATTCCATTGTATCGTCAGGAAGACAAGATACAATTATGCTTTTCAGGCGCTGGTCTTGATTGATCACCCTTCTCTCATCAGCAGTCTTTGGGACATAAGGACCTTCATTGATACAAGTGATGTAGTATGGTTCCATACCAGTCAAGTAGCAAAGCATACGCTTTTTCCACTTGCTAAATTTTCCAGCTTCGAGTCTGGGAGCAACAGCTGAATAGCTTCCTCCCTTTTTATCGACGAGCTGGGGCACATTAATATCAGCCATAGTAGGATCTTGGTTTTAAAAACCTTTTGAGCACTCTTTTGTTTTTAAAAGATTTTACAAACCTGGCTCTGATACCACTTGTTGTTCCCGTTACACAAGTAGAAATAACTACAAAGTTAATCTAATTGTGTTCCATGACTGAATTAATGTATTGATTAATTTAAGCAAATAAGTAAAACGTAAAAGATAAAACACAAGTTTTTCAACGTTTAAATTCTTATTAGAAATTAATCAAAAGAATCTATACCTAAGTGTTAGCGGAAATAATACTTGGGATTGAAACGACAAGGTATGATATGTTCTCCTCACTAAACTCAAGCTATGCTTGAGTGGCAACAATAAATGAACCACTGAGGTATCTCAGGGACTAGGTTGCTCTTTGGGGGAGAAAAGTAGTTTTGTGAAAGTCTAAGCTTTTAATGTACAAAACTTGTCCACTTTTCTCCCTTATGATTCCTATTTATACACATGTATAAAAGAGCACCCGTGACTAAAAATACAAAAAGAATGACCTGGCTAGTCTGACAAAGATACAACAGTATTTTGACAGTTACAAGAATCTATTTTGGGATAAGGTGGAAACTGCTTTCTGAGTGTCAGTGATAACACTGTTCTTGTTCTCACGCCACTCAGGGAAAGTTTGACTTTGGCCCTGATAAGGACATTTTCTTATCTATTCAAACTCTTCTCGCTTTGTCCCGCCTTTCTTACAGACTTCAGATTCTTCAGGCTTGGTCTTCAGTCTTCAGTCTTCAATCATTATAGTTGTTGAGGAGACTGGGGTTTAGTGAGTTATTGTCATCACTCACTGAACCCATTATCTTCTTCTTTGGCTTAAGTCCTACTCAGGGAGTTCCGCCTTCCTGAATGGTGAATCTTTCTTCTTAGACTCGCCTTAAGCATCCTGAAGATAACTCACTGAGTGACTGTTCACTCAGTGACCTGAGAGTGTTCAAGGTTGATTAACACTTGGGCTAATTTGTATTCAAATCCTGTTTTCAGGACGCTTGGGTACTGACGGACCCAACACACATAGTGTTGGTGGGGTATGGTCTGGAGAGTATATGGATCATGGTTTTACCAAATCCATGAAAGAACTTGACAGCTGTTACATTATACTAAAAGAACTACGTTCCGTGATCGTAGGTGGGGCATCAATCCACAAGAATCGCAAGGGTAGCAATTATGGAGGTTCAAGAATTCGTCCAACCATAGGCGGATTTATTAACAATCATGGGAGCAACCAATCCCCGTTCAACAATGGAAGATTTGAAGAATGGGGGGAGATAAAGAAGGATTATCGGGTGTCTACAACCAATATTTTTCGTTCGAGAATTCTAATCAATAATTCAGTATGTTCTTTAATTATTGATGGTTGTAGTATTAATAATTTGGTTTCAAGAAAATTGGTAGATTTCCTAAAAATACCAATGGAGATTTTTCCAATTGAAGGTTATCAAGTTTGTTGGGTTACGATAACTATTGGGAAAATTTATAAAAGGGAGATATTTCGTATTGTGGATGATTTTGATGAGTGTGATATTTTGTTGGGAAAACCTTGGGTACAAGAGGTTAAGGGCATGTATGATTTTCAAAAAAAAAAATTATCTTTACTCTTGGGAAGGAAAAATGATTGCTATCGTTCCACCCAAAGTCAAACCAAAAATACCAAAGTCCGAAGTTATGATGAAAGAAAAGGTTTTGAATGATGAAGTTGTTGAAGAGCATGTTGAGAAAATCCAAGAATCTAAAGTCCATCCACAACATGAAGACAAGATTTCAACTTTAGTGTTGGAAACAACAAATAACGTTGGTACCTTGAAAACTTCTCAAGAAGAAGTTATGGTTTTAAAATTGATGAAGATGTGAAGAATCTTGAAGATGAAGCTACAAAGTCCGTGGTTATTAAAGATTTAAAGGTTTGTGATTTTGATTATGGGTTAAATTTAAATATGATTATGACAAATCCAATGAAGTTTTCAATGGTAAGTAAAGAAGTTGATTTTATTGCAATTGAAGACTTGGTGATTGTAACACCCCCAAAATCTGACTTTGCGGAAGCACTAGAACCATGGGGTGCTACTGAAATGGAAATCATAACACAGGGTAACGAAGAACCAATTACACACTTTATAAAAATATGTTAAATTTGATTAATCCAATTATAACAAACTTCATGTTTCGAGTTTCTTTACAAGTTTAATGGTCCCTCAAAAAGAAGTCTTCAACATTTGTTAAAACACTTTGACCAATAGTATAATTCCACCGCCTTGCCAAGCCTTGCCACACTTGCATAAATCTAGATACCAGAGAAAACATGCTAAAAGTCAGCAAAAAGCTGGTGAGTTCATAGGTTTAAGTTATAACAAATTTGGACCAATAGTTTAGTTTGTAAACATTGAAATGTCACATTAATATTTTATTTTCGCTAGCACTAAGATCATGCATCCGAAACTCGACCGTTCAGTGTGCTATAATGTGACAACCCGTAAAAATCCCTCGTAATAAATCTCACTGATTAACGATAATCACAACTTACGGTTTAACAAAACCCATTTTTATGGAAAAATTTAAACTTTTCTATCATCACTATTGTTATCACGAAATGTTTTCGTGATATATATAATAGCAAACGTTACTCGAACCACAAACAACTCACGAGATTTCATTCTCACTAGATTCGAAACCTCACTAATTATAATAGTTAGTGATGACGAATCCCTACACACAAGTGTATGCCTATGTCCTAATTACCCTTAATTAGTACACTTAATTTACACTAATTATCATTAACACTCTTCACTAATTCATTTCAAGCCAACTGGGCTGTTTAAGACTCTCGGCCCAACTCATACTCCATCAGCCCATCATCACCATCAGTCTTATACGCAATAGTCCACACTCAAATTCAAATTGCCCTCTGTGATCTTATGCAAAATTCGATCAGTCATAGCTACTCCAAAACGTCTTGATATTTTTCGATTATCAAACACGACTATTAGATATTATGTTACCTCCTATTTACTCTCCCAGCCAACGATTAGGACGCCAAATATTAGCTCAAGATTTGAACGTTTGATACGTTTAAAGGAGCCCAAATGTTTGTCCCATTTTTTACCAAATCGACCATATTCATTTTTGGCAAACTCATTCGATTTAATTCGGGTTTGTTTTAATTCAACATTTTATTTGATCAAGTGTGATTTATTAGGAATATTTAGTGTTAAGAAATATCAAGGTCAACATTAAACTCGACTTGTCACAAATCACAGTTACTTGTCGACATGAAATAAGTAACTCAATTTCTATTTGGTTACTTTTGCTCTCTTCTATGCTACTAAATCCCTTCTATGTCAGTAGTTCCACTTCAATACAACCAACATTATATTCATTGACTTTCAATAATAGAGCAAGTATCATTTCTCACTAAACTTCACTCATTTCACACGGTTAGATACTAGCGTACACAACCAAAATATCAAGAGAATATATACACGATCCAACAACTAGAAACAAGATAATATTAAACTTGCCCAAACCTGCATTCATTCACACTTTAGACACTGCCATACTCCACCACAAATATCAAAGGAATATGTGTACAATCCAAATACAAAAGACAAGACTCCATTTCACACGTTTATATACTTACATACACAACTGAAAATATCTAACTAATATCGACATAAACCAACAACTAAAATAGCAGGAGCATGTGAGAATCCAAATGATAGTAACTTGTGCATATGTGTTACATGTACATGCCAACAACATAGGACAAACCATACCATACCTCTTAATGAATTCCAAGTCATACGCATGCTAAAGGATGATGATCATCCTAACAGTGACCCTTCATCATTATACTTGAGGGCAAACTAGTCAAAATCTTGTGTAATTGTCTCTATAAAAACCCACACATTCTAGCAAACTTCACTTCCAAAGAACTACACGTTCCACTCTCACTATATCTCACCTACTTCACACTCACTAAATAACCTTAAAACCCAAAAGCACCAACTGCCTTTTGTGGGAAAAACAGATCGAGTAGGAAGAAATATATTTAGCTTACTGTCTCACCTTTGTGCATTGTTCGATCATCTTTACTCCTTTCCTGAGTCACACTCGACCATCACTGCCTTCTCCTCACCCTAGAAAAGTGTTGTAAGTACTCACTAAATTCTCGTTTCCATTTCCTCACGCACAATCACAACATGCATGCATATCACTTTTATATTCGAAAGTATAGATATCCTAGTTTAGTTTTCATGCACTATTTTTTTCCATATAACTAACTACTTGTGTCAACAACTCTATCTTGAAATAACTAGCATTCGATGCACAATATCACTTTCTCATTTGCACTAGATCGCATGCATCATAGAACGTTGCATTCGAACTCATCAACTGTTTTACAACAGTCAGTAAAATTGCTTTTATTCGAATAGTTTGCATGAAAAACCCACTTATTCACAACTATCACTGATGACCAGTGTATGAAAGAAACACATGCCCTCACACTCTCTTTTGTTCACTCGAATGAATAAACATTTAGAAAGCACACGTCAACTTAATTTGGAACTGTGTCGAGCACTCTTAAGGTGACCTTCATGCATGCACTCGAACGTACCCCATTTCAGTTCGCATATCATTTTTTTGAATAACCTAATGGCGTAACAAGTAACCACTAGGGAGATTTAAATATAATTCACATTTTATTCTCATGCGCCGCATTTCATGCAATTCTCAAACAAGTAAACGTTTTATATTATGCACGCTATAACCAAAAGCTAGAAACCACTTAGAAATATATTCCAAAGTAGTATACGCATAAAACAGTCCATTGTCACCTTAAAAATGATCATATAACTCGATATTCGACCTAACGACTATACGTTATTTTTATGCAACCCAAAAGACCTTACTACTAGTTACATTTTTCATATAAACCTCTTACAAAAATAATCATGTCTCGACCCTTTAAACTAGCCTAAGTTGATCGCATAAATCGTTTTGAAAAACTAACCAAAAACAATATTGGGCCTAGAGTTGTGCTTCGCTAAAGGGCCCAATGTGTAAGAATTAAGCCATTAATCGAATAAGCTAGTGAAATAAGCTTCTTTTATCTTAAAAATAACTTATAAAAAGTCGCCCAATTTTTCTTTACCATTTAGACATTTTTGGACTAAAAACGTAACGCATTTTAACTATAAGGATTAAAACTGTCAACTGTGAAACTTGAGGGCTGAAACTCTGAAAACATGTTATAAAGGACCTAAAATGACTTTTAAATAAATTCCAAGCTTTATAATGATATTTAAATTATTTTTGGAATATTGTTAAACTTTATATTTAACAAAGGACTAACTACGTAACGCAAATACAGTTAGGATAAAAAGTATAAAATCGGGAAAGGACAAGGACCAACTAATTTTCACTTAACATCCTCATTCTCATCACCACGGCTTTTCACATGCATACATTTCATTCTAGTACGTATATTTAACTTTCGTTAAACGATTTCACTCGCATATCATTTCATCATAATTTGAGGCGATAATACCTCGAGTCAAGTGACATAAGAATCAAGATAATATCATTGTATGATATTATATTTTCTTAACTTGAGGCATTTTAGGCATATCACACTCACTTCATCAAATCGTTATATGATTTCTCACGTTCACACGCATCATTAGTACAAGTCGAATACTTAGATATTCCTCATATTCAGGTATCGTATTGAAGACGTTTACGTGATCGTTTCTATAAGTCTTACTTGATCTTATAATTCTATCTTGTCAGCTACACTCCAGGTGAGTCGTGGTCCCCTACTTTTTATCAATTGTTTTAATAACTCTTTTGGGGGAGGTACATGCTTCAACTGTTTTAAATTACTTTTATACCCTGAGAAACTCTTATGAATTATTCAAAACCATCAACTATGTTTTACATGCCTTAAATCCCTCTTGAAAAAGATATGTGCTTGTACACTTGCAAATTACTTATCTAGCTAAACATTGTAATGAAAGATAACATTCTCAAACTACGTGTTGTAACACGATTACTCATTATATGCATACGAAGGACAACTGAATGTACCGTTAAACTTTACTATGATATTTCTACATTTCAATCAGAAATAGTAACCAAAACTGAAGTACATATATGCTATGAACCCCTGAACTCTATATTGTCTAAGTTTACCTAAGTTTCCATAAAGTCCCTCGATCATGAGCCATTAATCACTACGGTGAGCGCGAATATAGTGGACAGCTTCGAAACCTGTAGAGGCTGACGACCTATCCCACTAAGTATGGACGGAATGCCTTAGGGCTAGTCGTATTTAGTCGCGATACACTATATTTGAATAAATAGTAGGATGAGGCAATCACCTACTACCTGGGGGCAAACCCATCATAACCTGATGTGACCTTACCGTTTTTACGGAACCTTTGTTAATGCTTTGCGCGTCATGAGGCTTAGGACAATATAACTTTATGAATATATATGTCTTCCTATATATATATTTGGATACAGCTGTAGACCACCACTCCTTACTGATAGATATCAGACCTTATACTATTATTTTCACTATGTGTTATAAATATGTATCATATACTCGAAACCTAACTGATAGAACAAAATAATGCTCGACATATCGTTACTTTTGAAAGTTGAACCATTATTTCATTGCAAGTATATAACGACAATACTCCTTTTTACTCAAACTTGGACCTATGATCGTCAGAGATCATAAATGATTTACTCTTGGACTTTTACCTAAAAGTTGCAAACTTGCTAGTTACTTTCATAAGAACTAGCCTTTATTTCAACAATTACTTTATAACTCTCGACATTTTTGAAAGAAAATTATTTTTAAACCCCACGAACTCACCAACCATTGTGTTGACATTTTAAGCATGTATTTCACAGGTAATCAACGGAGCAGGACAAGACACTGAGCGGGAATTTAAATACTCTGATAACTTAAATGGTGTGAACATCAAATATGTCATTCTTTTCCAAATCATTATAATTTTTGGAGTTTTCAAATCAGATCTTACCAACTTTTACTGAAACCATTCTTTTGAATGACATATAACTTTTAAAACGCCTTTCCCGAGCCGTTTTCTAAAATTTTGACTTCGATCCTCAGTGTAACACCCAAATATTTTCCGCTGCCACAAAACCAAATTTGGGGGTGTTACAGATTGGTATCAGAGCCACAGGTTATAGAGAATCAAATGTTTTCCAACATTGAACTATAACCACACTTTCAAAATAAATGATTTTACACCATACCATTTTACGCCCTCCGTGTCTGCAGACTGTCGTGCTCAATGTATTACCTACTAAGATTTGTTTTGTACTAATCTTTACATGCTTAATGTTTACTCTTCACACATAACACACTGTGTATCTCACACTCACTGTGACACTTTAAACGTACGAATATTCAAAATTACTGTTGTTACAGTACCATGTCATCCAAACTAGCCGAGACTACCTCTCCTACTACACATGTGTCACCTACCTACCAAATTGCCCTGGATACTGAAGATCCTTATAAACAAATGTCACCACCCCAGCCTAACATAGAACTCACCCAGAAATCACCTTCGTCATCCCCTACTTACTCACCTCCACGTCAAAAACTTAAGAGAGCAACTGAATCCGATTCACATGAAGATTGATTGGTGGTCAACCAACATTTGAATCTGAACAGAGTTCACCCCAAGCGATGACTTGGAAGAAAATCGAGCAAAATTCTCCTTTGCCTGATATCTCAGATTTCCCCATACCCGATATCCCAGAGAATGTATCCTCACCTAACTCTCCCGACTACAAAATAGATACCCATGACCCCATATGGACTTGCCTTCACCAACACACCAACATACTAAACACTCACTCTGAACTGCTAAAAGAGTTACAACCATTACGATTCGAATGGTACGATCGTAACATTGATACCCTGTTTAAGAGGACAGATGCTGAGAGAAGAGAAGTGTTTGATCTAGGAGTAAATGTTGGTAACATGAAGGACAATTACGAACAAAAACTTAGAAACTTGGATGCTAGAACCCGCTGTTTGGGTAGAGGCCATACCCAAACACACATTAGGATCGAGGACGTTGAAAGAGCATTATGGTTAGCTAGAGACACAGCAAGAATCCAAAGCCAAAAGATCGCGGCCTTGGAAAACATGTTAGCTAATCAGATGAATGCGTGCCAAGAACGTTTCTCAGCCATGGAAGCTGCACAACTAGATCTTGAGGCAGAAGTTAGACGTCTATGTCAGAGACGTAACTAATCTTAAGTATAGTTGTTGTATTCAATAAACCAAATAGTTTTGGTTAGTATTCCATGTATCTTTCCAAAATTTTGTAACTCTTAGAAATTGTAATCGACTTTTAGGCTATGACAAACTCTTTCTAGTATATCTTTCTGTTGAAAACAAATTCATTCCACCAAACCCTATCATGGTACTATAAATGCAATGAGCCATGCGAAATTCCACCATTTGTTACTCTCGTAGAAAACAAATGATTTCACAAGAATCAATGAGACATTAATAAAAGACCTTGTGTTGGTCGTTTTGATCAAACAAGTTATTAGAGTTATGTCAATATTGATGATTGTATTCAAACCTACTATGGTATTATTGATGATTGTAACATCAAATACACCACGACTAACCTTAAACCCTAGAATTCCAAGAGCAAAATCTTCAAAGAGAACTTGATAACTAAAGAGAAAGTTGTCGAACTTCAACCTTTGTAGATGAATTCGTTAGTTCCTTAACAACCCCATATCAAGAGTTGATCATTACTTTACGGTGTTACCCAGACATATCGTATTCCTATGATCCTCAGTTGATTTGATTTTGTATTGAGATCACATTGTTAGCACTAATATACAAATACCTTGTTATTTGAATTATTCTAACAAAGTGAATACTAAATCAACAATTCTTGTGATGTTCATAGGGAATGGACAACAAGAACAGCGTAGTATCCACAACAACCCTGACTCCTAAAACTATTAAGAAATTGGAGGTAACCACAACAGTTCACCTAGGTAACCATGATATGACAAGACAAGAAAGAAAGAAGGCTATACCTTGTAAACATAACCATGAAAGTTTCATGGGGTATAAGCCAATGTACCTAAAGGATTCAAGAAGAATAACTAAACCCATACGCACTTGTGCCCAAAGAATTAGGCAAGATATTGCACTTAGGAAAAATAACCAAAAGAGAAAACTTGAGGAGAAAAGATCCTTTATCCTCAACGAATGTGAGTTTCATGATGATGTTTGCATCCGCAATCATCTACAAGACCGCATTGACTATCTTCACCAACAAAGACCCAAACCAGAAGTTGGAAGAAACTTCATCCCCAAACCGAGTAATAAAAACAAATACTATGGAAAGAAACCTCTTTGCCAAAGATGTAAGTTACATCACACCGTATATTACAAGAGTCATTGCCCGAACTACAACGCCCATAGGAAGCCCAAGACTTATACAAGGGAATAAGGACTCATCAAATAATCTCAACCATGTCGAAGAATGACATCTATAATAAGCAGATGAATGGATTCCTGCTGTAAAATAAATAAACTCTAGTCTAGAACTATCTAAGTTATATTTCCGTTTGTATTTACCTTAGGTACGATGGATGTAACCTAAGTGTAACAATTATCCTTCTACCGTATGAAAACTCTACCTTGTAATATTTCCATGATGATTATAAATCTACTTCTATTCCACCTCTTTATTCCTAAATCGTTAGGTAACAACACACCGATATTACCCAAAGGATTTAATTAACTCCATTTCGACCAAAACATAGGTTGATACCACATTGTAAGAAATCCTTACCTAAAAACTTAGGTCTATACCAAAAATATCATTTTAGAAATTCCTAACCAATCCTCGGAATATGAACAAAACTTTCAAATTCTTTTGAAAATAATCAAAGGATGCCTGATTTTGTGAAGAATTATGATAAATTAAATCATACAAAAATTTCTTGAACAACTGAACCAAGCGTTACATCATTTGGTCCTCAATTATACATAGCCTAGCTACCTATGTATAATTTAGGAAGAATCATGTTATAAATGGAACGGCTATCTTTTCAAAGTTTTCATAACAATTTTCATTCCAACACAAAAATTTCGAGACAAAACAAATTGTTCATAAGCCTCACTCTTAACCGAACCCTAGCAATATCTACCTTTATTACTGTAGGAAATAACCTTCTTGATTGTGTGGATGATTCGGGTGGTCTTGGTTCATGGAAGATTAGATCCATGGTTAGAGAGAAAGATGAACTAGAGAGAGAGTGGGAGACTCTTGAGAGAAAACCTTGAATATTAGATTAACTATGTGTGAAATGTGACAAGAGTTCCACCCTTCCCATGTGTGGGAAGGGGTTTATATACTTCCTAATAATAGTGCCCCTAGTGGGCTGTGAAGTGAGCTGACAGAGGGGAAAGCCCCGACCCACTCCACAAATATAAATACGACTAAGTTAATACTAATATTACTAGTAATACTAAACGAATATATATAAGCCTACGAGCTATATAAATGCTAATTAGATACTCGGGGTGACCGAACCTTCATATGAATATTTATATTCCTAACAATCTCCCCCTAAGGGAGGTCACCCCGGAAATAATAACTTGAATTCTAGCATTTTATCTTTTGATCTTGACTTCATAGCTCGTAGTCTTCGATTCTTCAACGTCTTGTATCTTTGTGCCTTTAGCAATGATCTTTTGATGACCGCTCTTCTATCTTGGATGATCTTTGAGTATTCTTCGAATTTATCATCCAACATTTGTCTTTAAGTCATCTTTTGGTAGTATGTCTCCACGTGATGTGTAAATCTTTGAGCCGACATGCTCACACTATTTGGTGTCATGATCTTTAGCATCAGAGTTTGCAGAAGCCGTGTTAAAGGTCTTTTAGGTTGATCATGACATTGTTGAGTTACAATGATGATGTAGTGTGAACATGTGGTAGAGGATTGGCATCTTTTCTGCAACCAGCTACAACCGCATTCAGCTGCAACCTCAATCAGCTACAACCGCAAACAGCTGCAACAGCAATCAGCATCAACCGCCAGATGTTCCTGCATACGACAGTTAGCAATAAAACGTCCGGTACTTACAAGTTCGGACTTCGAGATTGTTAACAGCATAGTGTGAAAACTCTCTCTAATCCTTACCAAGACCGTTCCTAATCGAAAACCCACAGAGGGCTTTTTAAGATCGAACCGTAGCACATCAACGATTAGGTGAGTCGCTGGAGATCACTCCACGACTGTAGACCGTTAGAAACCGCCGTGACCACTAAGCGTAATCCATAAAGAATTACCGAAGTGACCTGCTTTCAGGGCTGCTTGATGTTGACCCTGGCAGGAATTTCCATTCAATCATTGAGAATTACATTTGTAAATTCCCTCATGAATGTTCTGGCAGATTGCTAAGATCTGCGTAGGACTCATAAGTTTACAACTGGTGTCCTTAATGTTGAACAACCAGTGTAGAAATAATTCGTGTCCCTATGAGATCTTATTATGCATCTCGTGGCTCTAGACTCTATAGTGCGTTTTGATTTAGTGAGCGGAGGCTGGAGAGGACTGCCACCTTTTCAATATCATCTAACTCGGAGTGAGAGAGATGATAGGAATGTATTAAACTCCGTGACAATTGAAACAAGAATCCTTTGAGGGACCTTGAGTGGCTAGGGAGGGTTGTGCAGCGTATCATTGGGTCCATGATACTTTGTCTTCAATGCCAGCAATCAACTATGTGATTCTGACAGCATATGTATTGACCCGGTTTCTGCCTAAGTTGTAAGGAGGGCTATTTCTTTTCACCCTTTATCTTTACAATTCTTTTTCATTCTTCAACCCCTTCAGTGCTTACCGAGACTTCATAACTAACACCTTGTTGGGTTTATTCCAGTGTCAGCTCCATCTCAATCGGCACTCTTCCCTTATACACATTTCTCCTTTTTAATCATACCTAAGGACTTCTACACTAACTAGTGGATTGTCCCTGGGTAGATCCCTCCGGCTCTGGCGGGATCGTGGGAACTTGAGCCTAACCTAACCATCCTTATAACTCCATACATTAATTAAAATGGTCGGTCTTTGGTATTCATCCACGATTGCCAAACCAAATCTTTGAAAAATCTCTCAAAGTGTTCCTGATTCTGAAACATATTTTTGCAAACACTTGAGAGTTTTATATTTTTCAAATGCTCCCCCTCAACATGTGCTCGGTTGATTGTTTTATAAATTTGCACATGTTATGTAGAGCTCGCACTTTTTGAATTGATCCACTTTCAGTGAACATGACCGATTCGAGACACGCTTACATCACTGGTTAGACCAGCTTGAAATTATTACCCGTCCTGGTCAAGTCCACAGAAGGTTTCTCGAAATGGTACACTCTACTCAAATACGTCTTTTTCGAGACACGCTTACATCACTGGTTAGACCAGCTTGAAATTATTACCCGGCCAAGACGTATCCTTTCGATTGATGACCGTTTTGTTTCGTCAATTCTTTGGTGAAGTCTGAGCCGTTCATACGAGATGCCCAATCCTTTTTGTCCATTTGCTCCCCCTCAATATGTGCATCGATATACGAAAGAGTTTTGCACATATGGGAGAGCCTACACTTAAATCCAAAACATCACATTTTCATCAGGTTTCATATTTAAATCACATTCTCTCCCCCGATCAAAAATTTCAAACCTTTTGAGATTTGTGATCCCAATTGATTTAAATACTTTAGAAAACATGGGAGAAAATGTGGTCAGGTTTAACATGTTCTGATGATGAAACATACTTTGCTCCCCCTTAATCTAAGAGGGAGATTCACTGCTCATTTTGCACAAGATAACTTTTATGACACAAGTGATATTGACCTTTTTGCGCAGATGATGTAATCACTCGCTTTTCTGAGTGAGTCAGTGGTCAACATCAATCATCCATCCACCAACAAATCTTCTCAAGTATTGTCGATCCCCTCTTGGCGAGATCCGAGTAAGTACTTCTTTGTTGAAATGATGGTGGTGGAGGTGAAGGTGTTGTTGTTGTTGTTGTTGTTGTTGCCGATGTTGTTGTCGTGGTGAATTCCGAGCCAATCAATAGAATTTGAACGTCTGATTAAATGGTTAGAATGGGAACTGGCACATTCATTTTGGCTATGGAATCTGCATAAGAATATCAACACAGATATACATGCATACAGATACACTATTCCTTAATAGCTACCCTTCAGCAGCTTGCCACATTATAATACCAAGTTCATCTTATAATCAAACCCCAATCAGGAACTACGTCAAACCACTATCTAGCATGAAGAGCAATTAGCAATCATGAACATGGCAATTCACACAGATTTCAATATTTAATTCAGGATCTTAGGAACATGATTCTAACATAATAGCAATCTACCTAAGCGAATCCTGAGAACATATGCACAATATCAACAACAATTAAGCAGCAGAGACAAACAACATTTGAAACTCATTCACTTAGTTCATACAAATGTCAGTGGAGCATTCAAGAACATCAAACACAATTGGTTTTCTAACTTCTTTTAGGTTTTGAGTCTTAAAGCATTTTGGGGATTATACGAGGATTCCATAGTAACACAAATGAACCTTCTAGATACATAAAGCTAGGAAACTATAAGCAAATTGCACATAATGTCCTAAACTTTCTAGCAAATAACACACTTGGTCATTTGATATATTTAAGCAAGATCCTCTTAAACTAATTCCCCATTAACTACAAAACCATTTCTAACAAGTATGATTTAACCAATAAATCCGTTTGATGATATAAAATTTGAATTCACTCTCCCCCTCAATCAATGACCCGTATTCTAGTTGAGCCTCAACTAAAATCAAGCTTAACCCCACAACTCATCAAACAAGAACTGTCATGAGGTTTTGTAGTCGTTGATTGAGTGACAAATTTTATGCATAATCCAAGTATAAACAAATTTCATACAACACATATTCACCAAGTGTCTCACAAATAATTTTCAGAAGAATCATAGAATGAAAACTATTTGTTATACTAAGAAGATTTCTCTTCTTTTACAAGAAATGATGCACTGAAACGTACATCAAATCAGGAAACATGGATATGAAGTAATCCATGCCCAGGTGAACATCACCCAGTTGGAGGAACAGCCGTCTTTTTGGCGACGTGCTTTCCCCAATATGAAGCGCGGGTTGCTATCTAAAGTAATAGCAAGCCATTTAGACATGTTTTAAGAATCCATTTTAACTTCTGCTCGAGCTTCATTTAAAGACCCGTGCCATTATTGAATGACATTTCTAAGTCCGTAAATGTTATCGATAAACAGAAGACATGCCTAGGTGAAACTATTTTTGGTATTTTCTATTTTTTCAATTTTTATGGTTTTTCTGGTTTTACGTTTCTCTATTTACAATTAGCATGATTTCTATGTAACTATTTACAAAAATGGTATAAGATATGAATAAGTATATATGTACAAGGATACGAACCAGAAACCATTACTCCTCAGCATTCTGAATCTTCTTCGCATTCATCACTTGACTTGCTGAAGAGCAATGTGAGCACTTTCAATCAGGGAATGATTCTGGCTTTTCACTCTCCCCTAATTAGTGCTCTCCCCCAATCTGACAACCTCTGACGATCACCCATAATAGGAAGAAGACTTTGGATGAACGCCCGAAATATGAAGAAGTCTTTTGATAACCAAATGCATGCCGTCTTTAATCTTCTAACACTCCCGTCCTAGAGTGACTCCGTCAAAAACCTTAGGCAACTTTTCGGTAGTTTAAGTTGAGCCTCAACTGAAGTCTAGCTTAACCTCACAACTCATCAAACAAGAACTGTCATGAGATTAGGTTAACATCAAGTTGGACTTAACCTTAAACTACGGAACAACTTGAACCTAACTTAACTCCACAACTCATCAAACAAGAACTGTCATGGGATTAAGTTAAATATCAAGTTGTAAGAAAAGAGCTCAACATTCTTGAATGTAGAGAAGACTGAAGACTCGACCTTCTTCAAGATTGCCCAATGTGGAGGAACAGAATACCAATCATCTACATCTCACCAACTGCCTTCCAGTAACCTTACATATAACCCATCAGCCCGCAGCATACACATGAGATGATAACTCCCAACAGAGAATGTAGAATAGACTGACGACTCGACCTTCTTCAGTCTTAAGTATAACACCAAAGTAACAAGTTGAACCACTGATCATCTACAGTATGTATCCATCCTTGGATATTAAGCCCTGATCATGTGGACCTGTTGTGCGTCCTTGATGTACACATTCTCTCTCCCCTGATGGTTACGATTAATCAGCCCATGATGTAACAGTGAAACGTAAATACCAAGGTAACAAGTTGAACCACTGATCATCTCTGCGGTTCTCAACACCGGAATATATGATTAAGCCCGATCACGTGAACCTGTTGTGCGTCCTTGGTGTACACATTTCTCTCCCCCATGATGGTTACGATTAATCGGAATCATCATCATGATGTGTACATGTAGCCTAATGAAGTGTACATGAAGCATCGACTAGAAACCCATTGTTGCTGATTGTACCAGCCCGTGAGAATATGTAGATTAGCATTCCATGACCATGTTCTTCAACACCTTGATAGACAGAAGAAGTAGTGTTGGAGAACCATGGTTTGCACGACTCCTGAACTGACGTATTCAGGAGTCGTATGACCATTTCTCAATCATCAACCAACATGTAGATTAATATTCACCCTTCCCCCCCCCCCCCCTCAAAAATTGCATATGCCTGCCAACTGCAATTTTTGATGATTGAACTAGTGAATATGAATACCATCAATGGTAAGTAGCTCCACTTGACGGTTCTTGAAGACTGACATGTTGTTTATTCACCCTTTCCCCCCCTCAAAAATTGCATATGCCTGTCAACTGCAATTTTTGGTTGAATATGTGAATAAAAGTATACTCCAATATGCGCCGATCCACTTGAAGATTGAATAAGCACGGAAAGAGCATGAATCTTGTTGATGAGAATGGCCATAAATAAGAAGATTCCTCTTCTTTTGAAGATAAAGTGCACTCAAGCGTACACTTTTCTTTTCTTTAAAGAACGAGGCCTGAACTGATGTATTCAGACGTCATCTGATGAAGAGCGAGGCCTGCACTGATGTGTACAGACGTCATCTAATGAAGAGCGAGGCCTGCACTGATGTGTACAGACGTCATAACTCTCTCTTTACTTCTTCTCTCATCTAACTCGTTACCAACCCCATTATCATTCTGTCGGCTTGATGTAGTGACCACTGATGGAGAAAATCCAATATGATGAACTTGATACTGAAGTAATATAACCCGAACTTGTGACTTAAACTTGTACTAATGCGTGACAAAGAGCGGTGTAGTGACTTCGTGCAACATCGAATCCCTAAGTACTCTATACTCTTCAACCAACCAACCATCAAATATAAGACGTACATCACCTCTTGGATATCCACAACTTCGTGTGACACTGAGCACTACAACGTGACTCCTTAAAGTGATAGTTATTTTGCAATAGAGAGAAAGAAGAAATAACTAGATATCCAAGTCCTCGTCATTGTAAATGATGAAAGCTCGAACAAGGATCTCGAAGAATCTTCATCCAACCTCCCCGATATCTTCAGATACTAAGTACACGCACCCATGAAATTTCACTTCAGCCTCAAATAAATAATACTGATCTAACGCCGTAGTCACATCTTGTCGATTAACTGCCCCGATCCAGCCATTTGTGATGTTTTAGCTGATCTTTGATAATGGTTTTAACCCGATCATGGTCAAGAGCGCATAGCCCATCATCACGGGATTTTACAAATCTATGATTTAAACCGAGAAATAAGTTCTTTCGCGGGATTTTACAAAATCAAGAATGAACCGTGAGATAGCAACAGATTGAATGTGGCATGACTGATTTGATATTGGAGAACATCTGTTTGGGTTAAGAATTTCTTGTGAGAATTACAGATCACATCACAACTTTTAAAACCTTTGTCCAACTAACCAACCTTGTACACAGATTAGTGACCACAAGATGAAGGAAGCCCGATATACCAATACTGAAAACTGAAGTAGAGGTCCCTAAATTTGTTACTTAAGCTTGCACTAATGTTGGAAGAACGGTGTAGAGAATTAATGCTCCAAGCAAATCTCTAAGTGCTCAGTACCCAACCAAAGTACAAGACATTAACACCTCTTGCGATTATCGACAACGTCAATGACGTGTGACACTGAGTACTCCAATAACTCTTAAGTGATAGTTACCCCAACTGCTGGTAACTAGATAACCGAAGTCTTCAACTTAAATTTTGCGCACGAGCAAGTTATCATTGAAGGTCATGCATCCAACCAACCCCGACTTCAAGATAAAGTAAGTAGACGCCTTCGTGAAATTCAACTTCAATCACAAATAAAGAATACCGGATTAACTTTGTGATCATCTTGTGTTGTTGACTAGCCAAAAAGAGAAGAAACATGCGCTAATTCTTAGAAGTGCCCATGACTCATAGTCAGTCCTATCAAACAAAGCTGTCTGATCCAGCTACTTGGATGTGGAATAGTTGTCGTACTGTGTACAGGATTTTACAGTTCTTGAGATTTATCTGAGAAATAAATTCAAGAACTAACTGCACAACAGTAAGCTTCAAACTGCTGTAGACTGAACCACTGAATCCTGAATCGCTACGATCTGATCCGCTGTAACCGACACTGCTAAGATTCAAACCGCTGGAGACTGAACCGATACGATCTGACCCGCTGTAACCGGAACCGCTAAAATTCACATCGCTGGAGACGGAACTTCTAGGAAACTTGCGATAATTCTCCCCCTCAAAAAGGACATGAAATGACCTTTTTGCCAAAGCTGAGAGTCCGTGATGTTTGTGAATTTGTCAGGCACAAAACATAGAAAGAGACAAATGAAACTACTGCAACGAAGATGGTGATTAAGACTCTCTTGTAGTAACCCCTTTCTTTCCTCATCATCAATGGTTTAGTAGATTAACAATTCATTGAAGCTCGTAATATGCCAAAACCGCTTGATGAAATGCATATGACTTTAAAGTGAGTAAAAGGTTAAAACATGTCTCCAAACAAATCACCTCTTGTCTTTAAGCCTGACTACCTCTTGAGAAGATCTTGAACAACAATCCCATTAGAAGCTTGAGAGACAACAATCACTTGATGAAGCTTGATAAAGAACAAGTCCGCGACTTAGACTTGCACTAAATTATGATTTAGAACCTATATTGAGCACAACAACGTAACTCCTTTAAATATAGGTAGTGATATATACCCAACCTTCCATCCTTAATTGTATATATCCACTTCGTGAACATCCAAGTCTAATCACCTTAAATTGCAAATTGTGATTTAGAACCTATATTGAGCACAACAACGTAACTCCTTTAAATATAGGTAGTGATATATACCCAACCTTCCATCCTTTATTGTATATATCCACTTCTTGAACATCCAGGTCTAATCACCTTAAATACGCTTGAGCAAGGGTCATCAAACATCGTGCATCCATCCACCCCGAGATGTTTGTGACACTAAGTACACCAACCCGTGAATTAACAAACCAACCAAGTTACCATAATTTACCAATTCCTGCTGATCTTGAAGCACAAACTTATCCCGAGAAAATAGTCAAACCCCGTAAGTTTTATTTTGTCTAGATCCAAGTCCCGCCTACTTGTCCAAAATTAATTTCACGGGATTTTACAGCTCTTGAGATTTAAACCGAAAAATTGAATCTTTCGCGGGATTTTCTAAATTCTACAAGAGAAACCGTGAAGTCAATCAAGGACAACTAAGAGTGAGTTGCAATACTAATCTTTACAATTCAAAGTCAAAGAAGTCAAATATCAACTTGATCAAATTGCACCAAGTCAAGTCGCAGTTTGTCTAATTGCATCAAGTCAAATTGCAATCAAATCGCAATCAGTCAAGTCGCAACATGTCAAGTAGCAACTTGTCAATTTGCAAATAACCAAATCGCAATTTGTCAACTGAAACTCAAATTACAAAGATCAAATTGTAGACTCACTCTAGTCGTAGGTACCAATAGGACACTGCTGCCAAATCCACACCTCTGAATTAACGAAGACATTCATAAACCCAAAAAAATAGCCATGACATGTGTATACTCGTGAGCTCAATTACACTCTTTTATCAATCGAATAGACATAACCATCCATTGCAGTTCATCTTAGCAATGCAACTCAACTTTGCATTCAAATTAGTGTAATCGAATAGGACATTATCATTGCAACTCAACTTCGCTCACAACCCACTAATCAATAGCCTAAAACCATTTTATCAATCCGCTTAAAATTCAGGTAAGCGGCCCATTCAAGTCTCTGGTCCAATAAACTTATCAACATTCTTGGCCCATGCCACATCACAGATTAACCCTAATAATTGGGGTTATATAAATCACTAACAATATCATAACCCTAATCCACCTTTAAGAAATAAGCAGCCACACTTCTCTCCTTCATCCCAATCGGAAAATCCATCCGCCCCATCACCTCACATTAACTCAACAACTACCACACCACACGAACACAGCTCATCTCACCCCTTAACATCACAATATTCGTCCGCGACATCTCTTATATACACGCTCATATAATCACACGAGAGTCAAGACCAATCAGGTTTGTTGTATTAGTATTTCAAAACCGAAAGAAAGATATGGACGAGACCTTATGGTTTTGTTCATTCTTATTAACTTTCGAAAATTAAAACAATTATACCATCAGCAAGATCTATGATGTGTTTGTCTTTCATTTGTTTGACCTTTAGAGGTCTTGATATATCTATGATTACCAAGAAAGACTTAACAGAGATCGAGTTATGTAACTTGTTCTTGACTGATTTGACGAAACAAAGATTGAATTCGAACACTCTTGTTCATATTCCTTCTTTTGATTTTCGGATATTTGACAAGAAGCAAAGCTTCTATAAGATCTATGATGATTTAATGATTTATTCGAAACCTCTTTTAAAGAGTGTTGAAGGTGATCAACAAACTGAGATCTTAGCATCACTTTTCATTCTTTGTTATTTCGGTTTGGGATGGGATTGGTCGATTGTTAAGGTTGTAGTTGTTTGATGTTATGAATGGGATGGTTTTGTTTGGCCATGGAATGAAACATAGTTAGCAGTCTACGAGTGTAATTAATTTATGCACTGGTCGTAACTTAGTTTTGGCTGTGGTATGGTCAGAGTGGTCTTCTGCTTCAAATTTCGTTGAGTCTTGATTTAGGATAGTGATGTTGCTGTCGTGAGGTTAGTTTAGAGTTGGTTTTGTGTTGGATTGGTTGTGGCTGAGGTTCAAAGAGTCTGTGGTTAAGTATGGTTTAGTGGTCATAGTTTGTTAATTTGCTTCATCTTTTTCTTTCATTTTGTTATTTGACATCTCGTTAACTGTTTGACCGTTTGACCAAGTGACAGACAAACCGCATGGTCTTTTATACACAAACCGAGTTCGTGAGCATGTAGACAAACCGAGTACACTTTATATACACAAACCGAGTTCGTGAGCTTATGGACAAACCGAGTTCGTGATTATGCAGACAAACCGAGTACACTTTATATACACAAACCGAGTTCGTGAGCTTATAGACAAACCGCGTCTTTGACCAGTCAAATCTGTCACTCTCACACTTTTGTCCCCATTATCCATTTTTGGCAAACAGCCAAACACCAATCTCATGTGACACAAACCGCATCCAAGAAAATAAAGCCACAAACCCAGAAAATGCTACGATGAACATATCATGAACCACGAATCATCACTACCCAACATGACAATCCCGATCTATACCACAGTAAACACAGTATAAACAGTGTTGGACAACACAAACCCACGAGTGTGAGCCAGGAACAAAACAACAACTCGTCAACATGCAATATAACCAACGCATGACAGGACCATACTTAAATCACTTCAACCGAATACTTATGTTGGAACAATGAAGAAGTCATTGTTAAACTTAGTGAACAAAAGACAAATCTTTGATAAAGTTCAACAAAAGTCTTTGTTAAAACATTAAGACCACACAGTGAATCAACAAAAGCCCATAATCAGTTAAGCCCAACATTAAGTAACATGAAACTTAGACCAGTGACATGATTCGAACAACAAAAAGAATGAGCAAACAGTTTGAACAAAAAGAATGGTACGAATCAACAAAGAATAATAATAGCAAACTTTAAAATCAAGTCATTGACCACAGATCTGAGTTAAGTACCAACCGAATATGAAGCCATTGACCACAGATCTGACCAAGATGAAACCATGGCTCTTGATACCAATTGTAGGAAATAACCTTCTTGATTGTGTGGATGATTCGGGTGGTCTTGGTTCATGGAAGATTAGATCCATGGTTAGAGAGAAAGATGAACTAGAGAGAGAGTGGGAGACTCTTGAGAGAAAACCTTGAATATTAGATTAACTATGTGTGAAATGTGACAAGAGTTCCACCCTTCCCATGTGTGGGAAGGGGTTTATATACTTCCTAATAATAGTGCCCCTAGTGGGCTGTGAAGTGAGCTGACAGAGGGGAAAGCCCCGACCCACTCCACAAATATAAATACGACTAAGTTAATACTAATATTACTAGTAATACTAAACGAATATATATAAGCCTACGAGCTATATAAATGCTAATTAGATACTCGGGGTGACCGAACCTTCATATGAATATTTATATTCCTAACAATTACCCATTACATTATTATAAGGAAGTCGAGGAAAGTACGAAATTAGAAACTATAAGAATTCACAACAAGTTGAGGAAAACACAAATAACATAAATTTTATTAGAACCCACGGAAATTAATACATAGCAAGATGATTAACGCCGAAAGTACTAATAGTACGATAAACCCAATGAAAGGCATAGAGTCTTCAATAGGATGGACCGCCATAGCAACAAAAACCATCACCAACCCAGCAATAGCAAGAGCCACCATAGGATGAAGAACCTTGATTATTCAGGAAGATAAATAAAAACCGAGTCATTAAGGACCCGGGTTAAGCATAAACGAAACTTATTCGACACACCACTAAGATACATTCTAACCACACTACTCGCGACCCTCACTTCCAAAAGTTATCCGCAAAAATGGCTAGGATTGTGAGAGGTACGATAACCAACAAGTACCCGATCCAACCTCCGGTATCTTCGCCGGGAAGAAGAGCCAAACCAACGACGACAAAAATGATGAACATGACTGCAAATACTATAGCGATCGGCGGCATGTTTATTATTTGGGAAAGTAGAATGAAAGTGATGAGTGAAAAAGGTGAAAAGGAAAAAGGGAAAGTTAAATAGGGAAAATAAGTGGAGAAAAGTATCCGTTATTTTACTATTCACGACCATTAAATTTCAAAATCACTACCATTAAAAATCCCCTAGTCTCGAATCGCTAGAACACTGAACGTTAAGTGTTAAATATTTCCTACACTCGATCGTTACTATCACCATTCATAGCCTATGAATGCATTAGTTGATCTAACATTCCAATTTAATTCGTCCGGTACGAATAAATCCTAATTGGAATCTCGTTACCTCGAATCTTCAAACGAAAATCTCCCGAGAATAGTTTTCCATAAACTCTCATCTTAGAACATCACATTTTCAACACCCATCACGGCCTGAACTTCGGGACGAAGTTCAAAATTCAGGGGTGGATAATGTGACAACCCGTAAAAATCCCTCGTAATAAATCTCACTAATTAACGATAATCACAACTTACGGTTTAACAAAACCCATTTTTATGGAAAAATTTAAACTTTTCTATCATCGCTATTGTTATCACGAAATGTTTTCGTGATATATATAATAGCAAACGTTACTCGAACCACAAACAACTCACGAGATTTCATTCTCACTAGATTCGAAACCTCACTAATTATAATAGTTAGTGATGACGAATCCCTACACACAAGTGTATGCCCATGTCCTAATTACCCTTAATTAGTACACTTAATTTACACTAATTATCATTAACACTCTTCACTAATTCATTTCAAGCCAACTGGGCTGTTTAAGACTCTCGACCCAACTCATACTCCATCAGCCCATCATCACCATCAGTCTTATACGCAATAGTCCACACTCAAATTCAAATTGCCCTCTGTGATCTTATGCAAAATTCGATCAGTCATAGCTACTCCAAAACGTCTTGATATTTTTCGATTATCAAACACGACTATTAGATATTATGTTACCTCCTATTTACTCTCCCAGCCAACGATTAGGACGCCAAATATTAGCTCGAGATTTGAACGTTTGATACGTTTAAAGGAGCCCAAATGTTTGTCCCATTTTTTACCAAATCGACCATATTCATTTTTGGCAAACTCATTCGATTTAATTCGGGTTTGTTTTAATTCAACATTTTATTTGATCAAGTGTGATTTATTAGGAATATTTAGTGTTAAGAAATATCAAGGTCAACATTAAACTCGACTTGTCACAAATCACAGTTACTTGTCGACATGAAATAAGTAACTCAATTTCTATTTGGTCACTTTTGCTCTCTTCTATGCTACTAAATCCCTTCTATGTCAGTAGTTCCACTTCAATACAACCAACATTATATTCATTGACTTTCAATAATAGAGCAAGTATCATTTCTCACTAAACTTCACTCATTTCACACGGTTAGATACTAGCGTACACAACCAAAATATCAAGAGAATATATACACGATCCAACAACTAGAAACAAGATAATATTAAACTTGCCCAAACCTGCATTCATTCACACTTTAGACACTGCCATACTCCACCACAAATATCAAAGGAATATGTGTACAATCCAAATACAAAAGACAAGACTCCATTTCACACGTTTATATACTTACATACACAACTGAAAATATCTAACTAATATCGACATAAACCAACAACTAAAATAGCAGGAGCATGTGAGAATCCAAATGATAGTAACTTGTGCATATGTGTTACATGTACATGCCAACAACATAGGACAAACCATACCATACCTCTTAATGAATTCCAAGTCATACGCATGCTAAAGGATGATGATCATCCTAACAGTGACCCTTCATCATTATACTTGAGGGCAAACTAGTCAAAATCTTGTGTAATTGTCTCTATAAAAACCCACACATTCTAGCAAACTTCACTGCCAAAGAACTACACGTTCCACTCTCACTATATCTCACCTACTTCACACTCACTAAATAACCTTAAAACCCAAAAGCACCAACTGCCTTCTGTGGGAAAAACAGATCGAGTAGGAAGAAATATATTTAGCTTACTGTCTCACCTTTGTGCATTTTTCGATCATCTTTACTCCTTTCCTGAGTCACACTCGACCATCACTGCCTTCTCCTCACCCTAGAAAAGTGTTGTAAGTACTCACTAAATTCTCGTTTCCATTTCCTCACGCACAATCACAACATGCATGCATATCACTTTTATATTCGAAAGTATAGATATCCTAGTTTAGTTTTCATGCACTATTTTTTCCCATATAACTAACTACTTGTGTCAACAACTCTATCTTGAAATAACTAGCATTCGATGCACAATATCACTTTCTCATTTGCACTAGATCGCATGCATCATAGAACGTTGCATTCGAACTCATCAACTGTTTTACAACAGTCAGTAAAATTGCTTTTATTCGAATAGTTTGCATGAAAAACCCACTTATTCACAACTATCACTGATGACCAGTGTATGAAAGAAACACATGCCCTCACACTCTCTTTTGTTCACTCGAATGAATAAACATTTAGAAAGCACACGTCAACTTAATTTGGAACTGTGTCGAGCACTCTTAAGGTGACCTTCATGCATGCACTCGAACGTACCCCATTTCAGTTCACATATCATTTTTTTGAATAACCTAATGGCGTAACAAGTAACCACTAAGGAGATTTAAATATAATTCACATTTTATTCTCATGCGCCGCATTTCATGCAATTCTCAAACAAGTAAACGTTTTATATTATGCACGCTATAACCAAAAGCTAGAAACCACTTAGAAATATATTCCAAAGTAGTATACGCATAAAACAGTCCATTGTCACCTTAAAAATGATCATATAACTCGATATTCGACCTAACGACTATACGTTATTTTTATGCAACCCAAAAGACCTTACTACTAGTTACAATTTTCGTATAAACCTCTTACAAAAATAATCATGTCTCGACCCTTTAAACTAGCCTAAGTTGATCGCATAAATCGTTTTGAAAAACTAACCAAAAACAATATTGGGCCTAGAGTTGTGCTTCGCTAAAGGGCCCAATGTGTAAGAATTAAGCCATTAATCGAATAAGCTAGTGAAATAAGCTTCTTTTATCTTAAAAATAACTTATAAAAAGTCGCCCAATTTTTCTTTACCATTTAGACATTTTTGGACTAAAAACGTAACGCATTTTAACTATAAGGATTAAAACTGTCAACTGTGAAACTTGAGGGCTGAAACTCTGAAAACATGTTATAAAGGACCTAAAATGACTTTTAAATAAATTCCAAGCTTTATAATGATATTTAAATTATTTTTGGAATATTGTTAAACTTTATATTTAACAAAGGACTAACTACGTAACGCAAATACAGTTAGGATAAAAAGTATAAAATCGGGAAAGGACAAGGACCAACTAATTTTCACTTAACATCCTCATTCTCATCACCACGGCTTTTCACATGCATACATTTCATTCTAGTACGTATATTTAACTTTCGTTAAACGATTTCACTCGCATATCATTTCATCATAATTTGAGGCGATAATACCTCGAGTCAAGTGACATAAGAATCAAGATAATATCATTGTATGATATTATATTTTCTTAACTTGAGGCATTTTAGGCATATCACACTCACTTCATCAAATCGTTATATGATTTCTCACGTTCACACGCATCGTTAGTACAAGTCGAATACTTAGATATTCCTCATATTCAGGTATCGTATTGAAGACGTTTACGTGATCGTTTCTATAAGTCTTACTTGATCTTATAATTCTATCTTGTCAGCTACACTTCAGGTGAGTCGTGGTCCCCTACTTTTTATCAATTGTTTTAATAACTCTTTTGGGGGAGGTACATGCTTCAACTGTTTTAAATTACTTTTATACCCTGAGAAACTCTTATGAATTATTCAAAACCATCAACTATGTTTTACATGCCTTAAACCCCTCTTGAAAAAGATATGTGCTTGTACACTTGCAAATTACTTATCTAGCTAAACATTGTAATGAAAGATAACATTCTCAAACTACGTGTTGTAACACGATTACTCATTATATGCATACGAAGGACAACTGAATGTACCGTTAAACTTTACTATGATATTTCTACATTTCAATCAGAAATAGTAACCAAAACTAAAGTACATATATGCTATGAACCCCTGAACTCTATATTGTCTAAGTTTACCTAAGTTGCCATAAAGTCCCTCGATCATGAGCCATTAATCACTACGGTGAGCGCGAATATAGTGGACAGCTTCGAAACCTGTAGAGGCTGACGACCTATCCCACTAAGTATGGACGGAATGCCTTAGGGCTAGTCGTATTTAGTCGCGATACACTATATTTGAATAAATAGTAGGATGAGGCAATCACCTACTACCTGGGGGCAAACCCATCATAACCTGATGTGACCTTACCGTTTTTACGGAACCTTTGTTAATGCTTTGCGCGTCATGAGGCTTAGGACAATATAACTTTATGAATATATATGTCTTCCTATATATATTTGGATACAGCTGTAGACCACCACTCCTTACTGATAGATATCAGACCTTATACTATTATTTTCACTATGTGTTATAAATATGTATCATATACTCGAAACCTAACTGATAGAACAAAATAATGCTCGACATATCGTTACTTTTGAAAGTTGAACCATTATTTCATTGCAAGTATATAACGACAATACTCCTTTTTACTCAAACTTGGACCTATGATCGTCAGAGATCATAAATGATTTACTGTTGGACTTTTACCCAAAAGTTGCAAACTTGCTAGTTACTTTCATAAGAACTAGCCTTTATTTCAACAATTACTTTATAACTCTCGACATTTTTGAAAGCAAATTATTTTTAAACCCCACGAACTCACCAACCATTGTGTTGACGTTTTAAGCATGTATTTCACAGGTAATCAACGGAGCAGGACAAGACACTGAGCGGGCATTTAAATACTCTGATAACTTAAATGGTGTGAAAATCAAATATGTCATTCTTTTCCAAATCATTATAATTTTTGGAGTTTTCAAATCAGATCTTACCAACTTTTACTGAAACCATTCTTTTGAATGACATATAACTTTTAAAACGCCTTTCCCGAGCCGTTTTCTAAAATTTTGACTTCGATCCTCAGTGTAACACCCAAATATTTTCCGCTGCCACAAAACCAAATTTGGGGGTGTTACATATAACCTAGCACATCAACAATCACAAAGGGGCCCTTAGCGAGTGCTTAACCCAATTCACTCGTAATCCGACTTAATATACGCCCGCATTGACCCTTCTGGCCATCCGAACGGGGGAGTCACCCCAATAGATCTATTCATATTAATCGCGCTTCCTAACTGGAATTAACAGTGCATGAAGGCGGGCATAATAATGGGTTCTAGAGTCTTAGGCTAACTGTGCAATAATTTGGCAAAGTAGTATCAATGGTCCATAAAATTGGTTCTGCATGTTTCTCACCCCATTCATATAAAACAAGTATAAGTAAAAAGGGGCTATAAACTCACCTTTAATGGCCTGAACAGTGAATGCTGTGAAATTAAGGAGTGCACGGCACCAACACGCAATCTAGATTAATGAACCATGTCTTAGCTTCAAATATTAAGTTAAGTCTTTTCAGAATTTTAATTCCAGTATTTCAGAGTGCTTATGTTGTTGTTGTTGCTGTTGCTTGTGTGGCAGCAAGTGAGGTTACGAAGGAATTTCCTAGGAAATGGTAAGGTTTAGCTCTACGAATATCCTAAAGGCACGGTAATGAGGGAACGAGAATATTATAGGAACCTGGGTGATGGAATTTGGAAAGAAAAGAAATGAACGGTTTAAAGCACGAATGGATATAATTGAGATGTGATATATATTAAGGTTATGTAGTTTGACTGCTTTATCCAATTAGGTTGATTTTTGAAGTAAATCTTAGCATAAGCGACGTTTAGTATTTGTAGGTTTAATGGTTTGAGAAATAAAGGTTACCGTTTGGATACTAGTAGTTTTGTTTATCTCGTTTTAATTAAAGTCGGTTTAGTTTGCTAAATTTTAAGGATTTATTACGACCTAAGTTCGTACATTGGTTTCATAGTTATGTGTTTAGAAAAATATTTGATAAGCTTTCGTAAGGATTATATTTTCAAATTCTTGTTACCGACATGGTTATCTAATGGTTTAACTTTTATAACCAAGTTTATTGCGTTTAACCTATACTCTTTTCATGTGGTTTCATTCATTTTAAATAGTTAGGACCAAATGACTATTAGTATAACTTTTTTTTTTATTGTCAACGTATTTTTGTACCTAAGTTTACATGTTTAACGCCGAGCTTCATGTCTTACCAATGTATACAATTATGATAGGCGGTTTTTCTTGGGTTGCGTCTACACATGTTTTACATTTCGATATAAGACTTTCATGTGCTCGGTTACATTTTGTTAAATGTATATACACGCCAATGTTTATTGTTTTACGTTATATGTAATTGTAAGACGATTCCTAAGTGACAAATATAAGTTAAATGTTTTGAGAAAATTTAATATAACGTTAATTTTAAATAAAACTTGGTTGATTAAAATGAACTAAGTTTATAATGTCATTACTAATTAGTTATGACCCATTTTTATAAATTATAAGTTTAGTAACAATTGATATCGTTACGTTTGTTTAAGTAAGGTTCATGTTTAATATTTCATTTTCTAGTTTTCGTTAGTGACATTATTATCGGTTGATTTAGTTTCAAAACGACAAGTATAGGTGTCAATTTATATACTTTCTACCATGTGTTAAAGCCTATGCTAAATATGTATTTGATTTAGTTTTTCTTTCTAGTGTTCTTGAGTTTTATATCTTTAACGTCACATGTGTGTGTATAAAGTTTGTTTTTCTTTTACACCCACGTTTATGTTTTTACATTATATAGACTTGCAAGACGATTTCTAAGTGACAATTATAAGTTAAATGTCCAATTATATAGTTGTCGAGTCCTTTGGATACGGCAATACAAGTTTTAAAATATATGTTAGTTTCAATATTAATTGTTTGCGTGGTCGGTTATATAGATTTTATTTTGCGACTAGTATATATGTTTTAACAGATTTTGTATAATTCAACTTTATTGGGCTCCGGCCCAACTAGGTTAGAGGAGGAGAGGGGGGGGGGGGAAATGCGTCGTTATTGGGTTGGGCTGAGGAGGCTTACCACTAGTAGCCGCCTTGGGCTTGGTGGGCTCGGGAGAATTTATCCTTAAACGCCTTTTATGGGCTGGACTAATAGGGCGTTTGATTGTCTCTTCTATTGGGTTGGGCTCCTAAGCCTAAGGAGTGGGCTGGATTATTTCTAAGTAAATTGGCCTACTGTAATATACACGACATATACTTAAGTTTAGAGGAACTTGGTGAATTCTGCGGTTTTTCTAATGTGTATATCCGACTCTAAATGTATCGAGGTACCAAGGTATATTTCACGAACTCGACCTCCCAAACTAAGCGACTCCTTGGGCTATACCGAGGCCATTTATTTGACTCCGAACCCCTTATTCTCGATATTACTGGCCATTTTTGGGGTGTACTAAATGGGCGTTAGATCAAGGGGGTAGTTCATCTCCCATTTCGGATTTAACAAGCGAGGCACGCCTTTCAAAAGTGTGGTTTGAGACTTAAGTTTGACACTATGATGGGTTTATGCTTGGCCTAAGCAAGGTTCACTCTATTTGGGGTTCGGCTGGCATTTAACCGAGGTACACTAGTCATAGGAATTCGACCTATCTCTCACAAGGTAGCTTAACCAGGACTTAGGTTCGTAAGAGAGCTATTTGGCTAGACTTGGCTGGGACCAACCAAAACACGCACACCCCCATGGGTGGCTGTTTGATTTAACCTATGCTTTATATACTCTTGCGGTTGGGTTTCTATCCGACCTACACTAGCCCAAAACCAATTCAACCAAGATCAACCTCAACGCAAAGTTCTTCATTACACCTTCACTCCTGGTCACAATTTCAACCACAACGACCAACGAGATATTTACCTAGTAAAATTTCTAGGTTCTCTATTATCCTAAGCCACACGAATAACAACAACAACATCTAAAGATTTTACAATCACAAATCAATAATTTCTGGACAATACTTAGTAACCGAAGTCAATAAGATCCACAACCTAAATTATTACCTATTCGATCTAAAATTTAACAAAAACATGTGATATTGCTAGATTTGAAAGAATTCCAAATACAAGGTCTATATTCTTACAATAATTCGAGCGAGAGATAATGGACCCAAGAAGCTTTGAACAAGATCCAACCCGATCCTCAGCCTTCTTCCAAATCAATCCCAGTCAATCCACTCAACTCACCCTCCGCCCTTTAATTCCTTCCGATTCTCAGAAATCTTGGGGTGATTGAATGGTTTTTGGTGTGGATTGACTTGATTGGTTTGTCCCTTTAAGGGAGAATACTTAGAATGGGTTGAATCCCGCTTTCTTATCTTTGATTCTTGGGACATTCGAAGTGAGTATAACTCGCTTTCCCCCTTGGTATCTTCAATTAGATCCCGTGACTATCTTTGGGGAAAGGAGAAAAGGAGATAGCGATTTTTGGTTGACTATGAGCTGGGTTCGAAGGATAAAAGTTTGATGGTGAGGATTCGGTGGTGCCTAGGTTTGTGGTGTAGCAGACAAAAGTGAGAAGGAAGATAGGAGTGTGTTGGGTTTTGTGTGAGTGGGTATTATTTTTATGTTATATCCGGGTTTGACATAAATTACAAGAATGAGTAACTTATACCCGTGTCTCGCTGAACTGAGTTAAACTCGGGTCCTTCCCGAAACCTTCATAAATATGGAAGATCGGATTTTTAGAGACGTTTATATAATACTTGAATGTATTTTGGGTTTTATGAATTCACAATAATTTTCTGAGTTTTAAATTTATTACTGTTTAGACATTGGTTTGTGTGTGGTGTCTTTCTGAGTAAAACTGGGATAACCTCCCGTTTTTACTACATTATAGTGGGTAAAATGTGAGATGGGGTGATTTCACTTTTCATGGTGAGATTTTCGGGTGTCACAGTGTGCGGGTATGTTTTCCGTTTTAATCATATAAATGCCTAATCTGGTGATTTAGTGATACTAAATGGACAGTTATAAATTAAATATTAGGGCAAATTTACCATTTGTCACAGTGATCATCGATAAGGAGTTCATAACTTGATGTTTTAATTGATGGGTTGATCATTGGCAGTGTGGTAGACGTGTAAAGAAACATAAAGAGAGTACTTGAGTTAATGTGAAGCGCAAATCTACTGAAGATAAGGTTCGTCGTGAGAAGGTGTTCGAGGTAGATGAAGCCCTTGACAGTGAGAACTCGAGGGCGAGTTCTTTTTAAGTGAGGGGAAATGATAGAGACGAGATTCGTGATCAAGACACGAATATAGAATGATGTTACTCGTAGTAGGATTAACCTCAGTAAAGTGTCGTTTGAGGGGAGTAGACTTACTACCCATACTCCTACTTTCCACCAAAAATCTACAAGTAACCTCAGTAGATTACAAGAACAAAGAGGAGTAGAGTTAGTACCATTACTTCTACTTCTCCTACACAAACTCACAACTCATAAGGTTTTTCTAGGCAATTAATACTGGGTTTTATTTGTGTTGTTACTTTTTATTTTAATTTCTTTATTTTGTTGGTTCTAGAATAATTAGATTATCTTGTTCTACAAATTTTACTACCTTATAAATATAGGGCTTAGGTTTCATTGTAATTTATCTTTTGATCAGTGATTATTAATAAACTTTGTGTTTTAAGAATTATTCTCTTGTTTGGATTTTATTCCCGCAAGGTGCGGCTTGGTTATCACCCTTGGATTAGGGTTTATCTAAATACGCTTCCGTGCGTCCTGCGTCACTTTCAATTACAACTAATTTTGCTAAACATACTTTTAAGTTTATAAAAAAAATATATATATATATAAAAAAATTATAGCGAAATCAATATAAGACATTGTATGAAAAGTCACCAAAACAATAGAAAGAGATCACGAAAATTTGAAAATGATACCATTTATATTGATTTCGCTAGTAATAAAGTTGACACAAACTAACTTTTTCTCGATGCTCATACAGAGGGGTTTTTTGGGTTTGGCGTTCATTTTAAGTGATGGTGTACCCCACTACACGTCTCGGAACCTAGCCTCCGATGATGAACACTTGGCACTCGAAACGTACTCATTGGCGTAAAGTCCGCTAGGCTACTGCAAGGGAACCCGCCAATACACAAGAGTCCAAGTCACGGAGCCTGACCCTCCAAGGAGTCCTAACCTCTAAGGACACGAATACTCCGACACTAGAAGACAAACAGAATATTTCATGGACCCTACCCACGTAACGGTTGTCCATTACCTGCATGATGGCAGTTGTCCATTACCTGCATGATGGCAGACAACCACACGTAAGCACTATCTCGGAGCCTACTCTCGAAGCCTTCCCATTGGCTACAGAGAATATGCTCCCTCTCGGCCAATCCAGCTGAGACATGTGGCAGGCCTAGATCCTTCCTAGGGTTTGCCTATAAATAGCTGACTCACACATCCATTTGAGGTACGTCATTTATTACATTTCTACTTTCTTTCTCTAAAAACGTACTCACAACACACGGATGACTTACTCTCACGCCGGAGTCGGTTCGCAGGGTCTACCCCTACGCCTCGTCTAACCCAAGCGTGTTCTTTGTCTTATTGCAGATACCAAGTAGCGTACAGAAGTAGTTAGCTTGCGTCTCCCGCAAGCTCTGATCCAAAAGGTGCAGTTATTTGTACGATCATTAAGCTAAACTAATAACCAATTTGCAAAGAATAGAGAAGGCATGCGTAATAATTATAAAAATTAACAAAAGAAAAGTTAGCGGAATGAAGAAAAGACCATTCAAAATTTTCTTTGCAAATTGATACTGTATTAAGGTAGATGATGTAAAAACGAATTCTGTAATAGTATCAGCAAAAATACATTTTAATGTGTTTGATAACCTTTAGACTGAAGGGAGTGGGGCGGTTTTTCAGGCGAACCACCCCTGAAACGCCTCTGGGTCGCCGGCAACACTGCCCCCCCTAGGCGATCCACCATCCAGGCGACTTATTTGGCTCGGCGGCATTGTTCAATGTTCGAGAAAAAAATAGCCGTTTCAAAACAGCTTTGTCTTCCTTTTTTTTTTTTAAACCCTCTATTTTCCAAAAAAAAAACACACACACACAACACATATTTTCCAAAAAAAAAACACACACACACAACACTCTTATTTCTAAAAAAAAAAAAAAAAACCCACCGTAACACAAAAAAAAAAAAAAAAAAACCCACCGTAACAGGGAAAAAAAACAGAAAAATTTCATGGAAGACTTCGAATATTCGTCATCCTCATCATCAAGTTCCGATTCTTCGGAACTAGATGAGGCGATCGAAGGTGCCATTTATAACACCGTTAATAGATTTATTGAAGTCGTGAAAGAGCGGGTAGCAGATGATGGCCCCGTTTTTACAAGAAGGGCGTATGTGAATCGTCGTCGAGAGGAGGCAAACGAGAGGTTGATGCGTTTTTACTTTGCTGATCAACCGGTATTCGATGCGAGGGTATTTCGACGACGCTTTCGTATGAGTAGGCGGCTTTTTTTGAAGATAACAAATGAGTTGGAAGAAGAGTACCCATATTTTCAACAAAATTATGATTGTCGTGGGAAGCTAGGTTTCACCGCAATACAAAAATGTACTTCCGCGCTTCGTCAACTAGCATACGGATCGAGCGTCAATTCATTCGACGAGAACCTAGAAATGTCGGCGAGGACTTCACGGGATTCGTTGACTAAATTTTGTCAAGGTATTATTTTTAGAATTATTAGTTAGTATTTTTTTGAATTATTAGTAGTATTATTATTAGTTAGAATTATTAGTTGAATTGTTACTTTTTAGTAGTATTATTATTAGTTAGAATTATTAGTTGAATTGCTACATATTTTTAGTATAGTTAGTATTTTTTGAATTGTTACTTTTTGACTATTAATAGGTATTATTGAGATGTATGGGCTGACATATCTACGTAGACCGACTTGGACGGATCTACAACGTATTTACGAGGTGCATGAGCAGGTTCATGGTGGCCCGAATGAAGATAAAAACGCGCCTCCAGAAGTCGACGATTTTGTTAGTGATGGAGAATAATTTTTAGTATTATTAGGTATAACAATTATGTAATATTTATGTTTTATTAGTATTTAATATGTATTTTTAGTTATTATTTATATAAAATGTATTTTTAGTTATTATTAATAAGTTAATAGTGAAAAAAAAAAAGAAAAAAAGAAAAAAAAAACAATCATTACAAGTGACACGTGACACGTGTCGCGAGTCGCCCCACCCTCCTGGGTAGCCCCACTCCTTCTTTTTTTTGAGGCTACCCAACATGCTGACTAGGCGCCACGTGTCGCGAGTCGCCCCTTAGTTGAGTAGCCCCATTCCCTTCGGTCTTAGTTGTATGAATAAAATGTCTGGCTGAATCATAAGTACATCTATCTATCTTAAATTGTACGGTTTAAAAGTAAATTTGCACAAAATTTGGTATCGATGTCAACAAAATGAAGTTGGCTTACATCTCTGACGGTGGTCTTTGACTTTCTAAATTAAAATAATCAGAAAACCAATAAAGCAATACAATTAGGTCGATTAGAAACCAACAAAAAAGTTGTAACCAAAGAACCAATTTAAGAAAAAATAATTCCACGGTTGTTAGATCATCAACATCTATGACACCATATGAGCTTTTGTGACATATGACTTAAGTATAACTTACTTATTTAGCAAGTCAAGGAGAAAACCTCAAAACAAAAAGCTAAAAAGTTATCGAAGTTTGTAACCAAACTGGCCTTAACCGATGTTAGATTAGTAGTAATAAGTTGAAGAGCGTTCTATGCCTATGTGACGCCCCAAAAATGCGTCTTTCCTTATTATCCTCACCCCAAATACGTTTGATAAGCTATAACTACGGGAGAACTCGGTTGTTCAGAATTGCCAAAAATCTACGAGTTTCGTGTTTTAAGTTTTGCGTAATCGGCCTTTTAAGCTAGACAAAAATAAGGCCAAAGATACCGAAAATTTCAAGAAAATCATGGCCAACTTAAATTTAAAAATAAATAAATAAATAATATAAATTGCGATTTATACATAAAAATTCACACCAATTTAAAGAAAATTCAATTCTTGGAAAAAAAATGCGATTTATACATCAAAATTCAAACCAATTTAAAGAGAATTGAATTCTGAAAATTACGGTGAAATTGGTTTTTCTTAAAAGTTTGTCGTTTGAGATTTATAACAATTTGAAGTTTGAGAGTGAATTATAAAAACGAGTTATATGACCAAAATACCCCTGATCAAATTGAGAAAAAGAAGCTATTTTAATCATGACTGTTGGATTAATTTGGGTGGTAATCCGACGTGTGAAATTACTTTCACCTTTTAAAAGTCTTTCCCTTTCTAATGGATCGCACCTCTATGCTAATATACTCCTTTATCCAACCGATATCAATATTAGTGTTGAGTTTAGTTAACGCTCCACAACTACAAACTAACAATGCAACGCGTCAATACCCCGTCACGAACACACAATTACACCTTTTACACAGTTGATCAGCTTGAGGTTTCCCTGATAATGAGGAAGCTATTTGTAGCCATCCAAATCTGCACATGAATCCCAAAAAAATATAAAAGCACCAAATATCACTTTGATGAGACCATTGATCAAATAAAGACGCATTCTTGCAACATAATACACAATCTGAAAGTGTTCTATATGTTCAAGAGAAGAAATACGATAAAAGTTCATTCACCATTTCAGCTTTATTTGATTACCACAACTTCAAGATTAAGGTGCTTTCGATATCTTAATTCTTCCGTCCTTCAGCCAAGATGATGTGATATCCATGTCTGCATGATTTACAACCATAATGAAGTTGGTTATTTAATAAAAAGAAAAACAGAAATCGAACAGCTTGTGTTGAACCTAAAAGTTATGTTCAAATTAAATGAAATAGGAGAGTTGTATGTAAGCTCACGTGGATTTAAATGGTGGACTGGTAGCTCCAACAACCGTGTTAAAAGCAACCTCTTGAAATGGTCCAGCCATCTTCCCGCGTGGAAACCATCCCAAGTCTCCACCTTTCTTTCCTGATGGGCATTCTGAATACTCAGCCGCTATCTGCAAAAACATAAACACGAGAACAGGATAGCAAAATCATTGACAAATTTAGTCAAAGAGAAGTCATTGTGCTTTGTTTAGCCTATAACCACTTAACTAGGTTGCATCATGGCAAAGCCACATACACAAAAGTAGCAGAACTTGTGTATAACTAGGTTTTAAAAAGCGTGAAGCGCTCCGTTGCGCTAAGGGTCAAAAAGCCGAAGCGCAAAGCGACAGGGCGAAAGCGCACGCCCCACGTAGGCGAGGCGCATACTTTTTACGTACACATGTTCAGTATATTTTACTACATTGATACACAGATACGGCATTAACATTAAAAAGTACCAAGCCTTCTCATAGTTAGTCGAATTCATGCCAAAAGTAATCAAATTATATCTAGGTTTAAACTTTAAAGTCAAGCATGTGCCTCACTGCCTTTCGTAATTCGCCTTGGGGTCTGATGCGATCAGGCCACTGCCTCACCTCACCTCACGCCTCAGGCGCTGCGAGGCGCGCTTTTTTAAACACAGGTGTATAATGCATCACTGTATACGTGTGCACTTACAATTATATATATATATATATATATATATAAATAATAATAAATAAATAAATAAATAAAAAAATATATATATATATATATATATAAAATAATAATAATAAATAAATAAATAAATAAAAAATAACAATCAATTTTGCCAAACACTTGAACAACTAAGTATCTGATTATCACAATTTCATACACAAAAGTACATCTAGACAGTATCTCCCACGATCATCTATTACGGCCGGTTATCTTAATCTGATTCCTCAAATTACATAATCATTTCCTAAATGCATGTCCAAACACCACCTAAACTATCAAGAAGAATTTTGTTCACACAATTTTAGTTTAATGTTTAAATTTATAATTATTAGTTTCTCTCCTTATAATCTGTAAATTTCGATCTCTTCATTCATTTTGGGAACATTGCCAAGTATAGTAGTGCAGTAATTAGTTAAGGGATATGGTATACACCACGTCCCCATGTGTATATGACTTGGTAAAACGGCAAAAGACTAAAAGCAAGCCTGATATCAGATTTATTACATGTTATACGCCGGCAGTGCCTACATCTTATATGTCCACCTAGTAACTCCAACATTATATCTGTGATGAGGCCATCTTATTGATCATGTAATATATCTGAAATACTACTACTCAAATAGCTCTAGCATCAACAATGACAAAGAGAAGAAGGAATGACACTCATTGAATGAAGAGGTTACCTTTGCGAACTCAGCTGGAGGAACCTTATCTCCATTGCTAAGCCACCCATCTTGCAGCTTCTTGTATGCTTCATTAATTTTACCTTGCTTTTCACATAAGATGTGCCTTGCTGAAAACAAAATGAAATTACACAATTAAAAAATCACATAAAATAAGACATATTCTTTCTACACGAAAAAACGGGCAGTTGAAGAAGAAACCTTTTACATATGTACAGGTGCCAAGGCCATCAGCAGCCTTTCCACTTTTTCCTTTGCCTTTTGCACCACCTTCCTCACTACCACTGGCTTTTGCCTTTCCCTTTCCACCCTTTGCATCCTTTCCCATCGTATTTCACGCCTGTGACATATACACGTAAATATGTAATGATAGATGTTAACAGTCGGTGAATCTAAAATCTAAACAAATAGATGAATAAGAAACAGTATAGATCACACATCATATGTCAAAAATATAAAATGTGCAAGCACTGAAGCTTAAGACTATCCTACTACAATATTTTACTAATGGGATAAATATTGAAATTACTTATTGCGTTTTGATACAGCAGATAAGCAACTTGTAGAGTGTTTACCCAAACTGTTTATGTGATCATTTGTGAGTGAAATAAACAGTTACGAATAAGCAATTTGGAATTTACTGTATTACTTATTCCAAACTCCTTATCTGCAAAAGAAATAAGCAGTTTTGATAAGCAATTCTGGATACCCTCTAATAACAATCTAACATTAAACCATTACACCTTAGTGGTTTCCATGACTTACACCTTGCGGTTTTGGAGGCAAAGGACAAACTTTAATGTTCTACCTTAATCCGATAAAACCCTCATTTTAATTTTAAGATTTTAGTTACTTATAAACCACAAATGCGACTTAACTTTCTTTGCGTATAAACCAATCGATACCCACACTTCCTCTTGCAATAAACCCAACTCTCTTAATCTGCTTATTTAAGTGCTTCTCTGCTTCTTTTTGAACATATGAGCACTTAAGAGTGTTTGGATAAAATAGCTTATCTACTTCTTCTACTCTAAAACAAGCACTTAAAATAAGCAATCCCACACAACCCCTAAGGATATAAATTCCTAAACTTATTAATAAAAAAACAAAACACTAATCGATTCATCAAAAACCAATCTATTACTAGTTTAATACTACAACATAATATCCATAACTATATAAATTCATGCTTTACAATAGCATATAATCAAAAGATGAAAACTTTATATAATAAATGAATAAAAAAACAAGACCCATAAATTAAAACTTATCAAAAGTCAAAATTATAATAACTTCAACTTACCTTTGATGAGTTTGATAAAAAGGGGTTTTGAGTCGCAGACTATTATGCTCTCTCAGGTACTTGCTTCTTCTTAACGCACAAATCTTTTGATTTTAGCCTTCAATATTATACCGAAAGTATCAGCTTTTAAATACGTGAAAAGGAAATGGAGAAACAAAAAGCTTTCATAGCTCAGTTGGTTAGAGCACCCGTTTAGTAAGCGGGAGGTCTTGAGTTCGACTCTCAATGAAAGCATTTTTTTTTGTCTCGATTGGAAGTTACACCCAGGCCCTTATTGTTTTTAACCAGGCTAAACAATTAACAAAAACATTGAAAATAGCAAGTATTACTCCTATGTGGTGATTTTTTTTTGAGTCACAAAGTTGATGAGGCAAGGCGGAGCCACCTTGGTTTCTTGAGTTTTCGGACCGGTGTATACTGTTTCGTTTTTAAGTGAAGACATAAACAGTTGTTTTCGTGTCTTTACTTTTATGATAGTAAGAGGCAGTTTTTTTTTTTTTTTTTTTTTTTTTTTTTTTTTAATGCCTCTTAATGCCTCTTAACGTCTCTTAACGACCCCTACCTCTTAATCGGTCAGACATTTTGGGCGTTCAGACCGTTTGTTTTTTTTTTCCCGTTCAGACGCAGTCAGAGGCAGTTAGATCTTAATGGTCTAGACTTGAGAGGGGTGTCTTAATGCCTCTTGTTGCCTCTTGTTGACACAAAATAACAAAAAAAAAAATTAGTACGAGCAAGCAAATGTGCGGTTCAAACATGAGTTTTTTTTTCCCGTTCAGATGCGGTCAGATTCAGACATTTACGCCTCAGATTCAGATTCAGATGTGCGGTTCAGATTCAGATTCAGAACCTCTTAAAAAACAAACACCACCTAAGTGAAAGCATAACATCATGTTTTTTTTTTTTTTTTCATCACGTGGATTTTTTTTTTTTTTGCATAACATTTTTTTTTTTTTTTTTTTTTCATCACGTGGAAGATATGTGGACAAAAATTAGAAAGTGAATTAAAGGTGCGTTTGGTTGGGAGGTATCGGAATGAGGGAATGATGATGACTATGATTTACATGTTTGGTTGACATATATAATTATATATGTTTCAAGTTATGGACTCATTCCCTAATAATTTTCATACTTCATACCATTTATAAGAGGTTGGTTTAGATCCGTTCCATGTAATTATTCTACCCTACAATGAAACATATATCGATTGTGATTCCGAAACTTTATACTAAACGCACCTTAAAATGCCTAAATCCCAAATTGTGTGCGAGATTTAAGTAGGAAGCAAAAGTTAGGGCCCGTTTGTTTTGACACTTTAGAATGGGTTTTGTATTGAAATGACATTAATTAGTTGTTTGTTTCATTCTTTTAAAAAAGAGAATGCTAGAAGGAATCAAAAATGATAGGTGGGCACTTAGGTGGGTTTCAACTTGGTTTGTGTACTTTGTGGGCCATCTTTATTTGTCTCCCTCTATATATGTGTACCATTTTTGTTATTTTATCATTTAAATAATATATTTTATTTAAAATTTATTATAAAATATATTTAAATAAATACAATTTCTCTCTCATAAATCTACCCCAATCAAAATCTTATACCATTCATAATCCAACCACACTTATAAAACAAACGGGCCTTAGTTGTTGAAAGAGTTCTGGAAGTACCGCGTAAAGATAGGCACCTTATCTATGCAATAATGATCTCGCTCTTCAAGACAGATTCGTGAACGGTCAATCTACGCCATGGAAGTTTCATTTCTAAAAGCTCTCCTTATAGCATTAGGTGTGTCATGGCATGCAAAAGGTATGACATGATTTACCTTTTGGTGTCACGTTAGCTTTTGCGTCACAACACAACTTTTTCACTCAAAAAAAAAAAAAAAAAAAAAAAAAAAAAAAAAAAAAAAAACCTCTCCCTCGTAACATCTCATCACATGCCATTTGAGAACTACTATTTTATTTTCTTTTTCATTTTTTAAACCAATTAATTCACAAAAAAATAAAAATAAAAATTAAATATATCATTAATTAAAATAAAAATAAAAATTCAATCACTTAATATTTGTTAGGAACAAAACAAATAGGAAATATAACACAAGAACCAATCATGTTAAATTATATAATAACATTATTTACTATCAATTAGGAAGAAAAAAAAAAAAAAAAGCTCCTTTTTCAACCTCATGACACACACGCAAAACACTAAAACACATACACACATTTCATAAACACCAAACACAAGCACAACACGAATACAAACACAAACCCATAATTTTTAATTAAGAAAAAAATAAAATAATTCAAAACCTCACCTCCTCTCGTCATATCGCACGCCACTGGGATAGCGTCCTCAATTGCGGGCACCCTTGGAGTGGTGGTCGGTGTCATGGCGCGTGTCAGATGAGTATGGCGCCTCCTCCCCTGCCATGACACCTAATGTTCTTAGGGTTATTGTTGGCAACTAATTACGTAGTATCTTAGTTTGGGTAATATACAATATTAAAAGATAAATTACCTCCTGTAATTTTTTAAACTCTATTATAATGTACCAAAATCTATTAGTCATACTAACAAAAAATGCAAAATGCGTTGTACTTATGAAGTTAGTCGTCAAAGACAACCCTAATATTATGTTCATGAATTTTTATTTGGAGAAAAAAGAGGATTAGTGAAGAGAAAAAAAAATGTTCTCGACTTTTTTTTAGAGAGAATAGAAGAGGAAAGTAAATTTTATCAAATTTACTTCTTTCCGTAGGCCGATTCGGGATGGTGTAGAGAGACAGCAGTGGTTGGAGTTTCTGCACGTTATGGATTCAGTTACTTTATCCTTGTCGCCCGACAGATGGTCGTGTGATATTAATGGCGAAGGTACGTTTTGCGTCAAAGATATTCGGTTACTCCTTGATGATATTTATCTCCCTTCCTTGGGTGTAGAAACGAGGTGGGTCAAGCATGTTCCAATTAAAGTTAACGTGTTTGCTTGGCGGGCTCGCCTTGATCGTCTTCCTACTCGCCTTAATCTGAGTAAAAGGGGTATTTTGACGAATTCCATTGCTTGCCCGATTTGTGACTCGGCTCACGAAGATGTTAATCATTTATTCTTTGGTTGCTCGATGGCTCAGGATCTTTTGTCTTTGATTTGTCGTTGGTGGAATCTCCCATGGACAATGTTGGGTTCTTTTTCGGATTGGGATACTTGGCTTATTTCTACTCGTCTTTCGTCTAAGCTGAAATCTTTACTGGAGGGTGTTTTCCTTACAGCTTGGTGGTCTATTTGGTCATTTCGGAATAGGTTGTTATTCGATGATGTCCCTCCAAGGCGTTCAAGGATTTTTGACGACATAGTCTCTTGTTCTTTTAATTGGTGTTCCAACCGCTGTTCTAGTTTTATTTCTAAGGAGTTTTGGTATAAGAATCCTTATTTAATTTCTATGTAATTTTTCTAGCGCCTTGCTAGTTTTTAATAAAAGTTGCCGTTCAAAAAAATTTTTTTTTTATCAAATTTACTCTTCTAATCAATGTTTTAAAAACCGGATTTTTAATCGAACATGTCGAGTTACCGGTGTAAGGTTTTCTTGATTATATAAGATTACATGTAATTAAATAATATTAATAGTTAATATGCAGAAAATTTTTTACTACAAAATCTAGCCACGGATTCATGTATATGTTATAGTCATTAATTAACTACAAAGATAGTTAGAACGTATGTACCTTTGATTTGTTCAGTTTCATCTCGTGAGTTCTTGTACAAGGAAGCTGCAGGTATCCACCGATACTGGTTACTAGAAATCGCTAGACAATGCTATCTCGTCAGGCTCAGGTGACCCCATATCACCTCAAGTATTCAGTCGATTATGGTTTGGATAAAACCTAAGTCGACTTCGACTTAGGGCATCTACTATGATGAACCTTTATAAAGGTTTATAATAGTGCCAAGTTATCCTACATCGTTAATTCATAAACCTTTTTCTTGTTATAAACCTTTCTTTACTATGTATAAACTTTTTAAATCTTTATAAAAATCTCACTAAATACCAATGAATTAAATTTAGAAGAGGTTTAAGATGTTAGACCTTTTTATTCCACATAAGCATGAAACACATTTTCACTATGGTTAACAAAATGATAGACCTTTTTCTTAGACCTTTTTCATTGTGGAAAACTAGAAGGGGGGTTGAATAGTTTTCACCGTTTTTCGAGTTTAATTTGCTTTGTTATTATTTGTTAGTTCAAAGGAAACAATCACAAATTAAGTTATCACACAATATAAACAAAAGGTAAAGAGATGAAAGATCAAACCACATAACACAAGTGTTTATAGTGGTTTCGGCTTGCAAGAGATTCTTATCCTTGCCCTACTCCACTTCCTCGAGTTTCTTACTCGAGAGATATCTTTCACTAAGAAACAATCTCCCTTCAAGGTGGAGAAAACCTTTACACGTCGCTTACTTCCTTTTCCGGTACTAAGCTAAACACCGGGTTCTTTTACAAGGTAGAACCAACCTGTCGTCGCCTATATACTTTACCGACACTAAGCTAGATGTCGAGTTCTTTACAAGGGTACAACCACTCCCTACACTCTTTGTGCTTTGAGGACTAAAGCACTAACCACACTCACTGATCTAACTGATACAAATGATAAGAAACACTTTAAGTGTTTACACAGAACCTATACTACAACTTGCAAACAGCCTGTTTGTTTGAAGCTTGTTGACTTGATCTTCTTTGCTACAAAAGAAACATCAATGATAAAGATATAACTACTGTGGTTAGTAACTAAAGTGAATGTATGTGTTTTTCTTTCTAAGTGGATGATTAGTTCAAATGCCAAGTCTGCTATTTATAGGCAAACCTGGTAGACCACCCACGGATCCGGCGGATCCCTCAAAAGGGATCCGTCTTTGTATAGATTTGGATCCGCGGATTTGATAGCTAATGTATCTCATGAAATCTCTTCAAATCTTTCCATATCATTGTGTTGTCAAATCAATATCTTCCAATGTCAACTATATAACTTGAGTATCTAATCAAGATATCACACAATCTTTACCAAGATTGTATTTGTGATGTATACCATGATGTCACCTTGTAATTTTCAAATTAAAGTTTCCATTTAAGGAAATACACATGTATATGCATATAATATAATATAAGTAATCATGTTAAATGAAAGATGTGTTTTGAAAAAGACTTTAACTAGTATTTATAATTTGCTAAAAGATATACCTTGTGATTGTCATTAACAAAACTAAGTAAAGATCGAAAAATATAAATAACGTTTTTGGGACGATATTTGTATTAACATTCATAAACTACCATAGTGGATGCTCTTAAAGTCGAAAACCTTAAGGGTTGTTTGGCCGGTTCGAACGAGAGAGGAGGGGAGAGGGAGTTAGGGATTTGTTGTGTGTTGATTTTTTGTATGCTTAATGAAACCTTAATGAAGAGGCCTTATATTTATAGGCCCTTGTTTACTTGTCCGACAAAGAAACCTCTTTGTTTCATTATTTACCATCAACTCTTTAATTTTTTACACTTCATGTAATATTCTTTATAACTTATTAAGTTAACTCAGTTAATTTTATTCTCTCAACCTCTTATTTATTATTTTCATAATAAATACTCCTTTTCATTTGTGATGCACCGGTGTGACCTTTTATGGTTTACTTACCGCACGTGATTCACTTTTATATATATATTATATATACAAATTGTTAGAGTTTATAGAAAAATATTAAATCATGTATGACTAGAATCGAACTCGGGACCTTGGGATTGCACACTTTACGTATGAATGATTAATGTAAATAATTAATATATATAACCGTTATGTATTTAATTATTGGAACACGAAATAACGACTAACGGACGTTAAGTAATTAACGGAATTGACTAATGACCGTTAGTGAATAAAGGAATGACTATAGGTGTAATTAGAGGAGCAAGAAAGTTCTAGAACCCCTGGGGGATTATGGAAACAATCGACTAGGGGGTTTTAGAAGCCCAATCCAAGTGAAACTTGTACTACAAGATTAGTTCCCTATAAATACAAAGGCTAGGGTTATTAGTTTTGACATATTGTACACACTTACTATAACCCTAACTTTGTTCTTCTGTTTCTTTTGCTCAAAACCGATCGGCTCAACTCTTAGAGGGGGGGGGATCGACTTTTAAGTATTAAACAAATAGTTTGGTTTAATTCTTGTGTTCTTTTGCTAGCACCAAGCATTAATTGGTTATAGTACGTGTGTACAAAACCTTAGTAATTAACTTACTTTAGTTAATATCATCTTGGATTGAGAAACAAAAAGGTAAGGGGTTTCTCGTTAATCCTTTGTTTGTTAAAGAAGAAGAATTGAAGTTTAGATCATTGTTCATGCTAAGATCAAAGGTACGTATCTTTATTATTCGGTTAAACTCTTTACATGTTAAATACTGATTCTTGCTTCCGCTACGTGCTTTGGTGATGTAGGATTAATTATATGATTGTCATGATATTTAAATTTTAACAGTGGCATCACGAGCCGTTTAACATGTAATTGTATTACCGAAACGCATAAAAATCAAATTCTTGATTTGGATTAAACATGTTTAGTCGATTTTTTAGGGTTTTTAGAACAATAAAAAGTCAAACCTAATTTTTTTGGGGGGGGGGGGGGCGGGGGTTCGATCCCTCTTTAATTAAAAAGCTAGTTTTGCAACCCTAAAATTAGGAACATGTGTGTTTATATGTATAAAGGGTTAAGTTCCTTGACTTGTAATTAATCCATGATACTTCATGTAAGGTTATCATGGATTAGGGTTTGTAATTAATTGTTACGTTACTTGCTACATGTAATAAAAAGATAGAACTAAAGTTAGGGAAGACCTAATTAATTAAATTAATGAATCTTTTATGTGCAACGTGGTATATGCTTGCTAAGACTTACGCAACCAACTTGTTGGTGTATGTGGTCCATTGGTACCATTAGCTCAAAAACCAATGGGAGTCTTAGTAATTATATGCATATTAATACACATATAGATTATTAATATGATTTATCAAAAGGTTTGCATGTGGCTATATGATTGAATGGTTAAGATTATATAAGTTATTATGTGGTTATTTATTTTTATTAAATTACTTGTTTTTTTTTTTTTTTTTTTTGGTTTAAATTACTTGTTGAATTATAAGCAAAAAGAGGGTAATTTTTGGAATAGAAAATAAATTGACCTAATAACTATGAAACCTTGATGTGATAAATTATATATTGCCAAGTCTTATGTGCCGACAGTGGTTCGATTCGCACAGTAATTTGCTCCCAGGCGAAACTAGCAATATTATAGTTTATAACATATTTTTAAGACTTAGAATCATAAACTTTTGATTGACTAATTAGTTTTGAACCAATAGTGTAAACGGCTCACCCAGTTTAGACAAACTATAAGAAGGGTATTGTAACACCCCCGTTTTTGATATATGCAACGGAATATAAGTTGGGGTATTACTTCAAGTATCACAGTCATGAAAATAGAAACGACTCGAAAAGAGACGTTTTAAATAAAATTGTTATCATTCATTTATTTAAATCAGAGTACATAATATAGGTCCCAGCGGGAAGTTTCGAAATACGTTATAAAAGTTACATTATTCATTGAATGATAACAAAGTGGACACTCTTTTTATAAGAAGAAAGTCCACAGCCACTCCGTGCCAAATCCAGCTTCGAATTACCTGAGATAAAACATGCTAAAAAGTTAACACAAACATTGAGTGAATCCATAGCGTTTAAAGTTATAATCAGTTTAAACACAAGCTAAGTAGAAAGTAAATCAGTAATATTGCAGTTCAATATATTGCCCTAAGTCTCATGACACGCAAAACGTTAACAGGTTTACTATCATAGTTATAAACTAATGATGCATATTACTATATAATTAAATGCAGTAATTTTGCCTCCGAGTAGGAGATTGCCGGTCTCTTTATTGATCTCAAATAAAATGCATTTGGTCACGTTACGGTAACACAAAGGGGTTGTCAAACCCAATAGATCTATTCATTATATTCGCGCTCACCCGAAAGTTATTAATGGTCCATGATGGGAGGTCTTTTAGGCAATAGGTAGCTTAGGCAATATTAATCAGGAAAGCATATAGAAAAATACTTGTGTTCGGTTTTGTAGCATGTATCTCCCCACAAGTTTGGAAAATATATAAAAAGTGGGACTATGAACTCACCTTAGCAGTCTGGATGGAAAACAAAATTAAATAGAGTTGATAAACGTCTCCGGCACGCAACCTTGGTTGTTATGTCAAATTTTTCGTATTCAAATATATATAAGTTTTAATATTCGTATCGTAACGTTTTGGTTGATAGTTAAATGTTTAATTGAGACAATATGAAGTCTCTTCAAAAGTTGGTGGATAGTAAGATTTTATCTTATTTCATGTGTTTATGTTTATGCTTCGTCCGTTTGTTATCGAGATAAACGTATTTTGTTTATTTATTTCTATTATAATATATTCAAAATATATTTCTAATAATAATTATAAAATATTAAGCTTTTTACCCCTATAGTTTTATATATTGACGGTTTATACCCCTGAACTTTCATAAAATGACAATTTTTACCCCTGAACTTTCATAAAATGAAAATTTTTACCCCTCAACTTTGGTGAAATGACAGTTTTTACCCCTGTAGTTTCAAAAATGACAATTTATACCCTCAACTTTAAGTCGTTGGCAAAAATAGTCCTTGGTTTAATATCTTTGAGATATTTACATTTTTGACCCAATAAAACTCTAACTTTCAAATTTGGCACATTTTCCCCTTAAACTCTATGTCGATTTCATTTTAGGTCCTAGTTTTAAAAACAGTTGGAGTTTTGACAGATTTGGCCCTCCAAGCATTTTCGCTATATCATTCGACATCCTTTATTCATTTTTACGCAATTTAAGCTTAGGAAAAAGGCACGATTTGCTACGACTCGTTTATGAATGTTATAATAAGTTGGTAAACATCTTATTTATGGCTTATTAGCTTATATTTTGAGCTTATTAGGCTCGAATTAATTAGAAAGGGTGCGACAGTTTTAGTTTGCGATGGACAGTTTTGGGACACGAATAAAAGCGAAGCTAAGCAATCTTTTTACAACGTTCTTTTTCCTATAATTAGCTAGTTAGGTGGTCTTTAACGTGGCCGAAATTCAGATTTTATTGGGGCCATTTGGTGGTCGAAATGTTGTTCCAAAGTTGGTCGAGTGGGACAGTTTTTCGACAAGAAAAAGAAAAGAAAAACAAATGGGTTTTTGATTTCTAAGCTTATGGCCTAGTTTTACAAGCATGTTAACAATATTATTAACATATTTAATCTGTCTCTAACATGTTTTAATGATTCCTAGATTAGTAATATGTAAAAAAAAAATAGGGGTGTTCTTGGTTGGCTCGACAAAAAGAAAAAGAAAAGAAAACATGGGTTTTTGGCTTAGCTTGCTATTAGACTATATTTAGTGATATATTTTATGTGTTTTTAAGTTTACAAAAGGTAAGGAAAAGTGCTAGAATACGTACTTGCTTATTTATACGATTATGGGAAATATGGGGCGAATGGTTTGGAAATGTAATGCTTGAGCTTCTCCTCCTTCAAGGCTTCCTAAGATCCTTTCTTTAGATTATGTGAGGGCTGTTTGATCAGTAGATAAATGTGAGAGTGGCTGTTTTTATGTGGGTCGAATGGTGGTGAGGGAAAATGGAAATGTATGGGTTGACTTTTATAGAAAAATGGGAGTTAGGGTTTCCAAGGTGCTAAGTCACCTTGTTATGGGAATAAGGGAACATGGTGATGTAATTAAAGTCATTTGAGGCCAAGTGTAAGGAGGGGGAAGAGGGGATATGTGTGTTTAATTCCTAACCATAATCTTTACCTACATTCTTTGACTTATGTTAATATTTCAAGGGACATGGATATGTGGGAGTTTTTAGGACTTAGAGGGATATATATGGTGTAAGATATACTTAGGAGCTCGTAAGGGATTAATTTGGTTAGCTTGTAGTTTGGTTCGAACTAGGGATTAAAATGTGGGTCGAATGGCTTTATGGATTGTACATTGGGCTATGACGTGTTGTACACTAGGTTTTAGGGATGTAACAAGGTTGGTTTAGGGTTTAGTTTAAGTATTTGTTGAGTAGAAAAATAATTAGGGCTTGTATATTTATTACATGTGTCGAATTATGCATAAAAAGAAAAGAAATCATGTTGTGCTTTAAGGGGTAGTACCATGGGCTTAATAGGGTTGTACTAAGGTTCATGTAATATGGAAAATATATTTTTAGGGTTTTCTTATGTTAGTTTAATTATATGTTAATTTTATTAGGTTTAAAAGTATACGAATGAGATTTTATGTTTCTATGCATTGGATGCTTGTACATTAGGTTTAGGGACTTGTACTTATATTTAGTGAGTTTAAGAAATTTATTTTTAAGGCTGGTGTTTAAAAGACATGGATATTGTGCTTTAAAATAGGTACATTGAGGTTTATAATGTGATTTATATATATATATTATGCTATTATGCATAAATGACTTGTACCTTGGCTTGAAAGACTTGTACACTTATAATTTGTAAAAATCATATATACATTAATTAGGGTTTGTGATTTTATTACATAAAATCATGATTTAATGAAATTAGGGTTTGTATCGGGAGTTAAAGTGAATTTAGGGTTTTTGTGCTTTAGAGGCTTGTACATTGGCTTGGATGAGTTGTACTTTAGTGTTTTAGGGTTTAGTTATTCATAATTATTGTTAAAATGGTTTAGGGTTTCGTAGAAATTCTAATAGATAAGAAATGTTTAGTTTGTTTGTTAACGAATTAACGTAAAGTGGTAAATGGTATATCGTAATGTTTTATAAAGAAATGTTTATATAAAATAAACATTAAGTAAGTTGATGTTGGTCCGCGTGTGAGCACGTTTATCGAGGATGTGAGTTACGTCACATTAGATAGTAGTTATGATTAGATAATAAATAAAATAAAATAAAATAAATTATATATAGAATTAGGACAAGTATTCTTTATTATAGGGCGAAATTTTACGAGTGGTTACAGTATCCCCCCGTTGAGGGAATCTCGTCCCGAGATTCAGTCTATGTTGGTTGAGGTGTGAGAAAAAAGGTATGGGTATTTTGCCCGTATTTGACTTTTTTCTTGTTTCCAAGTTAATTCTGGTCCTTTCTTAGGGTTTCATCTAATCTTAACGATGGGAACATGGCTACAACACATGATCTAAATAGATAGGGGAATTTTAAGATTCTTACTTATTCGGATAGTGAGTGTGAGAATGGGGAAATCGTATAACGATTTGATCGGTGATGTGAGTTTGATATGCTTAAAATGCCTAAAGTTTAAAACTAATATTATATATAATATTATCTTGTTTTTATGCCCTTTATATCCAATACTATCGTTTCACTGTTAGTCCTTGGTTATACTTTTAGTTCAAAAAAAAAAAAGTCGTCTAGGAATTTCTATTCGGTATTCAATAGAATGTATTTGCGTTAGTTTTATTCCTACTAGATGAAATAAATTTGAATTTTTTTCCACCTAATAAATCCAATGGCTGTGAATAGTGATTTCTAACGGTCAGGAATAGTAAATTATCACGGCTAGGAATAGTGTTGTGAACAGTGGTTTCCAACGGTCGTGAATAGTACATTCTAACGGCTAGTTTTACCTATATATACTCTATTTTAATTTCCATTCTTTCACAAAACATATATCTCTCAATTAACACTTCCAAAATGCCGCATATTATCACAATCTTAGCAATCGTCTATGTTGTTCTTGCGGTTACTTATTTGGCGTATGTTCCTAATGAAGATTACGCATTCTTGGTTTGCGTTCTAGCGGCTATCATACCATTCGTGATCCTAGCCATTGGCGTCGACAAGTTATGGGGGTAATAGTCTTGCGCTAGGGTTGTTAAAATGAGTTCTTGTTTTATTTCTATGTAATCCTTAATAAATATGGAATAAAACTCGTTTGTCTTTATGTCTAATATCTTGTCTTGGTATCGTGTGTAATGGTTTGTTTATCGCACAGGATAATCAAGGTGATTCATCCCGTGGTGGCTCTCGCTATTGCTGGATTGGTGGTTGTCTTTATTGCTATGGCGGGTCAACCTATTGGCGATTCTATCCCTTTTTTTGTAATCATTGTAACATTAGCACTCCCGTTGCTAATTATGTCGTTATGTATGAATTTTCGTGAATTCTAATAAAATTTGTACTATTTGTGTTTTCCATAAATCTTTGTGAATTCTTAAGGTTCTCTATCCGTAATTTTTGTCGATTTCCTATCATATAGGTAATATGTAGTAGGTGTAGACATCTATTGTATTTAATCAAGAAGTGATATTTTATGAACAATTTATTTTGTTTCAATATTTTGCTTTTGAATGAAAATTGTTATTAGAAAATCTGAAAAGATAACTGTTCCATTTATGACATGATTCTTCCTAAATTAGACATAGTTGATCAAGCTATGAATAATTGAGGACCAAATGATGTGATGTTTGGCTCAGTCACTGTGGTATTTATACTTTTCAAAAAGTTTTAGATGGTGTTCAACGTGTTGTTTTTGTAAAATAACAACATAATTATTTTTCAAAAGAATAAGGAAATTTTGGTTCACACTATGGTGATGAGTTAGGAATTTTCTAGGGTACTAATGGGATATCCTTAAAATAACTCTTAGGGTTCGTGTGAGAATCTTACAGGGTGGTGATAGTCTATTGTTTAGTCAGAAATAATATTAGTCAAATTCCTAATGGTATAACAGTGTCATGTTACGTAATGACTATGAACAGGGTAAATGAAATAGAAACTGAGATTGTGATTATTATGGAATTATTACAAAGTAGAGATTCCATACAGTAGAAAGGTAGTTATTACACTTAGGTTACATCCATCGTAACTAAGGTAAAGTACAAAAGAAAATATAACTTAGAGAGTTCTAAACTACAGTTTATTTATCTACTACAGGAATTTATCTTCTGCTTAAATACTGATGTCGTCCTTTGACGTTGTTGGGATCTTAACGAGTTCTCATTCTCTTGCACTAGTTTTGTCTTTCCAATTGGTATTGTAGTTTGGGCACTGATTCTTGTAGTGTCCTTTTCCACCACATCCGTGGCAGGTTACGGTTACTGGCTGTAGATTGTCTCCTGTTGCTTTGAAGTCTTTGGTCTGATGTCCAACTCTCTGGCACCTTGCGCACTTAACAATGCATGGACCATAGTGGTGCAACAAGCATTGAATGCACAATGGTTTTCTTCCGACATAACCACTCGCTTTAGCAGGTGTGGCTGCATAGGCTCTGGCAGTTTCCTGCTGATGATTCTGTTGGTGGTGGTAGTTGATGCGATCTTGAAGATGCTTGCGGTGATAGTCGTGGTCATTGGTGTACTTACAGTAGATGGGAATGATGGTTTTTCTCTCATCAAGTTTTCGCTTATGGTTATTTTTCCTAGGTGTAACACTTTGCTTAATTCCTTGGGCACGGGTGATGGTAGGTTTAGTCATTCCTTCTGGGCCTTTATGGTGAGCTGGTCTACAACCCGTGATACTTTCAGGGATATGTTTACAAGACACAACTGTTTTCTTTTCTCCTGTTGCCATATTATTGCTACTCAGGTGAGCTACTGTAGTCACTTCGAGTATTGCTGCAATGAGGTTGATTACCAATTTTTGGATCGCTTCAGGAGTCATTGGCGTGGTTAGTGCTGGTGGGGTATTTGTATCATTCATGCTGGCTATCTTCTATTACTATCACATGAATCACGAATTTAGAACTTACGTAATGACCATGTTAACATAATTTGAGTATACTTAGTCCTAACAAGTGGTCACAATGCGAAGTCATAACCAATTGAGAATCACAAAATTACGATGTGTCTGGTTAATATCGTAGATAAATGATTTACTCTTGGTATAAAACTGCTAAGGAACAAGCTAATTCATCTGCAAATGCTGAAATTCAGCAACTTTCTCTTCATTGATCAAGTTTTTCTTTCGAAATTTGTCTTAGAGGATTCTATGGTTATAGCCTAGTTATGGTAGGTATAAGGAATTATAATAATCGTAAGTAATGTCATGGTAGGTCTGGATATAATTACTGAAAATAACATGACATTAATAACTTGATCGATTGTTTTTGCAAAAAAATTGATACAGGGTCTTTTATTAATGCTTCATGTGGTAGGTTAAGGATTTTCTGTCTCTAGTATAAGTGTTTGGTCCTTTATTGACAATTGTGGTCCTAGTTTCTGTTACTTACTGTGCTACAAGTTGGTCGGTTGACTAGGTTTAGAGGAAAGGGAAAGTGACTTTTATTGCGTTTCAAGTATGATTTTGGTTTACGTGGAGCCATTTGTCTATTAAGGAGAGTAACAAATGGTGGGATTTTGCATGAGGTCATGAGAAATCATAACATGCATGCATAGCATCACAGTAGGGCATAATAGAAAGAATTTATTTACAACAAAAATATATAACAAAAGGAAATTGTTATAGATTTAAAAGTCGATTATAAATTCTGAAAGTTTTCAAGCTTATTGGATAATACAGGAAACACTAACCAAAAACTTTTTGGTTTAGTGGGCACAACAATGATACAAGTGAATTTAAGGTCAGTTACGTTCTTGACGTAAATACTTAACTTCAGCCTCAAGTTTCAGTTGTGTAGCTTTCATTTCTGAGAAGCGTTCCTGAAATTCCTGATACATCCTCATTTGGTTGGCCAACATGGCTTCTAAGGCGAAAATCTTCTGACTCTGGTTTCTTGTCGTATCTCTGGCCATCCATAGGGTCCTTTCAATATCTTCCACTCTACCATGTGTCTGACTATGTTCTCTTCTCGAACTGCGGATTCTGGAATCTAAACTTCTAAATTCCTGGTTGTAAGTATCCTTCATCTTATCAATCTTTATTCCTAAGTCGAACACTGCTCGTCTTTCGGCATCGGCTCTTCTGAACAGAGTGTCAAGGTTACGGTCGTACCATTCGAAACGTAATGGTTGTAACCCTTCCAGTTGTTCAGTGTGAATGTCTAGGGTGTGAGCGTGTTGATAAAGAAGAGTCCATATTGAATCATGAGTGTTTAAATTATGGTCAGGGGAATTAGGTGAAGATACGTCATCCGGAATGTCTGGTATTGGGGAATCTGGAATATCAGGTAGTGGAGAGTTTGGCTCAACATCTTTCCAAATTGTTTCTTGGTGTGAATTCTGTAATACCTGAAATTCAGATAACCTGTAAAATGACCAAATTACCCCTGATAACATAAAACCTTATTAAATAACTTATAAAATTCCGAAATAATTCCAAAACATCTGAAATCGAACTATATCTGAAACAAATAAATTTCTGGGAAAATGTTACATCATTTTAAATGTTCAAAAATAATCATGCACATTTATTTATTTAAAATCCGAAAATACACATATTAATTAAATGTAATGTTAATTCTTTTAATTAGATAATATGTAAAGTAAATTAAGGAAAGATTATATAAATCAAGCCCAATAATTTCATGATTCTATGTACCGAAATTCTTGATTCTCTGCCCCCCCCTAAGTCGGTTTTAAGAGATATAATCAAATCCTTTATTCTTTTCTTCTAAACCTAATCGCAAAAACAAGGAGAAAACCCTTAGCGACAACAAAAATTCGACCCAATCAATCACACGATTTCTGGACTTGAACAAGGATTTTTCTGGGGTTCTTGGAGGTGCAAGGAAGCTAGGAAAAATAAGGGTTGCTGCGTTTTGTCATTGGTTCGTTCTTGTTCTTTATTTCTTGTCGAATTGATCAAAAGCAAGGTAATAATCCATACGACTAAACCAAACGTTTTAAAATTTATATGGCAATTTTCCTGTGATCCTTACATGTTATATAACTCATATAAATTATATGAATCGAAGCATGCATGCTAATCTATGCGTATGAAAATATAATGAACAAAGAACACGTAAATCACAATAATATGTAATCCGAATTTCTGGACATGATAGCTATTTTATTTAGACCTCATATGATGTAATAGACCTGGGAAAAATGATAGATCGAATTATAGTAGCCTAAATCATGTCGTGTTATTTTTGATGTCTAAAACGTACGTAAATATGCAATATATGTTAAACGATTTTTCTGGGCATGTTCTTTATTTTTCGTGGGTTCCTTATGAGTCATATGATCTGGGAAAAATATGAGTTTGATTTTTAGAAGCTTATATTTAACGTGGTTAATTATTGTATAAACCGGATTTTGTGAAAACAAAGAAATAAAATAAAATGGAAATCGGGGCTTCTAGGGTTAGGGTTCTTGGACATGATTCTGATCATTTAATGTGTTTTAAGGATGAATTAATGATGGTTCAATGATTGGTGAAAAGTAGGGTTTGTATTTGTTGTTAAAAAGTCTAGCCGATTTAAGGAAAAAAATATAAGGACCTGTTTTGCCAACTTTGAAACTTCTGGGATATTTTTTTAAGATCATATACATCTGTAAGAATGTGGGAAAAATATAACTTTGGGGTCCTAAGTGTAAATATTGCAATATAATGAATTAATGGCATATTAGGGTTTCGATTTGAAATTAATTAAAAGTGAGGGACCAAAAGTGTAAATCTAAAATTCTGAAGTTGTTTTGAGTTAATACTGATATAAAAAGGTTGTTGTGTAATTTTGAGGATTTATGGGCTAATTATGTAATTGTTATGAATTATGACTTAATATATATGTTTTGTAAACTTAAAGGACTAAATATGTAAATTCTGAATTCTGAGGGGTCAAATCTGTAAAGTACGAAATTCTGATGGGATATTCTGTAATTATGAAATATAATATGCTTGGTTGGTAATTATGGATATTGTATGGTTTAATTTGTAAAATACGTAATTATAAGGTTGGTTTTGTAAATTATGTAACTAAAGGGATGTAATCTGTAAATTGTGAAACTTAAGGGAATAAAATGTAATTCTGAATAAAGTGAGCATATAATTCTGTAACTTGAAGTATTTTCACTAATGACCTTGGAAATTAATGAAGTTACATTTAAAACCCTAAACTTTGTATAATTGTCATTTAAAACCCTAAACTTCTGTAATTTGATAAAATGTACTGTATTCCATAATAATCTTTGAATCAGGGTTAAACCTAATCTGAAATGATAACATCTGTTAATTCTGGAAACCTGCTAATTATGGGAACTTACTAAATCTGGAAAGTTACTAAAAATAGAAAGTACATAAAGTGAAGAGATAAACTAAAAGGAATAATCTGAATAAGAAACTTTAGTAATTCTGTCTTCCTCTTCCTTAGGTGTGAAGAAGGAGAAGTCTTGATCATTGTTCTGTGTTTGTTTGATTTTCTGCTGTGCTAATAAGGTACAGATATTCTGCCCTATTTCAGTAAGGGTGTTTCTTTCCCTTTTCTCTCAGTATTTCATTTTCCTTATTAGGATTCCCTATACCATTGCTATGTTCCCATCTGTTTGTGAATCTCTGTTGTGATCTGTTATCTTGAATCTTTGTTTGAACCTTCTGCTATGATTTGCTATTCTGAACCTTTGTTTTAAACTCTGATTTGAACCTTTGATAATTCTGGACTTTAACATGAACCTTTTTGCCATGTACCCTTAAGACATGACTTTCTGATTTTGATAGTTCATTTGACCTCTGACCTCTGACCTACAGTTTGATATCCGAGCCAATCACTAGGCATGAGGGTTTCATGTCCATGTCATTGATGCACCTTTGACATGACTCTAGGGCAGGAGAGTGATGACCTGTTCCGTCCCTGATTTATTTTATCTGGTGTGTTAAGGAGTTTCTGGCCACCGGGGGCGCATGGATGCATCCTAGTTCTGATTCTGTTATCTGTTATCTGTTATCTGTTATCTGTTTATGTATATGTTTATTATTATATCTGGTGACTGATGGTGTGTGCGATACACGTCACTCACATTATCTGGGAGTTGGCCACTCTACACAGGTTTGTTGTATTATATGATATTATCTGTTATCTGGGCTCGTGATGGATTTCTGTTTTCCCTAAACCTGATTTGTTTCATTATCTCTTTTTCATTCTTTTCTTGTTCCTTATTTCCTTTCCTATTCTTTCACTTTGCTTCTGTATCTGTATGATCTGTATTCCTGATTTGTTCTGTACTGCTATCTGTTATCGTTTATGTTATCTATATATCTGTTCACTGAGCTCTCGTAGCTCAGCCGCATTTCTTTTCCTGCGGCAGGTACTTAAGCTAGGAAGCTGGGTTTTAGCTTTGGGATGAGAGCAATCTGATTTGGAGTTTTGACCTTAGTGATTTTAGCTTTACCATCTGGATTTCTATTTATTTTGATATGCCATTGTTTAGGCATTTGAATATTGGATTTTGTACTTCAGTTATTTTGTCTTGCATTTGATATAAGTCATGTTGACTTATTTTGGATTTAATGTTAAGGCTTCCGCTGTTTTATTATTGAATGTTATGTTTGTTCTGATATGAAGCCATATATTTGTGACATCTTTGCCCTTGTCGGGTTGGGTTGTTACAAATTCTGTCCAACCTCAAACGTTGTCGGACAATGATCCGTGCTAAAGTGTATATATAAATAATATGCAGACGGATACACGTGAATCAATACAAATCACCCCTTTAGGAAAAAGGATACTTGCAAAAACTCACGTTTGTGTGTGTGATACCAGGTAAGTGATTACCCGGGTCATGTCCCAACGAGGTGTGAATGGGCAATCTTTAAAGGTTTAGATTAGAGTGACTGATGATTGTAATATGGAATTTTGCTTTTATTTTTTATTTTATAATAAAACAGAAAATGTTTTTGGGTTTTTATTATTTTTTTATATGATATTATATATAAAAGAAAAGAAAAATATTTTTGTATTTTATATGGGTTTATGAAAGTGGAAACTTCTGAAAGAAGGATCTCAAGTCACTAATCGCTTAAAAATCTCAACGATATTGTCGCAACACAACCTCCCCGACAGCGGCGCCAAAATTTGATTAGTCTGAAAACGTATATATAAATATCAGACGGATACACGTGATACGCGGGAAATGACAAATCAACCCTTTAGGAAAAAGGCCAACTTACAAAACCCGTGAACACGCAGTGTGATACCGGGCAAGTGTTACCCGAGTCGTGTCCCAACGAGGTGTGAATGGGCAATCGTTGAAGGTTTAGATTAGAGTGACTGATGATATGGAATTTTTGCTTTTCTATATTCTAATTAAATAATGAGAAACAAATTCTCAAAATAAAATTAAGATTAACAAATTATATTAAAAACGCGTTACGGGAATTATAAAGACGCGATTAAAAAGTGAAATCTATAAAATTAAACCCTACAAGTGCTAAATTATTTTTCCTAGAATCTAAATGATAAAAGAAAATTTTAGAAAAAAGATTTGAATTTTTCTGACTTTTATATTTTTTATTATGATTTAAAAACAGTTTTAAAAAGAAAAATACATTAAAAATACTAAAACTATTCTAAAAATTCTGGAATTTTTTCTATAAATACTTTATACAATGACAATCCTAGAAAAATTATAAAAAAGATTCCAGCTTATTCTAATAAGCTGTAATAAGCTAAAAAGGTACGAATAAGCAAAAATGGAAAAACAAAGTTAAATAGTAAATGTTACAAACTATAAATGAAAAAGACCTACGGGCAGAGTGGTGTTGGTGTTGTGCTACTATCCTAAAGGTCTGGGGTTCGATCCCTACCCAGACCTTTTTGCTTTTTATTTTTAATTTTTAATTTTCTACTACAAACTTATTAAGTTGATGAAATTAAGCACTTTTACTAACTGTCATATTTTCTGAAAACTTTAAAAATAAGCTAGAAATAAGCTCAAAGGACTGAGCAGTGGGCAAAGTGGGAAGAAACTGAGGTTGGGTACCTCAGTTCAATTGGGGTGATTTTAAGCCGAGAAAAAGCTACTAATAAGCTATAGTTTAACTACCAAAGTGAAACCTCATAGACTTCATAATATGAACTTACTAAAATCCAAAATCTAAACCTCAGGATGGCTTAATTACAGCTTAAAAATAAGCTGCAAATCAGCCAAGATGTTGATGAGGTTGCTGATATAGCAGGTGAACAGGGCAAAAATAGCCCTTTTTAAGCTGTTGAAAAGCATTGATAAAAAAATTCTAAAAATATATAAAAAATATGACCAAGTACACAAGCCATCAAACTCTATGCGTGCCAAATTTCAGCTTAATTGGACTTAAGATGAAGAAATGAAAAATAAAAGAAATTTGATGCAGAATGGAAAATACGAAAAATTTAGAGTCTACTATGACTGTGTGATCAGTGGGCATGTAATATGGCACAAACCTAATGGAAACTTAACCAACTATTTAGTGTACACTTATATGACCTAAAGGACCACAGAAATGCCAAATATAAGGGCCAAATGAGCTTATAGCTTATATTGGCTTATTTGATCATTTAGTTGCCTGAAATTACCACAGCCTATGCAAAACTACTATATCTATCAAATTGGCTTAATAGGACTTAGAAACAGCTTATTTACTCTATTTAATGCAAGATCAAACTTAAGCTAATGGCAAATGTACAGTGACAAGCTAGTTTAACCCATTTCAACCCATTAGGCCAAACAACCCTTTAAGAGGGTCTGTTCTTGTTTTGAACTAGCACAGGCCTGTTTAAGCAAGGTTTCTTGATCTTTACCTATCAATTGACTTAATTCAACTATAATAAGCAACTTTCAAATCACAATAAGCACTAAATTAAGCTAATCTTATTATGAGCTATTTTTGGCTTTTTATAGAGTTTTTAAGCAAATTAAAGAAAAAAGCTATTTTAAACTGATAAACAAGTGAAATACAATTATAAAATACTAATAAGCAGAAAATGACTATAATAAGCTAAAAAGAAGCTAAGGAACAGTAAAGATAGAAAATAAAGCAAAACTTTGAAAATGGCTTACAACTGAATTGGAATAGGAAACCAAGAAAAGTGATCAGAGACAAGCTTAGCTTGTCATAACCAAGCTCTCAACCCAATCAAGCTTTCCAAAACAGCTTATTCCACACAACTGCTTATTTGACTTTTTGACTTTTTTGGAAATTTTGAAATTAAAGCAGGACTAAGCACAATAAACTAACAATAAGATGTCACAAGCTTATGCTAGCTTATTAAACTGAAAGAGAAGCTTTTAAACAACAACAACTTTGAATAACTGAATTAACATTAACTTGGATTTGAATTAGAACTGAAATGGTACAACTCTTTTGAAACTGAAATTGAAACTGAATTTAAGATTACAATAACATGAGATGATTAAACCTAAAAGCTTATTCTAATTTGACTTGAAAATAAATTACACTACGAATGGTTTAAAACTGTGAGAAATATTTCTTTGTTCCTTCTTTCCTTTAAATAGACATCTCAGAAGCTTCCCTCATCAATTTCGAGAAAATCCCATCATTGGTATAACCTTAATTCAATCTTGGCCGTTAATTTGCATTTTTGGCGGGAAAGTAGTCCATGTGGGTTTTTAACATCTTCTGAGCACATGGGGGAGGGTACTGTGTAGTGTTCTTATTGGAGGAGGGGGGGGGGGAGGTGGATTATCAGGGATAAGGTTTGGTTTTGCAAAGGCCATGGTATTGGTGAGGGTGGTATTGGCGGGCAAGTGGGAAGAAGAAGGGAAGTTTGACTTGGGTCAAACTTCTGGGTTTAGCTAAAAATAGAATACGGGGTATGGGTTGGGTTATGTGGGTATTGGTTGGGCTTGTTGGGCTGGGTTAGTGAATGGGTTAGAAAGGTTGGGTTTTATTGATGGGTTAAGCGTAATGGTTTAATAGGTTTTAGTTTGATCCGGTTATGTGTAGATTTAATCACAAGGACCAAATTGTAATTTAGGAAACTTCAAGGATAAAACTTGCCAAGTTTCAAACTTCAGGGACCAATCTTGTATTTTCTGAAAATCATCTCCAAGGGTTATTCTTGACAAGTAGAGCAATTTCCCGGACCAAACTCATAAATTCCGTCCCCGTCCTCGGCTTTTGAACTTTTTCCAATCTTGTGCACGGTTTTGGCTGTTTCTGCCTGTTTTCGATCTTTTTGTACCTGAAACACATAAAAACACAAACCAAGGATATTTGCAATATAATATGGTCTATTTGGCTGTTTTCAGTATTTTTATGGTCTAAAATGGGTATAAAATGATGAGTATTTACACACTCATCAGACAACCAATCAACTCTTCATCTGATGTAGTTCTCCTAAGTTTCTAACGTGGAGGCGAGTGGGTAGGTGATGTGCAAGTAGTACGGAGGGTAGTTTCATTAATATCAGGTGTTTCGGGGGACATGGTACTGTAGTTACCCGCAAATAGTAATTATAAGTAATTAATAATATTAAGGGAGGAAAAATAAAGGTGAAATAATCAAGTGTGTGAAGATTGTGCAAAATAATTCCTAATAGGTAATATACTGAGTACGGTAATATGCAGGCACGGAGGGCGTATGATGGTATGGTGTAAAATCATTTATTTTTGAAAGTGTAGTTATAGTCCAATGTTTGAAAACATTTGGTTCTCTATAACCATGAGCTCTGATACCAATCTGTAACACCCCCGTTTTCGATATACGCAGCGGAATATAAGTTGGGGTATTACTTCAAGTATCACAATCATGAAAATAGAAAACGACTCGAAAAGAGACGTTTTAAATAAAATTGTAATCATTCATTTATTTAAATCAGAGTACATAATATAGGTCCCAGCGGGAAGTTTCGAAATACGTTATAAAAGTTACATTATTCATTGAATGATAACAAAGTGGACACTCTTTTTATAAGAAGAAAGTCCACAGCCACTCCGTGCCAAATCCAGCTTCTAATTACCTGAGATAAAACATGCTAAAAAGTCAACACAAAGGTTGAGTGAATCCATAGCGTTTAAAGTTATAATCAGTTTGAACACAAGCTAAGTAGAGAGTAAATCAGTAATATTGCAGTTCAATATATTGCCCTAAGTCTCATGACACGCAAAACGTTAACAGGTTTACAATCATAGTTATAAACTAATGATGCATATTACTACATAATTAAATGCAGTAATTTTGCCTCCGAGTAGGAGATTGCCGGTCTCTTTATTGATCTCAAATAAAATGCATTTGGTCACGTTACGGTAACACAAAGGGGTTGTCAAACCCAATAGATCTATTCATTATATTCGCGCTCACCCGAAAGTGATTAATGGTCCATGATGGGAGGTCTTTTAGGCAATAGGTAACTTAGGCAATATTAATCAGGAAAGCATACAGAAAAATACTTGTGTTCGGTTTTGTAGCACGTATCTCCCCACAAGTTTGGAAAATGTATAAAAAGTGGGACTATGAACTCACCTTAGCAGTCTGGATGGAAAACAAAATTAAATAGAGTTGATAAACGTCTCCGGCACGCAACCTGGGTTGTTATGTCAAGTTTCAGTAATCGTATTTCAATATATATAAGTTTTAATATTCGTATCGTAACGTTTTGGTTGATAGTTAAATGTTTAATTGAGACAACATGAAGTCTCTTCAAAAGTTGGTGGATGGTAAGATTTTATCTTATTTCATGTGTTTATGTTTATGCTTCGTCCGTTTGTTATCGAGATAAACGTATTTTGTTTATTTATTTCTATTATAATATATTCAAAATATATTTCTAATAATAATTATAAAATATTACGCTTTTTACCCCTATAGTTTTATATATTGACGGTTTATACCCCTGAACTTTCATAAAATGACAATTTTTACCCCTGAACTTTCATAAAATGAAATTTTTTACCCCTCAACTTTGGTGAAATGACAGTTTTTACCCCTGTAGTTTCAAAAATGACAATTTATACCCTCAACTTTAAGTCGTTGGCAAAAATAGTCCTTGGTTTAATATCTTTGAGATATTTACATTTTTGACTCAATAAAACTCTAACTTTCAAATTTGGCAGATTTTCCTCTTAAACTCTATGTCGATTTCATTTTAGGTCCTAGTTTTAAAAACAGTTGGAGTTTTGACAGATTTGGCCCTCCAAGCATTTTCGCTATATCATTCGACATCCTTTATTCATTTTTACGCAATTTAAGCTTAGGAAAAAGGCACGATTTGCTACGACTCTTTTATGAATGTTATAATAAGTTGGTAAACATCTTATTTATGGCTTATTAGCTTATATTTCGAGCTTATTAGGCTCGAATTAATTAGAAATGGTGCGACAGTTTTAGTTTGCGATGGACAGCTTTGGGACACGAATAAAAGCGAAGCTAAGCAATCTTTTTACAATGTTCTTTTTCCTATAATTAGCTAGTTAGGTGGTCTTTAACGTGGCCGAAATTCAGATTTTATTGGGGCCGTTTGGTGGTCGAAATGTTGTTCCAAAGTTGGTCGAGTGGGACAGTTTTGCAACAAGACAAAGAAAAGAAAAACAAATGGGTTTTTGATTTCTAAGCTTATGGCCTAATTTTACAAGCATGTTAACAATATTATTAACATATTTAATCTATCTCTAACATGTTTTAATGATTCCTAGATTAGTAATATGTAAAAAAAATAAAAAATAGGGGTGTTCTTGGTTGGCTCGACAAAAAGAAAAAGAAAAGAAAACATGGGTTTTTGGCTTAGCTTGCTATTAGACTATATTTAGTGATATATTTTATGTGTTTTTAAGTTTACAAAAGGTAAGGAAAGGTGCTAGAATACTTACTTTCTTATTTATGCGATTATGGAAAATATGGGGAGAATGGTTTGGAAATGTAATGATAGAGCTTCTCCTCCTTCAAGGCTTCCTAAGATCATTTCTTTAGATTATGTGAGGGCTGTTTGATCAGTAGATAAATGTGAGAGTGGCTGTTTTTATGTGGGTCGAATGGTGGTGAGGGAAAATGGAAATGTATGGGTCGACTTTTATAGAAAAATGGGAGTTAGGGTTTCCAAGGTGCTAAGTCACCTTGTTATGGGAATAAGGGAACATGGTGATGTAATTAAAGTCATTTGAGGCCAAGTGTAAGTAGGAGGAAGAGGGGATATGTGTGTTTAATTCCTAACCATAATCTTTACCTACATTCTTCGACTTATGTTAATATTTCAAGGGACATGGATATGTGGGAGTTTTTAGGACTTAGAGGGATATATATGGTGTAAGATATACTTAGGAGCTCGTGAGGGATTAATTTGGTTAGCTTGTAGTTTGGTTCGAACTAGGGATTAAAATGTGGGTCGAATGGCTTTATGGATTGTACATTGGGCTATGGCATGTTGTACACTAGGTTTTAGGGATGTAACAAGGTTGGTTTAGGGTTTAGTTTAAGTATTTGTTGAGTAGAAAAATAATTAGGGCTTTTATATTTATTACATGTGTCGAATTATGCATAAAAAGAAAAGAAATCATGTTGTGCTTTAAGGGGTAGCACCATGGGCTTAATAGGGTTGTACTAAGGTTCATGTAATATGGAAAATATATTTTTAGGGTTTTCTTATGTTAGTTTAATTATATGTTAATTTTATTAGGTTTAAAAGTATACGAATGAGATTTTAGGTTTCTATGCATTGGATGCTTGTACATTAGTTTTAGGGACTTGTACTTTTATTTAGTAAGTTTAAGAAATTTATTTTTAAGGCTGGTGTATAAAAGACATGGATATTGTGCTGTAAAATAGGTACATTGAGGTTTATAATGTGATTTATATATATATATTAAGCTATTATGCATAAATGACTTGTACCTTGGCTTGAAAGACTTGTACACTTATAATTTGTAAAAATCATATATACATTAATTAGGGTTTGTGATTTTATTACATAAAATCATGATTTAATGAAATTAGGGTTTGTATCGGGAATTAAAGTGAATTTAGGGTTTTTGTGCTTTAGAGGCTTGTACATTGGCTTGGATGAGTTGTACTTTAGTGTTTTAGGGTTTAGTTATTCATAATTATTGTTAAAATGGTTTAGGGTTTCATAGAAATTCTAATAGATAAGAAATGTTTAGTTTGTTTGTTAACGAATTAACATAAAGTGTCAAATGGTATATCGTAATGTTTTATATGGAAATGTTTATATAAAATAAACATTAAGTAAGTTGATGTTGGACCGCGTGTGAGCACGTTTATCGAGGATGTTAGTTACGTCACATTAGATAGTAGTTATGATTAGATAATAAATAAAATTAAAAAAAAATTATATGTAGAATTAGGACAAGTATTCTTTATTATAGGGCGAAATTTTACTAGTGGTTACAGTATCCCCCTGTTGAGGGAATCTCATCCCAAGATTCAGTCTGTGTTGGTTGAGGTGTGAGGAAAAAGGTATGGGTATTTTGCCTGTATTTGATTTTTTTCTTGTTTCCAAGTTAATTCTGGTCCTTTCTTAGGGTTTCATCTAATCTTAACGATGGGAACATGGCTACAACACATGATCTAAATAGATAGGGGAATTTTAAGATTCTAACTTATTCGGATAGTGAGTGTGATAATGGGGAAATCGTATAACGATTTGATCGGTTATGTGAGTTTGATATGCTTAAAATGCCTAAAGTTTAAAAATAATATTATATATAATATTATCTTGTTTTTATGTCCTTTATATCCAATACTATCGTTTCACTGTTAGTCCTTGGTCATACTTTTATTTCAAAAAAAAAAAAAAAAAATTCGTCTTGGAATTTCTATTCGGTATTCAATAGAATGTATTCGCATTAGTTTTATTCCTACTAGATGAAATAAATTTGAATGTTTTGTCACCTAATAAATTCAAGGGCTGTGAATAGTGATTTCTAGCAGTCAGGAATAGTAAATTATAACGGCTATGAATAGTGTTGTGAACAGTGGTTTCCAACGGTCGTGAATAGTACATTCTAACGGCTAGTTTTACCTATATATACTTCATTTTAATTTCCATTCTTTCACAAAACATATATCTCTCAATTAACACTTCCAAAATGCCGCATATTATCACAATCTTAGCAATCGTCTATGTTGTTCTTGCGGTTACTTATTTGGCGTATGTTCCTAATGAAGATTACGCATTCTTGGTTTGCGTTCTAGCGGCTATCATACCATTCGTGATCCTAGCCATTGGCGTCGACAAGTTATGGGGGTAATAGTCTTGCGCTAGGGTTGTTCAAATGAGTTCTTGTTGTATTGCTAGCAGATCAACTGATGTAGTGAAACTATGGAAATTTGGATCCTAGTTTTCAAGAAGATTAAATGGATATATGAATATTTCCTGGGTAATTTTCTTTTCTTGAAAAATGGTATTATCGAAAATACTAAAATTGAATTTTGTAAATTCTTTTAATGTATTAATGCAACGTTAAAACCGTAAACGTGGAGCATTCTTTTAGTGGTAAATTGATCTACACCCGTAGGGGTTTTTTTGGCTAGAGTCAACTTTACTAAAAGAATAAACCTAGTCTACTTTCTTTGAGAAGAGTGAGACTTAATCCTATTCTTTTTCATGAATGAGAAAGGTATGATAGGAAAATTAGAATTGTCTAAATTCTAAGAAATAACTCATAGCAAACTTTAATAGTTAAGAAAATTGCACATTTTATGAGTTATTAAATTAGAAGCTAGACTAGTTACCGCAAATTGGTAAAAGGCAAACTAGCATGATTTATCTAGTTGTTGTGCTTTGATGGATAGTCCATTATTTACAAAGTAGAATACATTCTTTTAGTACCTAAGTAATTGTTACGTATGGGTTTTCTCAAAGGTGTAGGAAAGTAAATAACACATATTTGCTTTTACTGGTTATGAAACACTTATAATGTTGTCAAATCCAGTGGGAGCATTGTGTTGTAATTACTGAATAATGAATTAATGTAATGATCTGTAATTCAGTGGGAGCTACAAGCTTTGTTATCTTGGTAGTAACCCAGATTATCTCTAGAATGTCTTGAGATAATTACTTTCTAATTGTAGACACTTGTGGTTTTAAGGATAGTCATGTACGGTTCCTTACTAGACAAGGTGGTTCTATATCTACTAATATCTATGACACAATCGTATTAATCACATAAACAAACGAGTGACGTGTTGTTTATCTAATACATGATGTTGTTCCATGCACAAGTGAGAGAAATCTTTATTGTGTGCAAGGAACAACACATAGGAATATGATTTAAAGGATTTTCTTGACTGCAAGGTAAGAGACTAATGTTCTAATGTGGATTAATCACATCTAATTAATAGAACACTTGAAGTTGTAATCTACGTCATGTGAGAGCTTGGACTAGATTACAAATGGAAAGGTAATTTCATACTTTCATTACTAGCAGATCAACTGATGTAATGAAACTATGTTAATTTACAAGTTTCTAAATTAGATACTTATTAGAACAAGTGTCAATATGATAATAAGACTACTTCAAACTAAATATTTATGTATCATTGGAATGATATAAATGAAGTAATCTAATACTACTTCAAAATTTGAATATTTATGTATTCTTGGAATGTCATAAATAAATGAAGTAATAAATTAACTTGAAATTACTATTGAAACCAGATTTTGGTGTCATGATTACTTTAGTTATACATGTTTATATTTTATTGTAAAGTTATAAATATGAAGTCTTTTAATTGTTACAAGACTTATAATAAAGTAAGACGTTAACTTGTTATGTTTTTTAATTAAGACATATACAAGAAGTCATTGAGTTGATCAATGATTTATAACGTATATTGGGATTATAACAGTTTATGTCTTCTTGTTAAGACATGGACATGAAGTGACTTGGTCAAAAAGTACTTATGTTATATAGCATGGAATTGGCTGGGAAATTCTATTATACCATTAAGCTGACTTAGTTGGTAAATAGATAAGCCAAACGAAATATATTTATCTTACATATTGTAAGATTATCTTACAATATTAATCCTAATGGAATACGTAATGTTTATTGTACGTTCAGTTAGGAAAATCAAACTCTTATTATATTGTTTGATTAAAGATAACTATATCTTCCTTTCTTCCAAAAGTTATCAAGGTTAGAAAATTGAGTATGGGTAGTATAAACTCAATAAGACTCCAACCTAGAAGATCAATAAAACACCATTTATTATGGAATGTGATGAATCACATTAAGTCTTAAAATTGAAGTTCTGAATTTGTTAAACTGCTTTTGAGTAGGTTATTAACAAACTTAATGTAAGGAACTGTCAACATGTATTTGTAATGTCCCAAAAGAGAATAATTTTGTGTTGCTCTACTTGCTATAGTATTTATAGATAGTCTATAAATTGCAAAAGACAAGTGAGAGTTTTATCTTCAAAAGATAAAGTTACAAGATACATAATCTTCTAAAAATACACTAGTAAATGTCATGATGAGGATTAAACATGTTAATGTTAAATCTCAAGATGATGGAATTCTCATTCATAGATCCGTAAGGATATCTCAAATATTTGAATAATATGTTGAGGATTATGAGTTACAGAATTATGGTAAACCTGTTGGTCATTAAGATAAATTGCAAATATTGAATTTGTCAAGTTACTCATACTATGAATGCTTAGATGCAGTCCAGAAAGATAACTAATTTTGGAAACTTAGTTAATCTTGAACTCTATAGTTACACTATAGAATGAAGATGAGTTTCTTCAAAGGGAATGAAAATCCTAGAGATTTAAATTCTTGTATAGAAATCATATGGACAAATTTTGTATACATATTTAATGTATCAAAAGATTATTAATCACACTTAAGCAATTAACTGTGATTGAAATTCTTTCTAGGCACATTAAATATATAAAGATTATGATTGTCATTCTTAGTTTCATTAATATGAAATTGACAATGGAATATCAAAACCCTTTCTTGAGTAATTACTTGTGCGAGGACGATAAGTAATTAAAAGGGGTATTTGAATTAAAAAAAAAATCTTTGAAAGTATACAAGGTGCAATAATTCATAAATGGATTAAGGCATGCATCTAGGAGATATACTTATGTTTAATTATTAAATTCAGTTTTGATTTATAATTAAAATAAGACGATTTCTTAGTATTCTTGAAAACTAGTAGGAGTGTTATATTTATTTTCTTATTTCATATATGTTTATAACATGTAAGAAGTAACATTTCATTAACATTAAATGTTAAGTCTTAGTTTGAAATGAAACTTCACTTGGAAATTTAGGAAATAAACATACAACCTTGGAATATATGTTTATTGTTATAAACATAAGCGGTAAAATAATTGATTCTAATAGAACATGATATACTATTAGAGAGTCTGAATAGAAACATATCTTTGAAAAGATATAACATGAATAAAATCTAAGTTTAACACAAGGATTTTTCATGTATATCATGTTATTTGTTGTATCATGCTTGGGTGAAAGATGATTTGACAACATTAATATCTAATTGAAAGTTATTAGATAACTAAGTGTAATGGATATGGTTGGATATAGAATTAACATCCTCATCCTGGAATTGCTCCTAAATTTTAAGTGTAAATCATATGGCAAATTGTTGCGTAATCGTTATAGTTGACAAATCTTGAAAGATTGGAAGGTAACAAACATTACACAATGGATATTAAAGTTTACGGAAATTTTAAAGAGCATATTGTTGTTTGCATACAATGATGCTTATAAGATTGAGATGACACTCAATACTAGTCATGGTAGGATTTCATCCTAGTTAATGGCCATGTGTACTAGTTATGCTTAATTGTGAGCATTGTTGCATTATACATTAAAGAATTAGAATACTTTAAACTATAAAAGGTTTGATAGTTTAATTGTCATAAATTGGTGGTTGAGGATGTCACGCATTTTATAAAATATTATGTGGCAATATCAAGATAGTTGAATGCACACATACAAGAACTTCACTAATTGAATTCTTGAAATAAGTATTCCCAAAATTCCAATAGATCAAAATTAGTTGATTTATGTCTTGTCAACAAGTATGATTGACATGACTTGAGGCATAAATCATTAACTAGAATTATCACGCATTGATCTATTTTAGCATTTGGATATGGGATGTTAAACAATTATTATTTACAATGAATTAAAGTACTTGGTACGTTTGTTTTCATTAATAATAGATTGTATCCTATATTTGCATGTTTAAATTCTTGAATAACTTATGTTATTCTAAATTGTCCGTTGTCGATTAATGATGTGGGAATATCATTAAATTGAGACAAATCTGAGTATTGGTAGAATATACTTGAAAGTATATTGATGCGTTGTCATACCAAGTTCACATGATATTCAATGAATTGAATATAGGACTTATCCCAACTTCCTGAGTTTACTTTATGGATATTGTCATCAAGTAAATCATGTGTATATAGTTATCCTCAGACTTGAGATGCAAGATAACTGTCATGCATGTAGTGCATTTCTGTGATTCAATTTACCGCTATACGTAACTGGTAGCTATAGGGATTATTTTCAGGAATGTTGCAAAGTGCATGGGTTATACTCGTAGTCAAGATAGAATTTGTTCATCCAAATTTGTTTGGAGTTTAATACTGTTGGGCCCCTCGTAGGGTTGACAAGATGTTTGTGCGGCCGCACCCAAGATCTTCCCTGAATATGTTCAGAAGATTTGGTAATCTTGCTCAATCAGAAACAACGAGAAACAGAATGATTAATAAAGAATGACTAAGATCCATATCTTTATTAATGTAGTATTAGAAACAAAATGATGAGTATGATGATGAATCATCGAATGGTTTTTCCAGGAGACCACCACCTGAGTTGTACTAGGGGTGTTGGCGTGTTGCTAAACGCTAACCAATGTCATTACCCTTTTAATAGATTTCCAAGTGGGAGCTGTTAGAGTTTATGGAAAAATATTAAATCGTGTATGACTAGAATCGAACTCGGGACTTTAGGATTGCACACTTTACGTATGAATGATTAATGTAAATAATTAATATAGATAACCGTTATGTATTTAATTATTTGAACACGAAATAACGATTAACGGACGTTAAGTAATTAACGAAATTGACTAAGGACCGTTAGTGAATAAAAGAAGGACTATAGGTGTAATTAGAGGAGCAAGAAAGTTCTAGAATCCCTTGGGGATTATGGAAACAATCGACTAGGGGGTTTTAGAAGCCCAATCCAAGTCAAACTTGTCCTACAAGATTAGTTCCCTATAAATACAAAGGCTAGGGTTATTAGTTTTGACATCTTGTACACTCTTGCTATAACCCTAACTTTGTTCTTCTCTTTCTTTTGCTCAAAACCGATCGGCTCAACTCTTAGAGGGGGGGGGGGGGATCGACTTTTAAGTATTAAACAAATAGTTTGGTTTAATTCTTGTGTTCTTTTGCTAGCACCAAACATTAATTGGTTATAGTACGTGTATACAAAACCTTGGTAATTAACTTACTTTAGTTAATATCATCTTGGATTGAAAACAAAAGGTAAGGGGTTTCTCGTTAATCCTTTGTTTGTTAAAGAAGAATTGAAGTTTAGATCCTTGTTCTTGCTAGGATCAAAGGTATTTATTATTCGGTTAAACTCTTTACATTTTAAATATTGATTCTTGCTTCCGCTACGTGCTTTGGTGATGCAGGATTAATTATATGATTGTCATGACAAATATATAATTATCTGTGCACATAATTCTTACAACCGGTTCACCGGGTCACTTGTACAACCTGTTCAACTGTCAAATCAAGCAGTTTTACAACCCAAAACAATTCTACATTAACTCGGCTTACCAAACACTTCTAGAACATATAGAATTCAACATCAAACACATATAAAGCTTTGATGAAAGCCGTTTAAATACACATATGAGAAGGAAACTGTTATACATATCCTTTTCAACTAGATGTAAGTTTGTTTGTTATATACCTTGGTCATTCTATCCTTAGTCTCATTTTGTTTCACAATTTATTTGTCCATAAGAGTTGCAACAATTTTATATCTTTGGAGCATTTCACAGTTTTTATTTGTCCAAATGTTGGATATATTTAAGTAAACACGATCCCGTTTTATATTTCTTCCCTAAGATCTCTGTTCATTTAATGCATCCATGTATTCACCAAATGCTTTATTGTGAGTTGCTCGAGAGTTCATCAATGATCTAGAGAAAATCAGCTCCATTTTAATTGTGCATTTTTTATGTGTGATTGGTGCAAACAAGTTATTGTTGTGAAAATGCACGGAAAATAGATACACTTGCCACAAATTTTGGACAACTAAATATAAAAGTTGTCCGTCGGCAATTTCATTATAGGAACCGGCTGGGTCAATTAAACCGTGTCAAACTGAGTCTACAAAAAACCGGGCGGTTCAATCCGGGTTATAAACCTTATTTCCGGCCCGCTATCATAACTGGTTATCGATTCCACTTGTTGAACCGGCTGACTCGAACCTAAGTTGAGGAGATTTTGAGAGAATGTGGATTTAAACCTTATTTGCTTATTTCCCATTTCTTTTCTTTCCGTAATCCTCACAACCCATCAACATGTCAAAAGGGCTTATATCTTAACTAACTATAAAGCAAAAATGGTCATTCTTGAAAGTGAAAAAACTTAATTTGGTCAAACTTGAAAAGTGAACACACTTGAAAAGTGAAAAATTGAAAGTAACTAAGGAAAGTCCACCACTATACGAAAGGCTGGAAACTATTTTTGTCTAAGGAAAGTATTAAAGACTTCATTTGAAAGTTACTTGGCAGCATTGCAATCTTCCTCTATACATTTCATTCTATAGCATTACGATTCAAAAATACCATTGATGAGTTTCCTTCTATTCCTTTTATTCCAAATCAGTTAAAGCTTCTATGATACTCATTCTAATGTATTTTTTATTTAACCTTTGATTAAGTTCAATTAAATTAGCAAGAAAAGTTTGATTCTATAATTCGATTTTTGATGATTAGAGGCATTATGACCAACTATGATCATGCAAGGTAAATACAATTATCTATTTTTTTATTGTTTTCTGATTGCATTTTTTTAATTACATTTTTAGTTCTCTTAAGACAATTTAAAACCATAATTCGGCTTTTGATTAATATTAATCGTGGAATCAAGGTTTTCATTTTGATAATATGTTGTGTTTTCAGACACAATCAATTCACTGATTAATTTTGTTATCCGATTGAAAACCACAAATAACGCCTAATCGGCTATCTCATATTGGTGTTTTTGTTTGGCAGGGAAGAATTGGACAACTCAGAGAGATTAAGGTGTCAGGGACTTTTTTTCGAGGACCTTATATATATATATATATATATATATATAGGACCTTATATATATATATATAACAAAACGCCCCTATATATATATATATATATATATATATAACAAAACGCCCCTTTACACTTCAGATGAGAATTCTATGAGTGCATTTAAAGGCCGTCCGTTGTGATAAATACAAATGAACCATCTATGTGTGGTTAACGGTGAGTGCGATTTTTTTCTTTGATTTTCTGATATTGGCCGTTCATCGACTTTGACATGAGATATGTTCGTAATAGATTTATACTTTACAAATGTTTTTATATGTTCTTTGATACATGTTAAGAATTTTTGTTTGAGTTGATTTATCACATGTTACAACCGTTTGCAATTACATTTTGATCTTTTCACGTTATATGAAACACTTAACAAAATATCACATATCGTTAATTGTCTGCCGCTAAGAATTTCCGTTGCTATGCACGGGTACTCGTCTAGTTATATTAAAAAGGATATGTGCTTTTAGTGACGTGTTACGAAAAGAGAAAAATTATTGACTCTTACTTGGTTATGTTTTCCTCGTTTATTTAGCACATCAAAAATAGCTAATCGGCATGACTGCATCAACATCAGATGATAACTTATCCCGATTACATGTTAAAGCCTGAAATAAAAATGTTACTCTAAACCACCAAAAATATGTATAGTAAAAAAAATAATAATAATAAAATAAAATAAAATAAAATAGAAAAATAAAGGAGTTCAATTTCTAAATGTTCCGCACATAAAATTACAGTGCTACTAGTATTTCATAACAACAGCAAAATAGGAAAAGGAATCTGTAACGAATTTCCACACATTTTTTATCTTAATTACTTAGACTTGTTCTCCTTCTTTTAGAAATTTTATGAAAACAAAACATGAAAGTTTTAACTAACAACCATAAGGATTTAGAAGTATTCTTACATCATGGCTTAGCTTGTAAGCTTTCGAATCATTATACAGCCAACAATATCAATTATACATGATAACTCATTTACTAGTAATAAAAGGTTTTTATACTAAAAAAAATCAATCATAGCAGTCCATTTTTTATTAAATAAAAAAATTTCACTTTCACTTCTTTTTAAAAAAATATATATATATCTCAAAAGTCGTTACTCATTAAGCAAAAATAATTGCACAAGCACGATGAGCATTTAAATATTTTTCTATCGATTGACATTTTGATATAATTTTAACAATTTTCCCCTCTTTTTCCACATTTTTTTAATTTATTTTTATTTTTTATTATTGAAACTTGCATGATAAATCACATGTGATTTAACAATACTTTAAAAGTTCGAAGAATTAGCAACCACAGTAAATTGAACATAACTCTTTCTAGTTGCATCGTCGTTCTTCCTAAAAACTAGACATTCATAATTTTTCAAATATATATAACACATTATATTTCAACTTTCAGATTAGAGCAGTAAATTAGTCGAAGTTGGACAAAATATGAATAAACATTAGCTTTTTTGTGAATATTGGTAATTTACATTATAAAATCATATGTGATTTATAGTGTGAGTTTAAAAGTTCTCAATTCGCGTTAGCTGACATCTAATTGAACATATGTAATTATGTGATTGAATTGTTTTTGTCTTATTAAAAATGTTTATTTATTTGTGTTTATTCACATATAATTACAACTTTTCATTTAAAATTACAAGTAATTTTACCATATGTAGTTTTTATCACATGTGGTTTAAGACATATATATTGTCAAAAACTATATGAAACGCCCGTAATTTTTTTTCCTTAATACGCCGTATAGGCCTGAACCTTATACGCCGTATAAAGTCATACACCGTATAGGATCTACCCTATACGCCGTATAGACATACAACATGAAAACTGCATAAATTGAAATCTGATTCTGGAAAAACTTGTATACTCTGAACACATTTCATTAACGTAAAACATGAATACTGTACATATATTTCATAAGCGGAAGCGTAAAGTACTACGAGTGCGGGTGTTAACCCAAACACCCCTATTTTGACCCATTTCCAAATACTTGTTCTAAATATATATGCATTAATATCAAAACTTGATTGTTACAAATCTGATACATAATTATAAAGTTTGGGGCGTTAACAAGCTGAATAGCAAAGACTGTTTGAGATGCTTGTCACCTATATACCCGAGCATTACCGATCTCTTAAGTCATTTTCTTAATTTACGAGCCCCAACGTCCTTATGACCTAACCTGCAAAACATGGAAATTGAGAATGGTAAGTCCTGATGACTTAGTGAGTAAACGCGTCTGAGTCTGAGTATGTAACATGAGCTACAATAAATCTGACGCGGTGGCTAAACTATATTGATTCTGATTAATAACTGAACTGTACTAGATCAACTAATAACTGGCTCTGAAACTGAATCTGGTTTTGTATCTAGAAACTGAATATGAGACTTAATTTGAATCTGTAACTGAAACTGAATATATTTATGTATCTGAAACTGGAATGTTATTTTATTGTACAAGTAAGAATCTGGGTTTTGGCATAGGTGCATCATCACGGTTCTGAATCTAAGCTATAGCAGAAACTGGGTAACTGAATATGCGATATCAACTTTCTGGTAAGTTGAAATTCCGTAGCCAACGAGTACACTTGGGTCATCCTCAAATGACGCTTAATCATGTAAGCTTGATAAGCTATTTCCAAGCCTCAGTTATCCGTGAAGGATATAAATACTATGTTAAGCACGGGTCACCACGTAGGATGCTTCTGTGGGAGTTCCTCATCGTGCACTTCTTAGGCATGCTACATAACTAATGGTGCATTTCTTGGGCACCCATATCATGACTAACAATGCTTCTTGTGAGCATCCTATACATGACTTGTTTTCGGTTATTTCCGAATCGCGATATGGTAAGAATAGTCGACTATTCCCGAAGCTATATCCGAAGTTATGCATACATTCTGAAATTATGTCAATTCTAATAATATGAGGCTATAATCTGATAAGCACAGGACTAATAGAAACTTTGAAGTGGGTGTTTGGGTCTATTTGAAATTGCAGCCATATAGACAAGTGACAACAAGATAAAGTCCCTACCATAAGCTCTATGCAAAGTATTATGGACCCTTTTTGATACTGGAGAAGATAGGGAATGTGGCCTACAAATTGCAGCTTTCAAGTGGGAGTCAGATACATCTAGTCTTCCATGTGTCTCAGTTGAAATTGTGCAAAGGATGTGTGGATAAGAGCGGTACTCTGCCCATGTGTGATAGTGATGGTCTTTTGACAGTTTATCCTATAGCCATTTTAGACAGAAGGTTCGGAAAATTGCATAATAGAGTTGTGGCTTATGCTTGATTCAGTGGTCAAATGGAGGAAGTGAAGAGGAAACATTGGAGATTTATGAAGATTTAATAAAAAGGTACCCTGAATTTGATCAAGTTCATGATACACGTGCCATTTAAGTTGTTGTATTGTGTTGGTTTGACTGTGGAAGTCAAATTTAAGGGGAATGGAATGATATGTGATGAAATAAATAGGCACGGGTCGTGCGGGTGTTATCGTTTGGAAGGGTTGTGAGAAAAATGGTTTTTCGTTTTTCCTTCTCATTTCTTTGTATAAATAGATTAGTTCTTAGTTCATTTTACTCATTCACTTAAAACTTGTAATAAACTTCTCTTTCAATTCTCTATTACATTTTGTGAATCATTTGAATACAATTTCAGTTTCATTTCTTCTTTATATGATCCCTTGTTTGTTTTCAAGAGTAACGACTACATTTCTTTGGTGTTCTGGTTGTCACATATTGGTGTCTAGTAAAGCAGTTGAATATCCATGGCCATTTCATAGAACATTACAAAAGAATCAATATAAATAAACACGACCAACTAATACTCATTAAGTATTGTATAACACAAACAAATATATTTAAGTTTTTAAATGTATTTTCATTTATATAATTTTCATTGAGTATTATATATAGCACAAGCAAATATATTTAAGGTCAAAGTTTAAGAAAAAAGTCTTAAAAAAGTCATAGTGGACACTTAATGTGGGACGAAGGTAGTAACATTTAAAACCAAAAACTTTTTAAGAGTTAAAATAAACTGTAACACCCCAACCCGGCAAGGGTAGAAGTATCACATTAATGGTTTCATATCAGATCAAAACAAAACATACATTCGTTAGTAATACAAGGATTCTCAAAGGTTACAAATGAAATACTAAATACACAAGGCTGCAAAGGAAACAAAAGCTAAATACTAAGTCTGCAAATGCAAATCCTTCTAATAACCTCTACTTCAGAATAACTATCATGGTCTTCTAAGTCCAAAAGTCTCTTCACTCATACCCAGCATTCCAACTAAAACCTGCCGCGGAAAAAGAAACGCGGCTGAGCTTAAAAAGCCCAGTGAACAGATATATAATAAACGGAAACGAAAGCAAATGAAACGAACATGTATGGTTTAGTGCATAGGGATACATAAGTCATAGGCAAAGAATATAATAAGAATGAAATGAAAAGAAAGGAAATAAAAAGTAATAAGGGTCAGTAATCCTCCACGAGCCCGAACAAATCAAATATATTAACCCTGTAGCAATCTAGAGGGGATGCCTCACAAGTAACCAGATAATATGAGGGGTGACCTCATGTATCAAATTGGAGTGATCAGCTCCCGAACTTTGTGAAAGACGTGGTATGCACCCAGCATCAGTCACCGAACAATATATAATATCAAATCATGACAAATCCACTAATACGAACACGAACCTAGGATTGCAATCCATACGCCCCCCGAACAATAATATAGGCCATAATAAATATAATGTGCACGTTACGAACAATATGGGGACGGTGTGAGAAATCACTCACCCACACGTGAGTCATGTCAGCGGTGCATCACAGACACGGCCATGTTACCTTCATGGCTAGGAAACGAACTTGGCTCGTGTATCATACTGAAGGGTCAAAGGTCAAAGGTCCAAATCAAAGCAAAGGTTCAAATAGTCTAAGTCATCGAATCATAGTCAAAGTCCAAATATCAAAGGTTCATGGCAAAGGGTTCATCATCGAAGGTTCATAATCAAATGGTTCTTTTAAAGTCATCTTTATCAATTTATTTTCATAAAAATAACCTTTAATAACGGTTTTCACAAAATTAGTCTCGAATGTAGTTTTCACAAAAGCTTAGTAAAATTCCAAATAGAGTGGTTTCGCATATTTCATAAACATCATCTTTAAAATAATTTTTCTCAAAACATTTCCATAATATAATTGAAAAGCTTTTCACATCTAATTACCAAAATCAAATGAACCACCGAAGTGTCAAATGATTCGAATACTAATATTACAAGATAACGAACGAATATCAAATGGATATATTGTAGAAGTTCAAAGAAAAAGGGTCATATCGAACATCAAAGTCAAAATGGATCAAACAAACAAACCAAAGTGTAGGGGAACATAGCAATGGCTTAGGGAAATCCTAAACGAATCAAAACAAGAGATCAAGAGAAACGAAGGCACCTTACAAGAAGGGCAGAATATTTGTACCTTATTAGCAGAACACAAGGATAGCAAATGACAAGGATCAAATTACTCCTTCCTCGAACCTAATGGAGTAGAAGACAGAAGTTCAAAATGGTTTTCAGTTATCTTTCCATTTTAAGTAACTTTCTATTTTTAGTAACTTTCCAGATTTAGTAACTTTCCAGATTTAGCAGGTTTCTATATTTAGCAAGATTATACCCTCACAAATTAGGTTAAGTCATTAATTAAGCCTTATTATGGGATTAAGGTATATTTTAGCAAGTTATAAAAGTCTAGGGTTATTTATGACAAGTTTTCATAGTTTACGGTTTTAATTGTAATTATATCAAAGTTAAGGGTTTTAAATGAAACTATTACAAATTACTAGTTTAAACCACATAATGGATTCAGAATCACACTTTAGTCCTTTAAGTTTCAATATTTACAACTTACACCCTTTAGTTATTAAAATTACAAAATAAACCTTATAGTTACATAATTTACAATTTAACCCTTACTATATTCATAATAACATCACAAGCCCTTATATTTACTAAATTACAGAATATACCCTCATAGTTATGCATGGTACATTTAAACCTCCATGTTTCACATATTTACACATTTGGTCCCTTTAGTTTACAAAACTTATAATTTAAGTCATAATTCCAAAATAATTACACATTAAACCCATAATTACCCAAAATTACATATTACCTCCCTAATAATATTATTTACACAAAATAATCACAAGTTTTTTGAATTTACACTTTTAGTCCCTCTAATTAATTTAATTATAATTCGAACCATAAAACAATAATTAAATCATGTTCTTGCAAATTTTACACATAAGGACCTCATCTTATAATTTTTACACATTTGAACTGACCTAATTAACATTATAAAAATAACCTTTAAGTTTCAAAGTTGGCAAAACAAGCCCTTGTTATTTATTTACAAATCGTATAACACTTTTAATTCACAAAATAAAACCCTAACTCATCTAATCAACAACCAATCATTACCTCATCATTAGATAGCATTTAATGACCATAATTAAAGTACAAACCCTAACCCTAATTTGTTCTAGGGTTTCTATTTATTTTTCTTCCATTCGACACAATCTATACGATTTATAAAATAATTAGCTACGATCCATTCAAGCTTCTACAATTTTGAACTAGTATTTTTCCCAGACCATATAAGTCGTATAGAGTCCAAAATAATTAATTACCACTCCTGGATAAATCGTATAACACGTATTGGATTTTATATACATTTTTTTGCTCTCAAATTTTGGTACGATCCATTTAGCATGCATGATTCGATTTGTATAATTTATTTAGGTCTTATATGATCAAAATAACATAAGAAAAATATCACAAGAAAGATCGAACATACAAAAGGGATAAAACAAAATTATACCTCTCGCTAAAGCCAATTCGACAAAACAATTTACTAGCGATCAAACCAACGAATCCCACGACCTCCAAAAAATTTTCTAAACTTCCTTTGATGATGTAGAGCTCCAGAAAAATAATCCACGAATTTTATTTGGTCGAATGAAGGCTGGTCGATTTTTGTAAAGGGTTTCAAGGTTTCGGTATATATTTTCTATATATAATAAAATATAAAAACGTATATAGTTGATAAGGATCAATGAATTTTGGCCCAAGGAAGTCTAATTAAGCTCAAATACTGATTGTGATCTTTTCCTAATTTTATTTGCATTTATCTTGTATTTTATTTAATTTATTTTGTATTTTTAATAATAATAATACCCGAATTATATATAAATCGGACAAAATAAATACTTTGTATATTTTGTACTTTTCTAAATGTTAAAATGTAGTCACAAAAATTATTTGGCTTCATATCTAGTTCATTCCCGAAGGTTTGGAATTTATTTGGTGATTTATAAGCTTTAAAATCAATTTTTAAAATTGTAGGGGCATTTTGGTCATTTTGCACATTTTGGATTTTTTGGTATTACAAATTCTTCCCCTCTAAAAAGAAAAATTTCGTCCTCGAAATTTGCAAAGAAACGGAAATGAAATAGAACGGAAAACGAACAAAGACACACCGGATCAAAATACGAAATGTGGATAACTCACTCGTATCAATTTCTCGGTTTCCCAGGTAGACTCACGCCCTGGGTGATTCTTCCAAAGAATCTTTACGAACGGAATAACTTTATTTCTCATGACTCAAATCAAAACGAAATGGGTTCAAATTCCTCAGAAGGAGACAAATAATTTGATTTGATCCAAAAGGTCCATGCAACATAAAGTGGACGATAAGTGAATCTTCAGGATCTCATTTGGAATACGAACATGAGTTCAAATCAAATTGACTGGGTCAACAGAAAGAGCTTTTAAGAATTTAAGATCTATAGCTGAGGTCAACAGAATGAAAAACGAGATTCCAAACTCACCCAGATATCAAATGAACGAAAATATAGTCCACGAATAGGTAGAATGAACCTAACGTCTCACTAATCACGAATAATCCAACGGGATTTAAATTCTAAACTTCCTCGGTACTTCCCAAGATATCCTATGCCCACAACAAGTGCACGTTATATGATGTAAGTATTATCACGTTGGCCAGACGTCATAATACTGGCATCATATAATTATGCCCTCATGATGGTCATACTTATCTTAAGTCGTAATCAAAACCACCTATCTTAATCCACCTAGTACTTCTACAGTCTCAGAGGTCAACAAAATCAAATGCCATCGTCAAAAGAGAAAACAAAACTATTCGCAAGAGTATCGGAATTCCACGTTTCCTAGCAGAAGTGAAGTACGCCGTCACAAGCATCATACCTTCCACAATTCGCCAAAATCTCTCAAAACAAAGCCATCACCGAACATACGAAACACGAAACTGAAATGCTACTAGGGAACTTGAATCATTAGAGAATCTTATTACTATATAACAAAGCCTAAGTGAGTAACGGAAGTGAAAGTTAGTCGTCAATAACTTCGGTCTTCACAGAATCAATTCTTCCAAACATAAAAGGTCAGTTTCAAAAATCCGTTCATTCAACACATCCAATCTCCTCAAGTCCGGTTAATCTGTCTTCGTCTGTCCATCAATCGAAAAGTGAAACCAAAATTAGGAACTTGTGTCTGGTTCGTCGAGCCTCCTGCAGTTCTTCTTGGAATGTGATGGAGTAACGTGGATTTCTGGCACGATCTTTGAATCTCTTCATCATCCAGTCTGCTTCCGCTCTCAATTCATCTTGGTACAACCAAGATGAATAGGGAAGTTAGACTGCATGTCTTCATCAGCTCCAGGTTCGCCGTCTTGACTCGATTTTCTTCTTCTGCTTCGCCCACACTTCTGCTTTGTAAGGAATGTCTTCACTCTTCCGGTAGCCGCCGTTGTTGTCAACTCCAGGTCATGCAGTGAATTATTGCTTCTAATTGTCCTAATGTATACGAAAAAAAAAACCTTCTGTGCTGTAAGGGAAAATAACCGAGTCTCTTTCTAATTTATCCCAAAGATTGTTCCGCTGAAGGTATGGAAGCTAACTTCTATTTCAACTTTTCCAAAACTCCATTCTAAATCAAACTAAGCTGTTTCTCTCCGTTCACGAATATTTCTCAATGGTATCCTAAGTTGCAAACATCTTCCAGAATTCTTCTGCAAGGTTCAAAAGGTTTCAGTTCTCCTTTCTGTTATCGGTCTTGACCACTTGGTGATAGTTTCAAGGCTTGTGGAACTTAAAGAGATATCCTCCATTAAGAACATCGTTGCCTCTACAATTTTTCAATCTCTCAGAATGCACAAATGATCGACGAATTCTCTAACAAAGTGCAAAGATGATTTTCATGCTCTTCCTCGTTTCCGAACGTACAATTAAGTCATACAATGACCATTTGTCCAAGTACTTACTAGAAAACATTAATTATCAATCTCATAAACAGTCAGAGCTTTAGCTAACACTATTAGCGTTACTAACCGTCATAGCAGTCGTTTACGGATACGGAAGGCGATTCCAAGAAATAAATCAATTCGTCACAAGGAAAACTTCACGCTCTGAAATTAAACAAACACATAATCGTTTCAGGGTGGAGGAATATTGGCTCCTAACTGTAATACAGTTCAGTTATCTTCAGTTACCATCCTTCTTTATCGCGAGCGAAACTAAAACACGCCCAGGAAATACACTTAGGTAAACTCACTTCCTGGCCTTCAGTTGCTGCTCTTCCCGGTTGTTCAACCCAACTGACATGACTCCGGACACATCTTGAAGACACCTTCGCTTGGTGACTAGAAAATGTCCCAGTAACTTGTCAAATCCTACTTCACGCTTCGGTGGACAACTTGGTGGTTCAACCAGGAATTATATTCAGAAAACTCAGGGTGCCCAATAACTCTCAAGATGAGGTTCATTCATTGGTGCACGAGATGGGTTCTAGGAAAACTTCACAATTACGAAAGTAACACACGAGTCTCCAGAGTAATAGTGATAGAAGGGGGTCTAACAATCGGTAATCATGGTAGGGAGTTCAAAATTGTTGCAAACGTCAAAGGTGAGACATAGAAGGGTAGTTGTCAATATTTGAATGTTCAATCAACCAATTCCTTGTTAGAATAAAATCGAAGTTAACTATCCCAAGAAAGACGGATCACAAATCAAATCTTTATCATTCAAAAGTGAGGGGGGAAAGATTTTTATACTTGTGGTTACACACCACAAGACCTCTCATAGGAATAGAGATGGGTGAAACGAAATCAAATAGTGTCAGAAGAATCATAGATTCTTATCAAAAGCAAGAGACAAAAACAAAACATATCAAGTACGTCGTCGTCATGGGGGTTCTCAGAGTGACCGAAGAGGTATCAAGATGATTGACGAAAGGATCAGAGGTCAGAGTAAAATCTGAAGATAAGGATCGAATAGTGTCAGGTAATTATTGTGCTATTCTTAATGCCTTCAAGTTAATAGGTTCAAATCTTAGGTGGTGCAAAGTATAAGCTTTCTATTTCCAAAAGTGATATTAGACATCAACAGGATCTAACCAATAGTGATAATTGTCAGGATTCTCATAGGAGTAGTAATGGATCACTCAGAACTGAGTAGTATCAGATGACACTCTTCATATCCGACATGAGTAATGAATTCGTAGAATGTGTCAAACACATTATGGTTGAATGACCATCTGGATGGTCGGAAAGGTATCAAACCATTTATCAAACAAATCGGAAATGGGGATTCAAAATCAGGAAGTGAAACTTAAATGGTGCAAGATATCCATGTAGTTCTCGAGGGATTTCAAACTTACTTGGTTACTAAACTTAGGTTGCAAGCTTTCTAGCTTCTGAAACAAAAGTTCCTATAAGGCTTAGCTAAAGGTAAAGGCATGAATCAGAGTAATGCGGAAGCAATGATACTTAAACAAATACCTTATAGTCTACCCATTCCTCACCGGTCAAAACTTACGTTCCTATTGGGAAATCTTAAAGCAAATTTTCAAAGGTTGTCTTACGAGCGCTTACAGGGAAAACTTAGTGGTCCTAACTTACATAGGTAAAGGGTAAATGTATTACGAATCGCAGCCTGTCTCTCTGATACCATAAATTGTAACACCCCAACCCGGCAAGGGTAGAAGTATCACATTAATGGTTTCATATCAGATCAAAACAAAGCATACATTCATTAGTAATACAAGGATTCTCAAAGGTTACAAATAAAATACTAAATACACAAGGCTGCAAAGGAAACAAAAGCCAAATACTAAGTCTGCAAATGCAAATCCTTCTAATAACCTCTACTTCAGAATAACTATCGTGGTCTTCTAAGTCCAAAAGTCTCTTCACTCATACCCAGCATTCCAACTAAAACCTGCTGCGGGAAAAAAAACGCGGCTGAGCTTAAAAAGCCCGGTGAACAGATGTATAATAAACGGAAATGAAAGCAAATGAAACGAACATGTATGGTTTAGTGCATAGGGATACATAAGTCATAGGCAAAGAATATAATAAGAATGAAATGAAAAGAAAGGAAATAAAAAGTAATAAGGGTCAGTAATCCTCCACGAGCCCGAACAAATCAAATATATTAACCCTGTAGCAATCTAGAGGGGATGCCTCACAAGTAACCAGATAATATGAGGGGTGACCTCATGTATCAAATTGGAGTGATCAGCTCCCGAACTTTGTGAAAGACGTGGTATGCACCCAGCATCAGTCACCGAACAATATATAATATCAAATCATGACAAATCCACTAATACGAACACGAACCTAGGATTGCAATCCATACGCCCCCCGAACAATAATATAGGCCATAATAAATATAATGTGCACGTTACGAACAATATGGGGACGGTGTGAGAAATCACTCACCCACACGTGAGTCATGTCAGCGGTGCATCACAGACACGAAAATGTTACCTTCATGGCAAGGAAACGAACTTGGCTCGGGTATCAAACTGAAGGGTTAAAGGTCAAAGGTCCAAATCAAAGCAAAGGTTCAAATAGTCTAAGTCATCGAATCATAGTCAAAGTCCAAATATCAAAGGTTCATGGCAAAGGGTTCATCATCGAAGGTTCATAATCAAATGGTTCTTTTAAAGTCATCTTTATCAATTTATTTTCATAAAAATAACCTTTAATAACGGTTTTCACAAAATTAGTCTCGAATGTAGTTTTCACAAAAGCTTAGTAAAATTCCAAATAGAGTGGTTTCGCATATTTCATAAACATCATCTTTAAAATAATTTTCCTCAAAACATTTCCATAATATAATTGAAAAGCTTTTCACATCTAATTACCAAAATCAAATGAACCCCCGAAGTGTCAAATGATTCGAATACTGATATTACAAGATAACGAACGAATATCAAATGGATATATTGTAGAAGTTCAAAGAAAAAGGGTCATATCGAACATCAAAGTCAAAATGGATCAAACAAATGAACCAAAGTGTAGGGGAACATAGCAATGGCTTAGGGAAATCCTAAACGAATCAAAACAAGAGATCAAGAGAAACGAAGGCACCTTACAAGAAGGGCAGAATATCTGTACCTTATTAGCAGAACACAAGGATAGCAAATGACAAGGATCAAATTACTCCTTCCTCGAACCTAATGGAGTAGAAGACAGAAGTTCAAAAGGGTTTTCAGTTATATTTCCATTTTAAGTAACTTTATATTTTTAGTAACTTTCCAGATTTAGCAGGTTTCTATATTTAGCAAGATTATACCCTCACAAATTAGGTTAAGTCATTAATTAAGCCTTATTATGGGATTAAGGTATATTTTAGCAAGTTATAAAAGTCTAGGGTTATTTATGACAAGTTTTCATAGTTTAGGGTTTTAATTTTAATTATGTCAAAGTTAAGGGTTTTAAATGAAACTATTACAAATTACTAGTTTAAACCACATAATGGATTCAGAATCACACTTTAGTCCTTTAAGTTTCAATATTTACAACTTACACCCTTTAGTTATTAAAATTACAAAATAAACCTTATAGTTACATAATTTACAATTTAACCCTTACTATATTCATAATGACATCACAAGCCCTTATATTTACTAAATTACAAAATATACCCTCATAGTTATGCATGGTATGATTTAAACCTCCATGTTTCACATATTTACACATTTGGTCCCTTTAGTTTACAAAACTTATAATTTAAGTCATAATTCCAAAATAATTACACATTAAACCCATAATTACCCAAAATTACATATTACCTTCCTAATAATATTATTTACACAAAATAATTACAAGTTTTCTGAATTTACACTTTTAGTCCCTTTAATTAATTTAATTATAATTCGAACCATAAAATAATAATTAAATCATGTTCTTGCAAATTTTACACAAAGGACCTCATCTTATAATTTTTACACATTTGCATTGACCTAATTAACATTATAAAAATAACCTTTAAGTTTCAAAGTTGGCAAAACAAGCCCTTGTTATTTATTTACAAATCATATAACACTTTTAATTCACATAATAAAACCCTAACTCAACTAATCAACGACCAATCATTACCTCATCATTAGATAGCATTTAATGACCAGAATTAAAGTACAAACCCTAACCCTAATTTGTTCTGGGGTTTCTATTTATTTTTCTTCCATTCGACACAATATATACGATTTATAAAATAATTAGCTACGATCCATTCAAGCTTCTACAATTTCGAACTAGTATTTTTACCAGACCATATAAGTCGTATAGAGTCCAAAATATTTAATTACCACTCCTAGATAAATCGTATAATACGTATTGGATTTTATATACGTTTTTTTGCTCTCAAAATTTGGTACGATCCATTTAACATGCATGATTCGATTTGTATAATTTATTTAGGTCTTATATGATCAAAATAACATAAGAAAAATATCACAAGCAAGATCGAACATACAAAAGGGATAAAACAAAATTATACCTCTCGCTAAAGCCAATTCGACAAAACAATTTACTAGCGATCAAACCAACGAATCCCACGACCTCCAAACAATTTTCTAAACTTCCTTTGATGATGTAGAGCTCCAGAAAAATAATCCACGAATTTTATTTGGTCGAATGAAGGCTGGTTGATTTTTGTAAAGGGTTTCAAGGTTTTGGTATATATTTTCTATATATAATAAAATATAAAAACGTATATAGTTGATAAGGATCAATGAATTTCGGCCCAAGGAAGTCTAATTAAGCTCAAATACTGATTGTGATCTTTTCCTAATTTTATTTACATTTATCTTGTATTTTATTTAATTTATTTTGTATTTTTAATAATAATAATACCCGAATTATATATAAATCGGAAAAAATAAATACTTTGTATATTTTGTACTTTTCTAAATGTTAAAATGTAGTCACAAAAATTATTTGGCTTCATATCTAGTTCATTCCCGAAGGTTTGGAATTTATTTGGTGATTTATAAGCTTTAAAATCAATTTTTAAAATTGTAGGGGCATTTTGGTCATTTTGCATATTTTGGATTTTTAGGTATTACAACTTCTTCCCCTCTAAAAAGAAAATTTTCGTCCTCGAAATTTGCAAAGAAACGGAAATGAAATAGAACGGAAAACTAACAAAGACACACCGGATCAAAATACGAAATGTGGATAACTCGCTCATATCAATTTCTCGTTTTCCCAGGTAGACTCACGCCCTGGGTGATTCTTCCAAAGAATCTTTACGAACAGAATAACTTTATTTCTTATGACTCAAATCAAAACGAAATGGGTTCAAATTCCTCAGAAGGAGACAAATAATTTGATTTGATCCAAAAGGTCCATGCAACATAAAGTGGACGATAAGTGAATCTTCAGGATCTCATTTGGAATACGAACATGAGTTCAAATCAAATTGACTGGGTCAACAGAAAGATCTTTTAAGAATTTAAGATCTATAGCTGAGGTCAACAGAATGCAAAACGAGATTCCAAACTCACCCAGATATCAAATGAACGAAAATAGAGTCAACGAATAGGTAGAATGAACCTAACGTCTCACTAATCACGAATAATCCAACGGGATTTAAATTCTAAACTTCCTAGGTACTTCCCAAGATATCCTATGTCCACAACAAGTGCACGTTATATGATGTAAGTATTATCACGTTGGCCAGACGTCATAATACTGGCATCATATAATTATGCCCTCATGATGGTCATACTTATCTTAAGTCGTAATCAAAACCACCTATCTTAATCCACCTAGTACTTCTACAGTCTCAGAGGTCAACAAAATCAAATGCCATCGTCAAAAGCGAAAACAAAACTATTCGCAAGAGTATCGGAATTCCAGGTTTCCTAGCAGAAGTGAAGTACGCCGTCACAAGCATCATACCTTCCACAATTCGCCAAAATCTCTCAAAACAAAGCCATCACCGAACATACGAAACACGAAACTGAAATGCTACTAGGGAACTTGAATCATTAGAGAATCTTATTACTATATAACGAAGCCTAAGTGAGTAACGGAAGTGAAAGTTAGTCGTCAATATCTTCGGTCTTCACAGAATCAATTCTTCCAAACATAAAAGGTCAGTTTCAAAAATCCGTTCATTCAACACATCCAATCTCCTCAAGTCCGGTTAATCTGTCTTCGTCTGTCCATCAATCGAAAAGTGAAACCAAAATTAGGAACTTGTGTCTGGTTCGTCGAGCCTCCTGCAGTTCTTCTTGGAATGTGATGGAGTAACGTGGATTTCTGGCACGATCTTTGAATCTCTTCATCATCCAGTCTGCTTCCGCTCTCAATTCATCTTGGTACAACCAAGATGAATAGGGAAGTTAGACTGCATGTCTTCATCAGCTTCAGGTTCGCCGTCTTGACTCGATTTTCTTCTTCTGCTTCGTCCACACTTCTGCTTTGTAAGGAATGTCTTCACTCTTCCGGTAGCCGCCGTTGTTGTCAACTCCAGGTCATGCAGTGAATTATTGCTTCTAATTGTCCTAATGTATACGAAAAAACCTTCTGTGCTGTAAGGGAAAATAACCGAGTCTCTTTCTAATTTATCCCAAAGATTGTTCCGCTGAAGGTATGGAAGCTAACTTCTATTTCAACTTTTCAAAAACACCATTCTAAATCAAACTAAGCTGTTTCTCTCCGTTCACGAATATTTCTCAATGGTATCCTAAGTTGCAAACATCTTCCAGAATTCTTCTGCAAGGTTCAAAAGGTTTCAGTTCTCCTTTCTGTTATTGGTCTTGACCACTTGGTGATAGTTTCAAGGCTTGTGGAACTCAAAGAAATATGCTCCATTAAGAACATCGTTGCCTCTACAATTTTCAATCTCTCAGAATGCACAAATGATCAACGAATTCCCTAACAAAGTGAAAAGATGATTTTCATGCTCTTCCTCGTTTCCGAACGTACAATTAAGTCATACAATGACCATTTGTCCAAGTACTTACTAGAAAACAATAATTATCAATCTCATAAACAGTCAGAGCTTTAGCTAACACTATTAGCGTTACTAACCGTCATAGCAGTCGTTTACGGATACGGAAGGCGATTCCAAGAAATAAATCAATTCGTCATAAGGAAAACTTCACGCTCTGAAATTAAACAAACACATAATCGTTTCAGGGTGGAGGAATATTGGCTCCTAACAGTAATACAGTTCAGTTATCTCCAGTTACCATCCTTCTTTATCGCGAGCGAAACAAAAACACGCCCAGGAAATACACTTAGGTAAACTCACTTCCTGGTCTTCGGTTGCTGCTCTTCCTGGTTGTTCAACCCAACTGACATGACTCCGGACACATCTTGAAGAAACCTTCGCTTGGTGACTAGAAAATGTCCCAGTAACTTGTCAAATCCTACTTCACGCTTCGGTGGACAACTTGGTGGTTCAACCAGGAATTATATTCAGATAACTCAGGGTGCCCAATAACTCTCAAGATGAGGTTCATTCATTGGTGCACGAGATGGGTTCTAGGAAAACTTCACAATCACGAAAGTAACACACGAGTCTCCAGAGTAATAGTGATAGAAGGGGGTCTAACAATCGGTAATCATGGTAGGGAGTTCAAAATTGTTGCAAATGTCAAAGGTGAGACATAGAAGGGTAGTTGTCAATATTTGAATGTTCAATCAACCAATTCCTTGTTAGAATAAAATCGAAGTTAACTATCCCAAGAAAGACGGATCACAAATCAAATCTTTATCATTCAAAAGTGAGGGGGGAAAGATTTTTATACTTGTGGTTACACACCACAAGACCTCTCATAGGAATAGAGATGGGTGAAACGAAATCAAATAGTGTCGGAAGAATCATAGATTCTTATCAAAAGCAAGAGACAAAAACAAAACATATCAAGTACGTCGTCGTCATGGGGGTTCTCAGAGTGACCGAAGAGGTATCAAGATGATTGACGAAAGGATCAGAGGTCAGAGTAAAATCTGAAGATAAGGATCGAATAGTGTCAGGTAATTATTGTGCTATTCTTAATGCCTTCAAGTTAATAGGTTCAAATCTTAGGTGGTGCAAAGTATAAGCTTTCTATTTCCAAAAGTGATATCAGATATCAACAGGATCTAACCAATAGTGATAATTGTCAGGATTCTCATAGGAGTTTCTCATAGGAGTAGTAATGGATCACTCAGAACTGAGTAGTATCAGATGATACTCTTCATATCCGACATGAGTAATGAATTCGTAGAATGTGTCAAACACATTATGGTTGAATGACCATCTAGATGGTCGGAAAGGTATCAAACCATTTATCAAACAAATCGGAAATGGGGATTCAAAATCAGGAAGTGAAACTTAAATGGTGCAAGGTATCCATGTAGTTCTCGAGGGATTTCAAACTTACTTGGTTACTAAACTTAGGTTGCAAGCTTTCTAGCTTCTGAAACAAAAGTTCTTATAAGGCTTAGCTAAAGGCAAAGGCAAGAATCAGAGTAATGCGGAAGCAATGATACTTAAACAAATACCTTATAGTCTACCCATTCCTCACCGGTCAAAACTTACGTTCCTATTGGGAAATCTTAAAGCAAATTTTCAAAGGTTGTCTTACGAGCGCTTACAGGGAAAACTTAGTGGTCCTAACTTACACAGGTCAAGGGTAAATGTATTACGAATCGCAGCCTGTCTCTCTGATACCATAAATTGTAACACCCCAACCCGGCAAGGGTATAAGTATCACATTAATGGTTTCATATCAGATCAAAACAAAGCATACATTCATTAGTAATACAAGGATTCTCAAAGGTTTGATGCGTGGTTTTGCGACCTTACAACAGGTTTTATCTCTCGAGGGATCTCAAGAAGCTTGCAATCCCCACCAGGCAGTGTACCTGACCGATGTAGTATAGTGTAGTGGCAAGTACCGGGGGATTGATCGTTCTCTAGGGGAATAGTGTCGTTAGGATTGAAAAACTACTCTAATAGGTCTAAGGGTGAGGGAAGATTCTTTTTGTATTTTTATATTTTTATGAAAGCAAGTAAAATCTCGGGTTTGAAGGAGTGGGCGGAATTAGTTGCTAGTCAACTAACCCAAATAACTACAATTGCAAATAAAATAAAATAACTGAAAATAAAAAGGTGGTGGAACTTATATGGAGAGAAATGTGTTTACTTAGATTTCCTTACTCCCTAACTATCTTTTACCAGTTGATTAGTGTGTATTAATTGCGTGGATGACGGGTGTATTCCTTAATACCAATCGTGGGGTGGCGTACGTACTTCCCCAACTCTACAAGCTCCTACTTCACTCCTATGTCGAGCCGGCTAAGAAGCTCCTAACATGGGATCACTAGAATTCGCTCATGCATTAAATACGACCATAAAAACCTTAGTACGCATTGGTTCATGTTTCTTAAGACGTTCAAGCAAGTTACCGTATAGGAGGTTAGCCAGTTTTCTTAAGCCTAACATCGATAAACAATCATCCAATACAATTAATAACACACCAACAACCAATAATCAATAGTTAGGTTTCATTAGATCTAAGCAAACACAAGATAAATCTAGCCTAGCATGTTAAATAAAAGACAAGAAAAAGATATAATCAAACAACACATAGACATATTGAATGATTAATTGATTACTTATCTTCAATTGAACATGGGAGATCCAAGGATATAAAACCCTTAAAAATGGCAGAAAAATCGTCTAGGGTTTCTCCTCACAAAGTTGCACACTAATGACTAAAAATTATGAAAGTATATATAGGAAAACAGATCTGACGGCGTCACCCTTTGGGTCGTGACGCCGTCACCTCACCGCGGTTAGGGTTTCTTGATGGCCTTCTTGACGCCGTCCCCCTTTAATCTTCCAAAATCCTCTCTGGCTTATCAAGGCTTGACGACCTTCTTGACGCCGTCCCCCTTTAATCTTCCAAAATCCTCTCTGGCTTATCAAGGGCTGACGGCGTCACACTAGGGCTTGACGCCGTCAAAGGTACTTTTCCAGCAGATTTAGAGACTTTGTCGTTTTCTTCACTTTTATGCTCCAAAAACGTCCAAAATGCTTCCTTTTCCAGATTTCTTCTCCAAAGTACCTAAAATGACAAAAGGAACGATTTAGGGCAATATTTGATCAAATAAATACGATTTAGGGCTTAAATGACCCCCTAAAAGCAGTACACTTTTCGCTTCATCAAGGTTACAAATGAAATACTAAATACACAAGGCTGCAAAGGAAACAAAAGCTAAATACTAAGTCTGCAAATGCAAATCCTTCTAATAACCTCTACTTCAGAATAACTATCATGGTCTTCTAAGTCCAAAAGTCTCTTCACTCATACCCAGCATTCCAACTAAAACCTGCCGCGGGAAAAGAAACGCGGTTGAGCTTAAAAAGTCCAGTGAATAGATATATAATAAACGGAAACGAAAGCAAATGAAACGAACATGTATGGTTTAGTGCATAGGGATACATAAGTCATAGGCAAAGAATATAATAAGAATGAAATGAAAAGAAAGGAAATAAAAAGTAATAAGGGTCAGTAATCCTCCACGAGCCCGAACAAATCAAATATATTAACCCTGTAGCAATCTAGAGGGGATGCCTCACAAGTAACCAGACAATATGAGGGGTGACCTCATGTATCAAATTGGAGTGATCAGCTCCCGAACTTTGTGAAAAACGTGGTATGCACCTAGCATCAGTCACCGAACAATATATAATATCAAATCATGACAAATCCACTAATATGAACACGAACCTAGGATTGCAATCCATACGCCCCCTGAACAATAATATAGGCCATAATAAATATAATGTGCACGTTACGAACAATATGGGGACGGTGTGAGAAATCACTCACCCACACGTGAGTCATGTCAGCGGTGCATCACAGACACGACCATGTTAACTTCATGGCTAGGAAACGAACTTGGCTCGGGTATCAAACTGAAGGGTCAAAGGTCTAAGTCATCGAATCATAGTCAAAGTCCAAATATCAAAGGTTCATGGCAAAGGGTTCATGATGAGGCGAAAAGTGTACCGCTTTTAAGGGGTCATTTAAGCCCGAAATCGTATTTATTTGATCAAATATTGCCCTAAATCGTTCCTTTTGTCATTTTAGGTACTTTTGAGGAGAAATCTGGAAAAGGAGGCATTTTGGACGTTTTTGGAGCATAAAAGTGAAGAAAACGGCAAAGTCTCAAAATTGTGCTGAAAGTCACCTTTGACGGCGTCAACATTAACTCCAGACGGCGTCATGCCTTGGCAAGAAAAGTTGGATGTGAAATTTACTCATGACGGGCCAGTGAGTTTGCATGAGAATTCTGACGGCGTCACGCTTTAACTAAATCAAGGGCGTCACGGCTTAAATCATAAGGGGACGGCGTCACGTTATAGGTCCGACGGCGTCAAGCCTTGATAAGCCAGAATGGATTTTTGAAGAGCTAAAGAGGGACGGCGTCAAGATGGTCATCCGGGAACCCTAAAAGCGGCGAGGTGACGGCGTCACAATGCATAAGGTGACGCCGTCAGATGTCAAAGTCTATATATAGTTTTCTAATTTTTTGTCATTAGGGGAGAGCTTAGTGTGTGGAATTTTGGGATAAAACCCTAAGACGATTTTAGCTACTTTTTCAGGGCTTCTTGCCTTGAGATCTTCCATGTTTCATTGAAAGATAAGTTATCAATTAATCATTCAATATGTCTATGTGTTGTTTGATTCTATCTTATGCTTGTCTTTTGTTTAACATGTTAGGCTAATTTTATCTTGTGTTTGCTTAGATCTAATGAAACCTAGCTATTGATTATTGGTTGTTAGTGTGTTGTTAGTTGTATTGGATGATTGTTTATCTATGTTAGGCTTAAGAAAACTGGCTAACTTCCTATTCGGTAACTTGCTTGAACGTCTTAAGAAACATGAACCAAACGCGTACTAAAGGTTTTTATGGTTGTATTTAATGCACAAGCGAATTCTAGTGATCCCATGTTAGGAGCTTCCTAGCCGGCTCGACATAGGAGTGAAGTAGGAGCTTGTAGAGTTTGGGGAAGTAAGTACGCCACCCCACGAATGGTATTAAGGAATACACCCGTCATCCACGCGACTAATACACACTAATTAACCGGTAAAAGATAGTTAGGGAGTAAGGAAATCTAAGTAAACACATTTCTCTACACATAAGTTTCTCACCACTTTTCATTTTTGTTATTTTATTTTATTTGCATTTGTAGTAATTTGGGTTAGTTGACTAGCAACTAATTCCGCCCACTCCTTCAAAACCCGAGATTTTACTTGCTTTCATAAAATTATAAAAACATAAAAAGAATCTTCCTCAACCCTTAGACCTAATTAGAGTAGCCTTTCACACCTAACGAACACTATTCCCTGTGGAGAACGATCAATCCCCCGTACTTACCACTACACTATACTACATCGGTCAGGTACACTGCCTGGTGGGGTTGTAAGCCTCTTGAGATCCCTCGAGAGGTAAAACCTGTTGTAAGGTTGCAAAACCCACGCATCAAGTTTTTGGCGCCGTTGCCGGGGAATAGTTATTGTTTAGGTTAAATTTTTATTTCTATTAGGTCTACTCACTAGATTCCTTTCTAGTGAGATTTTTATTTTATTTTTCTAGGTTTTCTTTAGTCTATCTATTTTCTTCGTGTCTTTGTTTGTAACCATTACCGTCCGACATCATGGAAGATGGTAATATCCTTAACCCCCACAACCCACCACCACCTCCTAGAACCCGCACTTTAGGAGGATATTCCCTAAGTTTGGATGATGACCCCCCTAATCTTAGAATCACTAGGAGCCGAAGCTCGATAAAGACTCTTGCCACACCCTATGCTGAACCCGAAAGGGAAATGCATAAATTAAGGCGACTCCACCAAGCGGCTGAACCATCCACGATCAATTTTGATGATGCCCTCTCCGAGGAAGAATCCAATCATTATTCTACACCTCCTAGCCCTCAACCCAATCACGATATGGAAGTTCCCGAAATCCCAATCCCCAAATGTCTCAAGGACTACTCTTCTCCCACCCCTCGTGGTTTTTCCAATGCTATCGTTTTTCCAATTGAACACACGGATGGGGTCTTGCGTGCAACTGATATTTGGCTGGTCCAAAGTGTATGCAAGTTTCACGGATTGAAAACTGAAGATCCAATCCAACACATCAAGGACTTCCTGAAAATAGTGGATACCCTCCACACGGACGGAGCCACTAGAGATACCTCCCGGTTGCGATTCTTTCCCCTTACCCTTCATGAAAGAGCCGGAGACTGGTATAACCAACTTCCTTCCGAATCCATCTTCACATGGGAACAGCTTATCTCAAAATTCTATGAGAAATTCTTTCCCATAGGAAGAACTTCAAAGTTGAGAGACGAAATCCTCCGCTTCCATGTTGGACCAGCAGAACCTATTCACAAATCTTGGGTTAGATTCAAGGATCTAATTAGACAGGTCCCTCATCATGGCATTGAACTCTGGCTTCTTGTCCAAATCTTTTATGACAGTGTCTCCAAAAATGACCAATTGGGCATTAATAATTCATCGAAAGGAAAAATAGCCAAATTAAGCGTTGAGGAAGGATGGAATAGAATTGAGGAATACGCGAATGATCAAGACGATACCTGGGATGAACCCGATTCGATCATGAGCGTTTCCAAGATCATGAAAGAGCCTCCTTTTGCTAGCCGGGTGAGTAGATTGAATGATCAGGTATCTTATCTAGACAAGTCGCAACCAACTAAGCGGTTATCAAACCCATACTTGATCTGTGATCAATGTGGTGGCCCGCATGAAGTAGAGGAATGCGAGGATGTTACCACCACCGAACAAGCATGCTTGTCAAGCCACGACATCTTCGATGATCCTTCGCTCTTAACTTTCTACCAAAACAATGATTTCACCCCCTGGGGAAATCTTGTGAGAGAAGAGGGAGGAGGTGAATATCCTGACTACAAGGTTAGGAGCACTTTTGAGGATGATCTTGGGCACTTCACGTTTGAGAAGAATCTGCAACTAAATGGTCTCGACAACCTCGTCACTAGCCAACAAAACGACGTGAAGGCCAAATTCGCAGAACTCAACGCCATTCTCGACGGCCTTGGCGAACCACAAAGAGATCCTTTACTCGCCATCACCACTCGTGCTGGAACAACTACTAAGGATCCACCCTACCCAGCTCAACCATCTAACGCCATGGAACCCAACACCCCTCATGAGGAGAACGATAATGTGAACGACGAAAATCCCGAGCAAACCCCACCGGTAACTCCATCCCCACCTACTCCTGCCAAACAGCCCCTTAAAGTCCCATACCCATCTCGCCTCAAGAATCAAAAGGTCGAAAGTGATAATAAAAGATTCTTGTCATATTTAAAGAATTCGGTCGTCACCATACCCCTTCTTGATGCATGTTATCATATGCCCAAATATAGTACATACTTCAAGAGGCTGCTCACCAACAGGAAAGGGCTCGAGGGTCTTGTAACCTTAGGAGAAGAATGTTCTGTGGTGACTCAACGAGGGCTACCAAAGAAGGTGGACGACCCAGGTAGTTTCACCTTGCCCTGTTCAATTGGATCTCTTTCAGTCAAAAATGCCTTAGCCGACTTAGGAGCAAGCATCAATCTTATGCCGCATTCCCTGTTCCGCAAGCTAGGGTATTCTGGGTTGAAACCAACCCGTATGAGCATCCAACTGGCCGATAGATCAGTCAAATACCCCTTAGGAATATGCGAGAATGTGCTGGTTAAGGTAGGGAAGTTTAAATTTCCAGTTGACTTCGTCATCCTAGAAATGGAAGAAGATGATCTTGTGCCCATCATTCTAGGAAGACCCTTCCTTGCAACTTCTCGTGCTGTTATTGATGTTCATGACGGCAAACTAACCTTACGAGTGGGGGCCGATAGCTTAACCTTCGACATCAAGGACACAATGAATCTTTCTCTCGAAGCAGATAATCAACTGTATTTCATCGAAGAAATCGATGAACTATCCGACGAGATTGATAATTGTGTAGATGAACAGGTGGAAGCCGGTTGGTTGCGAGATGAAGCTTTCTTACCCATCTTAGAGGAGGAGAAGGCTATGGATGTGAATGCAGTCTCCTTCTATCCCAGACAAGAAATCGAACAGCTTGAGCTTCGTAAACCCGAGAACAAACTTAAACCTTCCATCATCGAGCCACCTGCGGTAGAACTCAAGGAACTCCCAACCAACCTTGAATATGCTTTCCTCCAAGGGGAAGATCAACTTCCGGTAATCATAAGCTCTTCTTTGAAAAGTGAACAAAAGGATCAACTCTTGGGAGTTTTAAAAAAATATAAAGGAGTTATAGCATGGAGTGTAGCCGATATCAAGGGTATTGACTCTACCTTTTGTACACATAAAATCCTCATGGAGGAGGATTATAAACCCAGCGTGCAACCTCAAAGGCGAGTAAATCCCAACATAAAGGAAGTCGTAAAGAAGGAAGTCATTAAGCTCCTAGACGCAGGACTAATTTACCCGATTTCGGACAGTCCATGGGTAAGTCCTGTACAGGTTGTACCAAAAAAAGGAGGAATGACGGTGGTGAAGAACGATAAGGATGAGTTAGTACCTCAACGAACAGTAACTGGATGGCGTGTGTGCATCGATTATAGGAAGTTGAATGATGCAACCCGAAAAGATCATTTCCCTCTCCCATTTATCGACCAGATGTTGGAAAGGTTAGCAGGGCATGAGTACTACTGCTTCCTAGATGGGTTCTCAGGGTATTTCCAAATCCCTATCGCTCCTGAGGACCAAGAAAAGACCACGTTTACATGTCCTTATGGCACCTTCGCCTACAAGCGAATGCCCTTTGGACTATGTAACGCCCCCGCCACTTTCCAGCGCTGCATGACGGCGATCTTCCATGAGTTAATGGAAGACAGCATGGAGGTCTTTATGGATGATTTTTCAGTCTTTGGGAACTCTTTTGATCGCTGTCTTGCTAACCTTGAGAAAATGCTCAAACGTTGTGAGGAGACCAACTTGGTACTAAACTGGGAAAAGTGCCACTTTATGGTAAAAGAAGGGATTGTGCTGGGACACAAAATTTCAGGAAGTGGAATCGAAGTAGACCGGGCAAAAATTGAAGCTATATCTAAACTTCCCTATCCAACAACTGTCAAGGCAATCCGTAGTTTTTTGGGTCATGCTGGCTTCTATAGGAGATTCATTAAGGATTTCTCAAAGGTAGCCAAACCGATGACTCAGTTACTCATGAAGGATGCCCCGTTCGACTTCTCTCAAGAGTGCAAGGACGCATTCGATCTATTGAAGCAGGAACTTACCCAAGCTCCAATTATGGTTACCCCTAACTGGGAGTTACCCTTTGAAATCATGTGCGATGCTAGTGATTATGCTGTTGGAGCAGTATTAGGCCAAAGGCTTAACAAACACTTTCAGCCAATATACTACGCTAGCAAAACCATGAATCCTGCTCAAGAAAACTACACTACCACTGAAAAGGAATTACTAGCCGTGGTATTCGCTTTTGATAAATTTCGCCAGTATCTTGTCCTTTCTAAAACGGTTGTTTTTACGGATCATTCAGCTATTCGATATCTTTTCGCTAAACAGGATGCTAAACCACGGTTACTTCGTTGGATCCTATTATTGCAAGAGTTCGATGTTGAAATTCGTGATAAGAAAGGAGCAGAGAATCTTGCGGCTGATCATCTCTCTCGTCTCGAAAACCCCAGCCTCGCTGAATCTGACAAGAGTGAGATTCGGGAAACATTTCCTGAAGAGCAGCTCATGTTAATAAATGATTCTGAACCTTGGTATGCGGATTATGCTAACTACCTGGCAAGTAGAGTAATCCCTGAGCATATGAGCAGGCATGAAAAAAAGAGGTTCTTTAATCAATTACAGTACTACTTTTGGGATGAACCCTTCTTATTTCGAAGATGTCCAGATCAGGTAATCAGGCGTTGTGTTTCGGAAAGAGAGGCTGTCAGAATTATGAAAGAATGTCATGCGGGTCCATCTGGAGGACATCACGGAATAAGCACTACTGCACGAAAGGTCTTCGACGCGGGATTCTATTGGCCTACAATATTTCGTGATGTGAAGGGAATGATACAAACGTGTGACGCATGTCAAAGAGCTGGGAATATCTCTAGGAGGGATGAAGCCCCACAGAATTATATACAAGTTTGTGAGGTTTTTGATGTCTGGGGAATTGATTTCATGGGACCATTCCCATCTTCTGGAGGGAATGAATACATCTTGGTGGCCATTGATTATGTTTCGAAATGGGTGGAAGCACAAGCCCTTAGGACTAACGACGCTAGGGTAGTCATTCATTTCTTAAAGAAATTGTTCGCTAGGTTCGGAATTCCGAAGGCTCTTATTAGTGACAGGGGAACCCATTTTTGCAATTCACAAATGGAGAAAGTCATGAAAAGATATGGAGTCTCTCACCGATTCTCCACCGCTTACCATCCTCAAACCAACGGTCAAGTCGAAAACACTAATAGAGCCATAAAAAGAATATTAGAGAAAACAGTTAATCAAAACAGAAAAGATTGGTCTTTTAAGCTCGATGAGGCTTTGTGGGCATTTCGAACCGCCTATAAGACGCCAATCGGGACAACCCCGTTCCGTATGGTATATGGCAAGGCATGCCACCTTCCAGTAGAACTGGAACACAAAGCATATTGGGCACTTAAGGCTTGTAATTTGGATTATACAGTTGCGGGAACAAATAGATTCTTACAGCTCCAAGAGCTTGATGAGTTGAGATTAGAGGCTTATGAATCTTCCATCACATACAAAGAGAGGGCGAAAAGATGGCATGACCAACGGATTAAGAGACCCAAGGAGTTTTCAGAAGGAGACAAGGTCTTATTATATAATTCTCGCTTAAGGCTATTTCCTGGGAAACTTAAATCTAGATGGTATGGACCTTTTACCGTAAGGAGCTCCTCTAAAACCGGAGCCGTTGTATTAATTGACGACGAGGATAGAGAATTCACTGTGAACATTCAACGAATCAAGCATTATCAAGAGAATGGTAATGAAATGATCAATGAGGAAGACATTACTTTTGATGAAGAAGTCACGTAATGTACGTGACTTTGAGTCTAGCTACAAGACTCGTTAATAAAGAAAGGCGCTTCTTGGGAGGCAACCCAAGCTTTATTTGCTTTATTTGCTTTGTGTGTTTATTTATTTGTTTGTTTGATTCTATTTGCTTCCGTATGTATGTTTAATTTTTATTATTATTGATTCATGTTCAAAACTAAAATTGTGAAAATGCTTTATTTTGTTTTTAACTTCGTCTTAACTACATATAAAGGTATTTTGCAAAAGATAAGTGTAAGGGAAATCTAAATCGGTTTATTAGAACACATATGAACATGAATCGTAATAATAATAAATTAACATACATATCCGTATTTGTTTGAGTCAAATGCTTGTATCGAGTCATAATGATGTTTTGCAGGATTTCCAGGAAGTAAGGTAAAGGTTTTTCCAGAAATTTTCCGGAAACTTAAAATGAAAATTTTTGTCAGGTCATTTCTGACGGCGTCAGGGGTTATAACCTGACGGCGTCAGATTTAATTTCCAGAAATTTTTGAAAATTTTGTTTTCATAAAAAGTTTTTATTAAAATCTCCAACTTATAATCTCCAGGAATCTGCAAAGTTATCATTCCACAAGCATTATATCCTTATATATAGATTTTATCCCGCCGATGTTATGCAGGTTTTCGTGTTTGTTTTCTCAGGTTCAACAGGTTATTTTGGACAAGGAGATGTTTTTTGGAATCAAGCTTATGGCGATGCATTAGTCATGGAGCTTCAACATTCTCTTTGGAGGACGATTTAACCGTGTAATCTCATTATCCAACGAGCGAATCAGGGGAGTATTTGATTTCATTCTTTTACTTTATTCTTTTACATCTTGTTATTTGAACATTGGGGACAATGTTCATCTTAAGTGTAAGGGGAGGGTAAAAGTACGATTTTAGAGAATACAATTGCGCTTGATTTTTGTTTGTTTAATAGTAGATGTGTAATAAAACTGAGAGAAATACTTGTTAAGGTAATTTTAGTGCCAAATTTAAAATTTTTTACAACATATAGGAGTGAAACTTTGATCCTAATAAGCGTCTCATGGATAGGAGTTATATGACTAGCACAAAAACCGTACCACTAAAAAAATTTTCCACCCCAAATATGTGAGGTTCACCCCTAGAATTGGTAGGAAAAGCATTTATGCTATGATGTGTGTACCGGTAGCACTTAGATTCTAGAACTTGCGTTAGGACCATTCCAAGGCCACAAGTGAGACTACATTCGTGTAGTTAGATTTACTACATGATAAGAGGCATTAGGATTAACCCATTGTTTTACACCTGTGTTTTTGTTATAATTACATTGGCTACATTGGTCAAGTAATTCTCCCACACCCTTTGCGTTGTACTCATTTTTAGTACACGATACCCCTAGTACACCCCTCAGAGCCTATCTTTTCGTTTCGACCTTTAAGCATTTTACTTAAAGGAAGAATTTGTTACACCCCACTAAAATGTACACCCAAATCGCCTTAGCCTACCTTGTATGCACTCATTTTTAGTGCATTATTGTTACAACATTTGTTTAAACCCAAGTTAATTATCTAGTTGATTACATGGTTGCTAAGTCGAGTCATATCCTTGTACATATTGTTTTGGGACGATTGGGACTCATGGGTAAAGTACTAGTGTAATGGAGTAATGGGGAAGAACATCATTTATTACCCCCATATGTGCTAAATGTTTTAAAAGTACTCCAAGTTTTTCAATTATCTTAATTCGAGTCATTAGAATAGTTATTTGTAAAGTTATGTAAAAGTTCAAGTGTAAGGGGATGCAACGCCCCTATGATGTATTATTTTGGATGGTAGGGTAAAAGTGTATGCAAAAAAAAAAAAAAAAAAAAAAAAAAAAAAAAAAAATCGAAAAAATCAAGAAAAATACAAAAAAATGAGAAAAAGAAAAGTAGAAAAAAAAAACATACGGACTACCATCCCGTTTCATTTTATGTTTATTTTATGTTTATGTTTTGTTATTTTGGTTTCTAGCTTAAGATCGAGTCTAGTCTTGGCTTAGCAACGTTGTATAGTACATGTAATTGATCAAGATTTTTAACTCGCCACCAGTAAAATATCCCTTATCCAACAAAACCGTGTTTTCCTTTTCCCTACACCTAACGTTATAACCCATTTAAAAGCCCTCTTTGATAGTTTATCTTAGGTGCTTACGCCTAGTGGAGGAGGTTTTCGATCCTTTCCCAAGCCTATGGTAATCTATTTGCTATGACAGGTAGTGAGAGATATTATCCGTTTTCATTTATGAGATTTATTTTGATGACACTTGAGAGATGTGAGTATCTAAACACTACTTGTGAGGTGCTAGTATATAATCTCCGTGCTTATTATGATTGAAGTGGAACGATTATTTGTTGTAATTACTTTTATGTTTGCATTAAATGACCCCTAACTTGTATTTTGATTAGAATAAAAGCGCATTTGCTTGAGGACAAGCAAATCTCAAGTGTAAGGGTATTTGATGAGGCGAAAAGTGTACCGCTTTTAAGGGGTCATTTAAGCCCGAAATCGTATTTATTTGATCAAATATTGCCCTAAATCGTTCCTTTTGTCATTTTAGGTACTTTTGAGGAGAAATCTGGAAAAGGAGGCATTTTGGACGTTTTTGGAGCATAAAAGTGAAGAAAACGGCAAAGTCTCAAAATTGTGCTGAAAGTCACCTTTGACGGCGTCAACATTAACTCCAGACGGCGTCATGCCTTGGCAAGAAAAGTTGGATGTGAAATTTACTCATGACGGGCCAGTGAGTTTGCATGAGAATTCTGACGGCGTCACGCTTTAACTAAATCAAGGGCGTCACGGCTTAAATCATAAGGGGACGGCGTCACGTTATAGGTCCGACGGCGTCAAGCCTTGATAAGCCAGAATGGATTTTTGAAGAGCTAAAGAGGGACGGCGTCAAGATGGTCATCCGGGAACCCTAAAAGCGGCGAGGTGACGGCGTCACAATGCATAAGGTGACGCCGTCAGATGTCAAAGTCTATATATAGTTTTCTAATTTTTTGTCATTAGGGGAGAGCTTAGTGTGTGGAATTTTGGGATAAAACCCTAAGACGATTTTAGCTACTTTTTCAGGGCTTCTTGCCTTGAGATCTTCCATGTTTCATTGAAAGATAAGTTATCAATTAATCATTCAATATGTCTATGTGTTGTTTGATTCTATCTTATGCTTGTCTTTTGTTTAACATGTTAGGCTAATTTTATCTTGTGTTTGCTTAGATCTAATGAAACCTAGCTATTGATTATTGGTTGTTAGTGTGTTGTTAGTTGTATTGGATGATTGTTTATCTATGTTAGGCTTAAGAAAACTGGCTAACTTCCTATTCGGTAACTTGCTTGAACGTCTTAAGAAACATGAACCAAACGCGTACTAAAGGTTTTTATGGTTGTATTTAATGCACAAGCGAATTCTAGTGATCCCATGTTAGGAGCTTCCTAGCCGGCTCGACATAGGAGTGAAGTAGGAGCTTGTAGAGTTTGGGGAAGTAAGTACGCCACCCCACGAATGGTATTAAGGAATACACCCGTCATCCACGCGACTAATACACACTAATTAACCGGTAAAAGATAGTTAGGGAGTAAGGAAATCTAAGTAAACACATTTCTCTACACATAAGTTTCTCACCACTTTTCATTTTTGTTATTTTATTTTATTTGCATTTGTAGTAATTTGGGTTAGTTGACTAGCAACTAATTCCGCCCACTCCTTCAAAACCCGAGATTTTACTTGCTTTCATAAAATTATAAAAACATAAAAAGAATCTTCCTCAACCCTTAGACCTAATTAGAGTAGCCTTTCACACCTAACGAACACTATTCCCTGTGGAGAACGATCAATCCCCCGTACTTACCACTACACTATACTACATCGGTCAGGTACACTGCCTGGTGGGGTTGTAAGCCTCTTGAGATCCCTCGAGAGGTAAAACCTGTTGTAAGGTTGCAAAACCCACGCATCAAAGGTTCATGGCAAAGGGTTCATCATCGAAGGTTCATAATCAAATGGTTCTTTTAAAGTCATCTTTATCAATTTATTTTCATAAAAATAACCTTTAATAACGGTTTTCACAAAATTAGTCTCGAATGTAGTTTTCACAAAAGCTTAGTAAAATTCCAAATAGAGTGGTTTCACATATTTCATAAACATCATCTTTAAAATAATTTTCCTCAAAACATTTTCATAATATAATTGAAAAGCTTTTCACATCTAATTACCAAAATCAAATGAACCACCGAAGTGTCAAATGATTCGAATACTAATATTACAAGACAACGAACGAATATCAAATGGATATATTGTAGAAGTTCAAAGAAAAAGGGTCATATCGAATATCAAAGTCAAAATGGATCAAACAAATGAACCAAAGTGTAGGGGAACATAGCAATGGCTTAGGGAAATCCTAAACGAATCAAAACAAGAGATCAAGAGAAACGAAGGCACCTTACAAGAAGGGCAGAATATCTGTACCTTATTAGCAGAACACAAGGATAGCAAATGACAAGGATCAAATTACTCCTTCCTCGAACCTAATGGAGTAGAAGACAGAAGTTCAAAAGGGTTTTCAGTTATCTTTCCATTTTAAGTAACTTTCTATTTTTAGTAACTTTCCAGATTTAGTAACTTTCCAGATTTAGCAGGTTTCTATATTTAGCAAGATTATACCCTCACAAATTTGGTTAAGTCATTAATTAAGCTTTATTATGGGATTAAGGTATATTTTAGCAAGTTATAAAAGTCTAGGGTTATTTAAGACAAGTTTTCATAGTTTAGGGTTTTAATTGTAATTATATCAAAGTTAAGGGTTTTAAATGAAACTATTACAAATTACTAGTTTAAACCACATAATGGATTCAGAATCACACTTTAGTCCTTTAAGTTTCAATATTTACAACTTACACCCTTTAATTATTAAAATTACAAAATAAACCTTATAGTTACATAATTTACAATTTAACCCTTACTATATTCATAATAACATCACAAGCCCTTATATTTACTAAATTACAGAATATACCCTCATAGTTATGCATGGTATGATTTAAACCTCCATGTTTCACATATTTACACATTTGGTCCCTTTAGTTTACAAAACTTATAATTTAAGTCATAATTCCAAAATAATTACACATTAAACCCATAATTACCCAAAATTACATATTACCTCCCTAATAATATTATTTACACAAAATAATCACAAGTTTTCTGAATTTACACTTTTAGTCCCTCTAATTAATTTAATTATAATTCGAACCATAAAATAACAATTAAATCATGTTCTTGCAAATTTTACACATAAGGACCTCATCTTATAATTTTTACACATTTGCACTGACCTAATTAACATTATAAAAATAACCTTTAAGTTTCAAAGTTGGCAAAACAAGCCCTTGTTATTTATTTACAAATCGTATAACACTTTTAATTCACAAAATAAAACCCTAACTCATCTAATCAACAACCAATCATTACCTCATCATTAGATAGCATTTAATGACCAGAATTAAAGTACAAACCCTAACCCTAATTTGTTCTAGGGTTTCTATTTATTTTTCTTCCATTCGACACAATATATACGATTTATAAAATAATTAGCTACGATCCATTCAAGCTTCTACAATTCGAACTAGTATTTTTCCCAGACCATATAAGTCGTATAGAGTCCAAAATAATTAATTACCACTCCTGGATAAATCGTATAACACGTATTGGATTTTATATACGTTTTTTTGCTCTCAAAATTTGGTACGATCCATTTAGCATGCATGATTCGATTTGTATAATTTATTTAGGTCTTATATGATCAAAATAACATAAGAAAAATATCACAAGCAAGATCGAACATACAAAAGGGATAAAACAAAATTATACCTCTCGCTAAAGCCAATTCGACAAAACAATTTACTAGCGATCAAACCAACGAATCCCACGACCTCCAAAAAATTTTCTAAACTTCCTTTGATGATGTAGAGCTCCAGAAAAATAAGCCACGAATTTTATTTGGTCGAATGAAGGCTGGTCGATTTTATTAAAGGGTTTCAAGGTTTCAATATATATTTTCTATATATAATAAAATATAAAAACGTATATAGTTGATATGGATCAATGAATTTCGGCCCAAGGAAGTCTAATTAAGCTCAAATACTGATTGTGATCTTTTCCTAATTTTATTTGCATTTATCTTGTATTTTATTTAATTTATTTTGTATTTTTAATAATAATAATGCCCGAATTATATATAAATCGGACAAAATAAATACTTTGTATATTTTGTACTTTTATAAATGTTAAAATGTAGTCACAAAAATTATTTGGCTTCATATCTAGTTCATTCCCGAAGGTTTGGAATTTATTTGGTGATTTATAAGCTTTAAAATCAATTTTTAAAATTGTAGGGGCATTTTGGTCATTTTGCACATTTTGGATTTTTAGGTATTACATAAACCGAGGGTGATATTACTATGAACGACCTCGAATTGATCAAATGAATACTCATGTATAATTATCTTTCAATTTCTAATATTATGTTATCAATGAATAATATTCAATGTATGTGCTGATAACTGATTATACTCATTTTCAAGTTAATATATCCTCACAAACCCATTGCGCTATTTTAAAAACTAAATCGGCAAAACATCACCAATCTATAAAGGTTCACTGTGGCACTTTGTAAAAGCTAGAAGTGCTACAAAGCACCTTTTTTTAGCGATCTTCGGCTCCTTCTCAAATCTTCGATATAAGTTATTGAAAGAGATCTAAGGCCTTTTTATGGAACTTATGTGATAAAGATATTTCATTTTTGTATAGATATAAAGATAAGTGAACACCTTGCATTCATATTTTTTTTGCTTTTTATACATTTCATCTGATATTTCAAAAACAAATGTAGATGCTAATAATAGATACTTAAATAGGAGCCATTAACAACTTTACATGATGGTCTAAGACTCATTGCGTAAAGAACTCACCTATTACATCTTTGGAAACTTGATAGCTTTAGTTACCAACTAAAACTTTTAGAAAGTGATACAATGATAAGTGATAACATTTGCCTTTATCTTATTTGATTAAACCGAAAGTTATATGTTTATTTTGGTAAGGTAGTTACTAATTTTGTAGCCACTTTCATCAATGATGTACAAGAGAGAATATTATGTTGTTCAAACGTGTCGACTATTGTATCATATGACAACATGTTTCACGGGTCACGTCGATAGCTAATAAAAATTATGAGCTGCTTACAAGTCCAAGCTTTTGGACACCAAATAATTTCCAAAATGGTTTCAAGTTGTGGTTTAAAGTTATTAAATTAGCTTACTATTTCGGTGCGCGAAAGTTAATGTTGTAATGAAAACCTAAATCACATGAAATTGAGTGCAAGTGTAAACAGAAATTCATGTTTACTGAAACTTAAAACATAAATAGTGTAAACAGAAATTCATGTTCTAATTACTGAAATATTTGTAAATGGACATTCATTTGATATAAAATTTCTCTATGATAAAAACGAACATATGAAAGGTAATATAAGCATCTTACATTACCTTTTCATCCTCATGCTTAGTTTATCTTTTTGTGATTGTATTCTTGATGGTCCATGCAAACATAACTATTGCAAATATGCAATGAATATCTCACTGTTGTGTTGTAATATTGTTCTCAACACTTGTAGTATATTACTCGTAGTAGTTCTACCAACTTTTATAATTGGATTATTAGGAATTTTAATTTGCTCCAAGTTAAACTAGTCCATTGTGTTAACACATATTGATTTCTTTCAATATTGTGTCAGTTACAAGAACCAATGTTTTTAGTTCATATGCATCATGTGTGCATATAATCAACTTGTGTAAGTGTAACTAATATAATACAGCATGTTGACATGCATTTTTATAGAAAAGAACAGTACTTTTAGTTTATTACATTTATATTTAAGTAATATTGGTCAAAATCAAGCACTAAATTCCATAGGTGAAAGATCCAAATCAAAAGTAGAAGGGTAAGCTAAGTCACCAACTCAATCTCTCATATGTCATAGCATTTGAATACTATCATAAAGACCATATTATATAATTAAACAACCATTAAAAAACTTACAAAAACAAAATATTAAAATACATTATTCTTCAATAGTCATCTCTCAAACATCAGAAAATTCTTGTCCAATATCAATCTTTTTCAAGAAGATAATCATATACTTTCCTCATCATGATACTTGAATTGATAATCACCTTCTTAATAATCTATAATTCCCAATAATATTTTTCATATAAATTTTAGTAATTCCATAAAGAATCCATGTCAATTGCTCCCATTGAGGTTGATGCTATTTCTTGATCTTCAAATTTCCTCTTGCCCATTTCAAGATTCGACATAACCGACTCGATTTCATTGTTCATCTCAGTGCTTAGTCCTGTATCTTGTGAACAAGTTACCATCTCTCTTTCAACTTTCATATTTTGACCATAATTCTCAATCAAACCTCTTAAAATCGCTTGATCATTGGCCCGAAATGGGAAGCTTTGTGGACATTGGAAGTTTCCTTTCATATGATTAACATATTGGCCTGCTGAAATCGTGTTGAAAGTATAATTAGGATTGTTGAGAAAAGTGTTAAACATATCTTTCTGTTGGATGTTGATTGGATTGGAGAAGCAGGGCACGTCTATTGGGCCGGATGTGATCGGTTTTAGTATCTTTTCACCATACGCTACAACCGGAGAGTCTATTAATGAAGGCAGAGAAGCTGGAATAAGCTCATTATCACCAGAATTCATCTTCATAGGCCCCGGAATATGGACTTTAGTCGCACCAGAATTCTTATGAAACACACGAATAATCACCCATTCATTCTGTCAAATACAGAGCATAGAATTAGCAAAAACAGAGCAAAAGACAGAGTAAAAACAGGGGATGGGTAAAAGCAAATAAATTTACCTTCGCGGATGTGGGTAATTGTTGGCTTGATTTACCTTCTAATCTGTATTCATGAATAACCCAATTTGTTTTTTCACCTTTTGGAGCTCTTCCTTTATAGAAAACCAAAGTTTTCTTCATTCCAACAAGCAATTTTCGCCGGAAAATATCCTTATCTTTCCCGGTAGCTTTCCAATATCCACCCGCGGTTGCTCTATTAGTTCTCATCCCGGTAGGATACTTCTTATCCCTCACACAGAAAAAATACCATTCTTTTTCACCCATTTTCGCCAACCCTTTATTCATTAATCAACATAAAAAATAACCCAAAAAGTATTAGATCATTTGATTAACACAACATTAAAAACATATAAACTTAAATTATAGAAAGGACTAAAAACTCACTAGGCAACTCCCATGGTTCAATTCTGTTCATATCAACCTCCCCAATCGCTTTAGCACAAAAATTGTTGTCAACAACTTTGTTGGACAAATAATGAGTAATCAATTCTTCATCCGATGGATGAAACCGAAACCCTGGAGGCAATTGCAAATCCATTTGATCATCTTTCTTAACAAGCCCGGACCGATTAAAAGACTCCATCATTTGAAATCTTTATTTTTCTATTCAAAAAGTTATACAACTTTAGAACAAGAACCTGCTACTTTATTTACCAAGTATCTCAAAATAGCAAATGGGTTGTTTAACTATGGGTTAGATAGTATATATATATATAGGTAAAGGAGTATATTGGTATTAAATTTGATAATGAAAGTTAGGGTAGTGTAACCTTAAAGACTGGAAGGTATTTACCTTAAATAGTGGTTCATTACTTCATTTTGATGTTTTACATCATACATACATGATGCAAGTGTACATGCATACATAGGGAGTAAGATAAGAAACGTGGTATGCAAGGAACCTAAAGGGGAGGTTGTTTATTTGGCCATAACATTGCAGCTTTATTGCAATAAATCTGTTTAGATGAATGTATCATGTATGTCTTGACTGAATACAACTAATCTTTTTAATACTCGTAATGAGTTTGGTCGTATCCCGTATATCATTATAAACTATTCATGAAATTAAAATGTTTATCTCTCAATTGAGGGCTTGAGACACCATAAAAGTCAAAATCAACAAATATGAAAGATTCATAATATATGCACTCATATTACAAACGTCCAACTCAATTTAAGTTTATATGTTGTTATCATTTAAAAAAAATGGAGATTGTTAATACAAATAATCGCATAAAAATATTATTTCTACTTAATGATTTCTCTACGTTTTATTAATGACAAATAAAAAAGCGTATTACATAAAAGTTTATGTAAACATGTTTTAAAAATAGTTATATCAATTGCCACAAATCACTTAAGGTATGAATATGAATTTCTAAAACTAGCTTAATGATTAAAGATGTTTTTATCATACATATTGCATCAAAACTCTTCCATCATTTTATAAAATCTTACATAATTTTATAAAAACTTACATTAATTTTATTCACTTCCATTTAAAAAAAAAAAAAAAAAAAAAAAAAAAATCTTTTATAAAATACATTTTTCAACTAGCAAGAATCTTCCCTTAGACCAAGAGTAATGGACGTTGAAGTGGGCTTAGTTGCCCCTTCAACGCCCGTTGGCCCACCCCCTTGGGGCGTTGAAGCCTGTTGAATGCTATAAAATCCAACGACCGTTGATGCATCAACGTGTGTTGAAATTTCTTTTAAACAAAAAAATGACCGTTGAAGGTAATTTTCAAAAAAAAAAAAAGGTAAGTTAACGTTAACTTTTGCATTTAATTTTTTTTTTATTTCAAGCAAAAGTTAACGTTAACACTCTTATTTTCCCTATAAATTTACCAAGTTAACATTTATCTTTTACAATGAATCCCAATCAATATAGCATTCTCGCCTATGGCTCAAACCGAAACGCACAATTTGTTGCTCCACGAAGAGCACCCGAGCAACAAACCGATCAAGAACTAAATAACAACCAAGTTTTCGGCTACATGTCGCAATTACCATACCCAAATTTTAACCCATTTGAAAATTCGCAAGATGATGTTCTTATTACACCAACAAAACCTTCACCAACACAAGCTTCACCACAAGAAGTGTGCGGGTCGTCAAAACGATCTCACAAGAAAAAACCTCGGGGTGGTGGCTGAGGTGGAGGTGGTGGCCGAGGTCGAGGTGTTGAAGAAGTTGTTAAAAAAGTAACACAAAAAAAATGGTTGCCCGATGAACTTGTGGCGTTAACGGCTTCTTACATCGCGATATCCGAGGATCCTAATGTGGCAAATTTTCAACAAGGTGGGACTTTTTGGCTACGGGTTCATCAACAATTTGTCACGAGACGTGGATGTGATGAAAGAACAAGAGATTGTTTAACGTCAAAATGGAGGGACGTTAACCAAAAGTGTTCGTTGTACAACGGGATTTATGGTCGCGTTAAACGAAACCGTCCGAGCGGAGGTGATGATGTTAAAGTGCAACAAGAGGCTATGCTTGAGTTCCAAGAGATCGATGGGAACTTTACTAACTATATCCCGTGTTGGCAACTTTTAAGGTTATCCCCCAAATGGAAACAAGTTGCCGATGGCCATCAAAGGCGTGCCAAAAAGTCCAAAACATCTTCGTCAACCTTCGAAGATAGTCAAAGTTCGGACGCACATGTGAACTTTGATTTAAACAATGAAGATGATGTTGATGTTTATGAAGACATGCCCCGACCTATGGGTAGGAATAAGTCTAGAGACAAACGACCAATGAGTAGTATGGGAGAAGAATTCAAGGGTTTGACAACCAAAATGGATGATATTCTCGAATTAAGCCGTCAACGTTTAGAGAAAAAAACCGAACAAGAGGCGGCAAAGATTGAAGCCCAAAACAAAATGATAAAGTTGGAGGAAGAGCGTCAACTAACCGAGGATATTGAATATTTGCAAAAACCGATACCAAACGAACCCGGTTTGGTACGAGACTTGATGTTGCTCAAAGTAGCAAAAATTAAAGAAAAATATGGAATAACCGATAACTACTAGTTTGTAATCGTTGTTTTATTTAAGTGTGTAATCGTTGTTTTATTTTAATGTATGATTTTACGTTTTTAATTGTTAACGTTGGTTATTTACCTTTTTTGTTAACGTTTAATGTTAACGTTTAACGTTTAAAAAAAAAAAAAAGCCCAAAAACTACCTTCAACGCCCCACCCACTACTCCCATTTTTTAACAAAAACTCATCTTACACATGGGTCACATGTCAACATATGCCCCAACCCACACACCTTACCACTACCCTTGGTCTTAAAGAAGTGATTCAAATCTCATCTTGCATTAAAAGATGAATTAACCATCCTTAAAATAATCCAAAACAAATTAAAGAGGAAGGCATTAAATGTATTTTTACATTAATCCTTTCATAAACAATTTTTAGTCGTAGAGTGTTCAACAATTTAGGAAAGCATCAAACATGCTTTGCCTCAGTTCTTCCTTAAGTAATCTAGAATGAAAACAATGGGAAAAAAAGAAGTTAAATGGCATTTCAAAACAGATAGTTTTTTACATGGCGCAGATCTCACAGATCCTACAACAGATTTGATCCGTCCGAAAACGGTCGTCTTTTATTTCTCTATCACACAAGTCAACCACTTGTGAATGGTCAACCGTAATAAATGATAAAAGGCAAACAGTCTCGGAACGAATACTCGTGTGTAGTGTGTGAAACCAGGCAAGTGATCACCCGGATCGTTTCCCAACGAGGTGTGAATGGAAAACTGTGAAAAGCTAGGATTAGAGTGATTGATGATTTAGATTGCTTTTGATTTTTTGCTTGATTAACAATTCTAAATAACAATTAAAAAAAAAACAGATATACACAGGAAAATAAAACGCGAATTCAATAAATTACAAACGCGTAACGGGACAGCTAAAATGGGACTAAATTTAAAATTTATGAAATTAAAAACCTAAAAATGTAAAATAACTTAAAACTTATTTAAAAACTTAAATTATATTTTTAACACTTTTTATCTAATTATTATTAATTATTTATTATTTAATAACTTATTAAACTATTTAAATTTATAAAAAATACTAAATGAACTAAGAAAAATCTAAAACTTTTTCTATAAATATTATATGTTATTAAAAAGCTAAGAAAATTATAAAAATGAAAATTACTTAATTAAAATTTAAAAAGATAAATTCTATTAAATAGAAGCTATCACTTTATTTCTATTTTTGATTTTCTTAAGGTCTAAAAATATTTTTATATTTTTCCTAGATTAAAAATGACAAAAGAAAATTATGAAAATTGGAATTATATTTTTCTGATTATTTTTCTATTTATTATGATTTAATTACTATATTAAACTAATTAAAAGATAAAAAATATTAAAACTATTAATAAAAATCTGAAACTTTTTTCTAAATTACTTGAGGATATTACTGAGCTATAAAAAATATGGTGGAGATCACAGCTTATTCTGATAAGCAGAAATAAGCTAATAAGCTCGTATAAGCTTATAAGAGAAACTAGTTAAATATCTATGGCATGTAAAATCCAACGGAACTAGTGCCCTAGAGCAGTTGGGAAGGGGGTGTTGTGTTTAAGCGTGCTATCCTATCCGAGAGGTCCAGGGTTCGAATCCCACACACCCCACTTTTTGCTAAACTTTATTTTTTTTGATTTTTTTTTTCTTTTGAGATTTATCTAATAGCTATTAATAATGACTTTTAATACTGGACTTTATTTTTGGAACTCGAAAATTAAGCTGGAAACAGCTTTTGAAACAAGCAGTTGGCTTAAAAGCCTTTATGAACTAGAAAACTTCGAATGAGCTAAAAAGCTTCAAGATAAGCTATGAGCTTATCGAATAAGCTCCTATGGACTGTATTATAGCTAACTGAACTTATAAAAACTAGAAAAGCACAGGTTTAAGAGCTTAAAAGCTCAAACGAGCTTAAAACTTCTAATGGTCTGCTGATAAAATGCCCTGCACCAAGGCGATCGGGCCTATTTTGAGGGCTTTTTTAGTGGCCTTCGAGTGATCTAAAAATCGACACAAAATTACCTTATGTAGACAGGCTAGTGGAGTTTAAATGTGAAAAAGATTGAGCTTATTCGGGCTTATAGAGAGTGAGAGAAAAATTCGCAAAGTTTCCAATTTGTCACACAAACTGCTAGAGCAGTCTGCTGATCTGATGCACTGCTATCTTTGTGCACAACTTGTGCAAGGGTCTAGGATTTTAGGCACTCACTAGGTGGACTAAAAGGAGTGCAATAATGCCAAGAAAATGGCCTAAACGAGCTTGTGGCTGAATTGAGCTTGTATGAGCTCTTGGCAGTCCAAAACTCACACAATGGGTTCAAAATGGTTCTAACTTGTTCTAGAACTGATCTAATATCGAAAATAGCTTCTTAACACTTAGATAAGCTTGTGAAAATCTGAGGAAGGTGCAAATCTACAGTGAACTAGGTGTTTGGATCGATTAAGTTACTGAACCAAACAGTCTCTTATGAGACTGTTTTGGATTTTTCTAAGCGAAATGATCGAGTTAAGCTCCGAATTGAAATCTAAATGAACTGGAGGTTATATTTAGCTATAAGAGTAACTTTGTGACTGCAGGTTAAGTGATTAAAGTAAACTAGCTTATGGCTTCTATTTTTGGCTTTTATAAGATATTTAAGTGAAAATGAAAGCAAGTAAAGTGACCACTAAGGAAACTGATTGAAAAGTGAATAAGAACTATTGAAAAGCTAATAATGATGAAGATAACTGCAAATAAGCTTATAGAACAGTAGAATGAAAATTAAGCTAATAATGAAAATGAGCTTACAAGCGAATTGCTTTTGAACCAGAGAACCAAGGAACCAAGAACAACCTATGGGCTTCCCATGAAGCCACTAACCCATAAGCTTCCACAATAATCGGCTTGTTGATCCAGAATAGCTTATAAGCTAATTTGTTGACTTTTGTTGACTTTACTTCGAAATGGAGATCAAGAACTAATTAGAGCTATATAAACTTACATTAAGCTACTACGAGCTTATGTCAGTTTATAGGAAAGGTTAATGGAGCTTTTGGTAGATTTTAAATGAGCTTGTAGCTTATACGATTTAACAATGTTACTTAAAACTTACTTATAACTGAAATTGAGTACAAATTAACTTGAACTGGAATGAAACAACTAAACTGAGCTTGTATTGATAATCTTAACTTGAAATTACAAAAGAGATACTTGAAATTTAAATTTGCGATTAAACTAAAATTAACTACTTGCCAAAATTGGCTTACAAGCTATTCTATTTATACTACATTAACTGGGAACTACTAGGCAACTTCCTCTGAATCTTTTCCAACCCTTGGATGCCTTTGATTTGATCTGAGCCTTTGATCTCACTTTTTGGCGCCAAAACTAAGGTGAGTGGAAAACATCTCTTGGACTGGTAACTTGCTGGGGGAGGAAGCATTTAATGCTTGGGGTAATATAGCAGGGATAAGGGAAGTGGGAATGAGCTATGGGTGGTGGTTGTGTCAGGTTACAGTTGTAGGGGTGGTGGAGATTGTAGCTTTGGTACGTGTCCTCCCCTGGTGCAAAACCAGGGGAAAGGGTTTGGTTGAGAGGGTGACAGGGAGGCAAGTGAGGTGTAGGGTTGAGGCAAGTGGTGAAGGTGGAGGTGGAGTGGTGTTTGTAGCAGCAGTGAGGTGGAGGAAGGTTGAAGAAGGCCAGGGTCAAACATGGGTGTTGACCCGTTTTATTTAAAAAGGGTAGGGTGGGCTTGGTTTGTAGTATGGATTGGGCTGGGTATTTTAGTTTAGGCTGGGTTTAGTTTTTGGATTTAATGGGGTAATGTTTAGATCCGGTTTTGGTAGTAATAAAGAGCCCAAGGACCTAAAGTGTATTATTTGGATTTTTGGGGGATTGAACCTGTAAATATCACAATTGTAACACCCCAACCCGGCAAGGGTAGAAGCATCACATTATGGTGACAAATCAAAGCATACATACATAATCACAGCGGAAGCCAATAAACATAATCATTAAATAATCCAAGTCAACATGACTGGAATTCAATACATAAGTCTCAAATGAAAGAAAGAAATAATCCCAAGGAAATACATAACGAAATAGATCCAATATCAAAATACTGAAATAAATGGTAAGACTAGGGTAGGACATCATCTAAGGCAAAGCTCCACTAACTCTCATCCCAAGCATAAATCCATCTCCCAGCTAGATACCTGCCGCACACGGAAAAGAAAACGTGCGGCTGAGCTTACAAAGCTCAGTGAACAGATACATAATAACAAGCAAAGATAACGAAGCAGAAATATAATGAAGCAAAGGGGAATGTCATAAGGTATAATCAATGCAAGAAGAAATAGAAGATATATAGGATAGTCATCCACCACGAGCCCATACTCAAAGTCATATCTCAACATCATAATACTCAAAGTCAAGATCTCACAATCAGAGGGGATACCTCTCAGGCAACCAGATAATATGAGGGGTGTCCTCATGTATCAAAAGGGGTGGAGTGATCAGCTCCCATAAATGTGAAAGGCGTGTATAGCACACATGCACCAGTCACCTCAAAGTCATACTCAAAGTCATAGTTAAATCCACTAAACATACATGCCTAGGATTGCAATCCATACGCCCCCACTCAAAGTCATCTCAAAATCATAATGGCCATATCATAATATAAAAGGGGACGGCGTGAGAAATCACTCCCCCACACAGGAGTCATGCCAGTGGTGCATCACAGACATGGCCAGGTTACCTTCCTGGCTAGGAAACAAAAGGTGGCTCGGGTATCAAACTAAGAGTCAGGTCTCAAAGTCATGCAAACGGGTTCATCTCAAAGTCATATCAAAGCATATCTCAAGGTCATGTCAAAAGTGAATCTCAAAGTCATATGAAAAGGTTCATATCAAAAGGTTCATAGCAAAAGGGTCATAGCAAAGGTTCATAGCTCAACATCGAAGCATAGGTGATAAGACACCCTTTCTTAAAAAGGGTAGAGTATCCGTACCTTATGTCGAAAGCAAAATAGAAACAAGCACAGAAATGGGGGAAAGCTCAAAGTCTCTCCTTCTTCACACCTAGAGGAGTAGAAGGGGATTACAAATCATTCTTAATTAATCATCTTTCCATTTTAAATAACTTTCCCTTTTTAGTAAGTTTCCACTTTTAGAAAGTTTCCATAATTAGAAGGTTTCCACTTTTAGCAATATTTAGTACATAGCTTAATTAGGTCAATATTTGCTGGAAATAAAGTATCTTTATCATATTTACACCTTTGGTCCTCAGGTTCTCATGATTTACATTTTATACCCCTGAACTTCCAAAATTACATTTTAAACCTTCAAACATGCATAATTACACATTAAACCCTTGGTTTATCAAATTTACCTCATGAGTACTTATTTTAGTGAGTTATACAATCAGACCTTTAATTATTCCATATTTACACATTAGGTCCCTCCATTTAATAAAGTTACATATTAAGTCCTTAGAATTTACATTTAAATCATTAATTAATAATAATTACGTATTAGTCCAATAAATATCCAAATTTTCACATTAGCCCCTGAATATCATTTATAACACAAATCGACCTCCACTTTTCAGAAATTACATGTTTAGTCCTTGTATTTAATAAATTTCCAATTCGAACTCACAATTACAACTTAATTCATTTTCTCACAAATTTTACATATAGGCCCTTCATTTTATAATTTTTACAAGTCACACATGATTTATAGAACACGACAAAAATAGCCCATGAGTTTTAATATTTACAAAACACCCCCTTTCATATTTATTTACAAATCGATAAACATCATATTTAACCCAATAAAACCCTAATCGACCCCAATCATTATGCAATCATATCAACATCATTTATAATCATTTTTAATCAGATCCAATTAGTTTTGAACCCTAGTTCCCACGCTAGGTATTATTGCTCTTATTTTTCCTTTTAGCCGATTACAACATAATTCACCAAAAATAGTTTTAAGCCTCAATAAATCAAATAAGCATTTTTCTAGTGTTATATTATGATTATAGAGCCCACGAAAATTATTCACTAGGCCTGGAAAAATCGCATGCATGATTTCTTGAATTATTTCGATTCTAGGGTTTAATAACACATGAATTACCATACGAATTATATACAATGCATGGATCATTTTTATTATTTTTCTCATGATATATACGATCAATAGAAGCTAGGAAAAATACCAGAAGATTTTTAGAACGAGTGAATAAGACCACACAATTTAATGCTTCTCGGATGGATACTCGACAAGGGAAGAATTCACCACGACTCCAAATGGGATCAATTCACCTTGTACACATTTTTCGCAGATCACATATGATATAAGAACTCCAGGGAAAAATAAGAATCGAATTTTACAAAGCTTTGTTGAATTTATAACGAAATTACCTTAAAAAGGGTTTAGCGATAGAAATAAATCCACCACAATTGAATCGGGCAGCAAATGAACTCCACACGATTTTTCTAGGACTCCTTGAATTGTGTTTGAACTCAGAAAAATGCCTTGGTAATTTTTGTGGATCGAATGGAGGCTATGGAAATTTCTTTGTGTTTTTCTTTCTATTCGGCAAATTAGGGTTTGAGAGAATAAGATGTGGATTAGTGTTTAATAGTGAATGCCGAGTCATAGGAGGGGAGGGTTGACCAAAAATTTCGGAATTTATGGTTAGGCAAATATTTGATTGCTTATCTTCCTTAATTACACATTTTAATACATTTTAATTTCTAATAAAACTAGATATTATCCATTCGGCACCAATAGGGGTATTTTAGTCATTTTGCCACTTGTATAAATGTTAAATGAGATTGTCAAAATTATTTGGGATCATAACATGTGCATTGCCAGAAGTTTGGAATTTATTTGATACATTATAAGCTTTTAATTAAATTTTAAACTAGCAGGGGCATTTTGGTCTTTTTGCTCATTTTAGATTTTAGGGTTTTACAACTTCTTCCCCTCTAAAAAGAAAAATTTCGTCCCCGAAATTTGCAAAGAATCAGAATGAAACGAATCGGAACAAAATAGAGACATACCAGAATCAGAAAACAAAGTGAGGATAACTGGCTCGAATAGACTCCTCGGTCTCCCAGGTAGCTTCCCGCTCTGGGTGGTTCCGCCAAAGAATCTTAACAAAAGGAATAACTTTACGTCTCATAACTCGCTCTTGGCGATCAAGGACAGCTTCCGGCTCCTCCGGAAGAGACATATCGGGCTGAATCTGATCAAGAGGGTAAGACACCACATGCAGAGGATGATAATTGTATCCCCTCAGAAGAGATACATGAAAGACGTCGTGAACATGTGATAACTGCGGAGGAAGAGCCAAACGATACGAAACTTCTCCGATACGATCCAAAATCTCAAACGGCCCAATGAATCGAGGACTGAGCTTTCCCTTAATTCCAAAACGTTTAACTCCTCGAAACGGCGAAACCTTAAGAAATACCCGATCACCAACGCGAAATTCCAAATCACGCCGATGCTTGTCAGCGTAACTCTTTTGACGAGCCCTAGCTTCCTTTAACTTCTCCCTAGCAACATCCACTTTCTCAGTAGCGATTTGAACTAACTCTGGACCCTCAATAACGCGTTCACCTACCTCGTTCCAACAAACCGGAGCCCTACATTTCCGACCATATAACATCTCGAAGGGAGCCATACGAATACTCGCGTGCCAACTGTTGTTATATGCGAACTCTACCAAACACAAATAATCGTCCCAGCTACCAGTCCACTCTAAGGCACATGCCCTCAACATGTCCTCTAAAGTCTGAATGGTCCTCTCCGACTGACCATCCGTCTGAGGGTGAAAAGCTGTACTGAACTTAAGGCGCGTATCCCATGCCTTATGCAATCCCTTCCAGAAGCGTGACGTAAACCGAGGATCCCTATCTGATATAATAGCCGTAGGCATGCCATGAAGCCTAACGATTTCCTGCTGAAATATGTCCGCCAATTTACTAATACTGTAGTCCACACGAATAGGGAGGAAGTGTGCAGACTTGGTTAGTCGATCGACGACCACCCAAATCGTATCATGCTTCCTACGAGTAAGAGGTAAACCAGTCACAAAATCCATGGAAATTTCCTCCCATTTCCACTTCGGAATCTCTAACGGCTGAAGCAACCCACTAGCTCTCTGATGTTCGATCTTGACCTGCTGACAAATCAAACACTTTGCCACGAACGAAGCCACATCTTGTTTCATACCGCCCCACCAGAAGTGCTGCTTAAGGTCCCGGTACATCTTGGTAGAACCAGGATGTATAGAAAAAGGGGAACTATGAGCTTCAGATAGGACAGCTTCACGAAGCTCAGGATCGTTTGGAACACATAGACGACCCTCAAACCAAACCACACCGGAATCATCCACTCGGAACTCGGACTGTTTGCCTTCCTCAACGTTCTGAACTATAGCCCACAACTCACCATCCTCCTTCTGAGCCTCCTTAATTCGCAAGATAAGATTGGACTCAACCGTAAGGCTAGCCCAATAACCGCCGTGACCACGAACACAAAACTCCACATCAAGAAGCTCTAAATCATGCAAAATACGAGGCTCAAACTCCAAACTCGCGATCATACCGGATTTCCTACTCAGAGCATCAGCGACCACATTCGCCTTACCGGGATGATACTGAAAATTAGCATCATAATCCTTCAGAAGCTCCAACCAACGCCTCTGTCTCATATTCAACTCTTTCTGAGTGAAGATGTATTTAAGACTCTTATGATCGGTGAAGATGTCGCAAGTCTCTCCATACAAATAATGACGCCAAATCTTTAGCGCGAAAACCACAGCTGCTAACTCTAGATCATGCGTCGGATAGTTCACCTCATAAGGCTTCAGCTGCCTCGAAGCATAGGCGATAACCTTACCATGCTGCATCAAAACACATCCTAAACCTTTCTTCGATGCATCGCTATAAATCTGAAAACCGCCGGAACCCGATGGAAGAGTTAAGATAGGTGCCGACACTAAACGTTTCTTCAACTCCTCAAAATTACTCTCTCGTTCATCAGTCCAAATAAACTTTTCCCCTTTCCTCATCAACTGTGTCAACGGCAAAGCAAGACGCGAAAAGCCCTCAACAAATCTCCGATAATACCCAGCGAGACCCAGGAAACTTCTCACCTCCGTCACATTTGTAGGTCTTGGCCATTTTGTGATAGCCTCAACCTTTGCCGGATCCATCGTGATGCCGTCTGCAGAAACAATGTGACCCAAGAAAGCCACTCGATCCAACCAAAACTCGCACTTCGAAAACTTCGCATACAATTTCTGCTGTCGAAGAATCTCCAGAACCACACTAAGATGTTGCTCGTGCTCCGCCTCGGTTTTAGAGTACACAAGGATATCATCTATGAAGACAATGACGAACTTATCGAGAAATTCATGGAACACCCGGTTCATTAGGTCCATAAACACAGCAGGAGCATTGGTCAGACCAAAAGGCATAACCAAGAATTCATAGTGACCATACCGAGTGCGAAAGGCCGTTTTGGGAACATCCTGCTCCCTCACCCTAAGCTGGTGATATCCAGACCTCAGATCAATTTTAGAGAAATGCCTCGCTCCTTGCAACTGGTCGAACAGATCATCAATGCGAGGAAGAGGATAGCGGTTACGAATTGTAATGCGGTTAAGCTCTCGATAATCGATACAAAGACGCATGCTCCCGTCTTTCTTCTTAACAAACAACACGGGAGCACCCCAAGGAGATACGCTCGGACGAATAAAACCGTTTTCCAACAGTTCTTGCAATTGTTCCTTTAATTCTTTTAATTCAATCGGTGCCATGCGGTAAGGAGCTTTAGATATGGGTTCAGCACCCGGAACCAGATCAATGCTAAATTCGACTTCCCTGACAGGAGGAATGCCAGGAAGTTCATCCGGAAATACATCGGCGAAATCGCGCACAGTACGAATACTATCAATGCTAGGAACATCAACAGAGGTATCTTTAATAGAAGCAAGAAAACCGAGACAGCCATGCGAAATCAAAGTCCGGGCTTTCATAGCCGAAATAATCTTTACAGATTTCAGAGGTTGGGAACCAGAATAAACATAATCAGGATAATGAAGATCACCAAAGATCACCTTACGAGCATAACAATCAATAGTCGCCTTATGGGCAGCTAACCAGTCCATGCCCAGAATGACATCAAAATCAACCATGTCAATGGGAAGAAGGTTCGCAGAACGAACACGATCATCGAAACGGAGAGGGCACTTAACATACTCAACATCAATAATCACATGAGTTTTCATCGGGGTAGCAATAGATATACGATTCATTAATTTTGTGGGTTTAATGTTTATTTTATTTGCAAGTGAAGTGGATATGATAGAATGTGTAGCACCGGTGTCAAATAAAACAAAAACAGTACGATCTCCAATATGTAGAAAACCCGTAATAGTACCTGAGGTGCTAGCCGCCTGATCACGAGTCAAAGAATAAACCCGGCCCGAAGTAGGAGCTGTCCTAGAATCAACTTTAGGTTCACCAGCATTCTTCCTAGGGCAGTCCTTGACTTTGTGCTGATTAGATCCACACCAGAAACAAGCACCAGAAGCTTTGTAACACGGACCTGGATGAGACTTCCCACATGAAGCACATGTAGGAGGAGGAGGTAGAATCTCATCAGCCTTCTTCTGACCTGACGATCCCGACTGCTGATACTGCTGAGAATCCCTGCGCCTATTATTACCACCCTGACCCTGACGGTCACCACCATACCGACCATAATCCTGACGACCCTGGTTCCTAGAATCCTGTCTCCTATAATCACCACCTCGGTCCTGGCGACCCTGCTGATCTCGTCCATAGTCCTGACGGCCCCGAAAATCCTGCCTTTGGTCCTGCCGACCCCGAGAATCTACCCGGTTACCATCCCTATCACGCTTATTAGACACCCTGTCCGCATGTAACAACTCGATGTTACGCGCGGCATCCTGAACACTAGCCACATCATCAAATGGAGTGTTAACGATCCGGTCTAACACCCATTTCTTAAGAGCCCACTTGAAGTGACGAGCCTGCCGAACAGAATCCCCAGTAACCTCTGGCCCCACGAAACTAGCCAGACGTAAGAAACGCTGCATGAAATCTCCAGAAGACTCATGGTCACCCTGACGAATAGACCCGTATTCCCTCTCATACCTCAGCTGCTCTGCCATAGGAATGTACTGCTTATAAAACGCCTCAATAAAATCTGCCCACGAACAAGTCTCAGCAAAATCATCCCCTTTGGCCTGAACAAGAGCAGTCCACCAATTCTGAGCATCACCCTCTAGTTTGAACGTGGCCAAACGAGTTTTAAACTCATCATCACATCCCAGAACACGAAACAACTTCTCGACGTGCGTAATCCAATCCTACGCCTCATGGGGAGTAACAGCGGACCTGAACGTGAGAGGCTTTAGCTTATTAAACCTCTCGATCCACACGTGGATACCAGCTGGAGGAGCAGCGGGTGGAGCAGTGGGTTGAGCATCACCACCACCACCACCTCCAGAAGGACCAGCCCCATTCCTGATATTATTGGTGACCTCAGTCACCACTCGCGGAAGAGCAGCAGCCACAACAGCGGCTATCATCTCTTCAAAATTGGGGCCATCATCCCCATTAGAGTACTGAGTAAAGCGAGTGTTCACCATCTGAACGATTACAAAAAGGATTAGCAACAACAATAAGGGAAATAAGCACGAAATGGAAGACGAAGCAGAAACCTATAACTACCCAAAGCCTCACCAGTCAAAACTTAAAACTTAAGGGTCAAATCCTATGGTCCACATGTTTCACAGGCCAAAGCTTATGTACGACAGGTCGCAACCTGGCTCTGATACCATAATTGTAACACCCCAACCCGGCAAGGGTAGAAGCATCACATTATGGTGACAAATCAAAGCATACATACATAATCACAGCGGAAGCCAATAAACATAATCATTAAATAATCCAAGTCAACATGACTGGAATTCAATACATAAGTCTCAAATGAAAGAAAGAAATAATCCCAAGGAAATACATAACGAAATAGATCCAATATCAAAATACTGAAATAAATGGTAAGACTAGGGTAGGACATCATCTAAGGCAAAAGCTCCACTAACTCTCATCCCAAGCATAAATCCATCTCCCAGCTAGATACCTGCCGCACACGGAAAAGAAAACGTGCGGCTGAGCTTACAAAGCTCAGTGAACAGATACATAATAACAAGCAAAGATAACGAAGCAGAAATATAATGAAGCAAAGGGGAATGTCATAAGGTATAATCAATGCAAGAAGAAATAGAAGATATATAGGATAGTCATCCACCACGAGCCCATACTCAAAGTCATATCTCAACATCATAATACTCAAAGTCAAGATCTCACAATCAGAGGGGATACCTCTTAGGCAACCAGATAATATGAGGGGTGTCCTCATGTATCAAAAGGGGTGGAGTGATCAGCTCCCATAAATGTGAAAGGCGTGTATAGCACACATGCACCAGTCACCTCAAAGTCATACTCAAAGTCATAGTTAAATCCACTAAACATACATGCCTAGGATTGCAATCCATACGCCCCCACTCAAAGTCATCTCAAAATCATAATCTCAGAATCATAATGGCCATATCATAATATAAAAGGGGACGGCGTGAGAAATCACTCCCCCACACAGGAGTCATGCCAGTGGTGCATCACAGACATGGCCAGGTTACCTTCCTGGCTAGGAAACAAAAGGTGGCTCGGGTATCAAACTAAGAGTCAGGTCTCAAAGTCATGCAAACGGGTTCATCTCAAAATCATATCAAAGCATATCTCAAGGTCATGTCAAAAGTGAATCTCAAAGTCATATGAAAAGGTTCATATCAAAAGGTTCATAGCAAAAGGGTCAAAGCAAAGGTTCATAGCTCAACATCGAAGCATAGGTGATAAGACACCCTTTCTTAAAAAGGGTAGAGTATCCGTACCTTATGTCGAAAGCAAAATAGAAACAAGCACAGAAATGGGGGAAAGCTCAAAGTCTCTCCTTCTTCACACCTAAAGGAGTAGAAGGGGATTACAAATCATTCTTAATTAATCATCTTTCCATTTTAAATAACTTTCCCTTTTTAGTAAGTTTCCACTTTTAGAAAGTTTCCATAATTAGAAGGTTTCCACTTTTAGAAATATTTAGTACATAGCTTAATTAGGTCAATATTTGCTGGAAATAAAGTATCTTTATCATATTTACACCCTTGGTCCTCAGGTTCTCATGATTTACATTTTATACCCCTGAACTTCCAAAATTACATTTTAAACCTTCAAACATGCATAATTACACATTAAACCCTTGGTTTATCAAATTTACCGCATGAGTACTTATTTTAGTGAGTTATACAATCAGACCTTTAATTATTCCATATTTACACATTAGGTCCCTCCATTTAATAAAGTTACATATTAAGTCCTTAGAATTTACATTTAAATCATTAATTAATAATAATTACGTATTAGTCCAATAAATATCCAAAATTTCACATTAGCCCCTGAATATCATTTATAACACAAATCGACCTCCACTTTTCAGAAATTACATGTTTAGTCCTTGTATTTAATAAATTTCCAATTCGAACTCACAATTACAACTTAATTCATTTTCTCACAAATTTTACATATAGGCCCTTCATTTTATAATTTTTACAAGTCACACATGATTTATAGAACATGACAAAAATAGCCCATGAGTTTTAATATTTACAAAACACCCCCTTTCATATTTATTTACAAATCGATAAACATCATATTTAACCCAATAAAACCCTAATCGACCCCAATCATTATGCAATCATATCAACATCATTTATAATCATTTTTAATCAGATCCAATTAGTTTTGAACCCTAGTTCCCACGCTAGGTATTATTGCTCTTATTTTTCCTTTTAGCCGATTACAACATAATTCACCAAAAATAGTTTTAAGCCTCAATAAATCAAATAAGCATTTTTCTAGTGTTATATTATGATCATAGAGCCCACGAAAATTATTCACTAGGCCTGGAAAAATCGCATGCATGATTTCTTGAATTATTTCGATTCTAGGGTTTAATAACACATGAATTACCATACGAATTATATACAATGCATGGATCATTTTTATTATTTTTCTCATGATATATACGATCAATAGAAGCTAGGAAAAATACCAGAAGATTTTTAGAACGAGTGAATAAGACCACACGATTTAATGCTTCTCGGATGGATACTCGACAAGGGAAGAATTCACCACGACTCCAAATGGGATCAATTCACCTTGTACACATTTTTCGCAGATCACATATGATATAAGAACTCCAGGGAAAAATAAGAATCGAATTTTACAAAGCTTTGTTGAATTTATAACGAAATTACCTTAAAAAGGGTTTAGCTATAGAAATAAATCCACCACAATTGAATCGGGCAGCAAATGAACTCCACACGATTTTTCTAGGACTCCTTGAATTGTGTTTGAACTCAGAAAAATGCCTTGGTAATTTTTGTGGATCGAATGGAGGCTATGGAAATTTCTTTGTGTTTTTCTTTCTATTCGGCAAATTAGGGTTTGAGAGAATAAGATGTGGATTAGTGTTTAATAGTGAATGCCAAGTCATAGGAGGGGAGGGTTGACCAGAAATTTCGGAATTTATGGTTAGGCAAATATTTGATTGCTTATCTTCCTTAATTACACATTTTAATACATTTTAATTTCTAATAAAACTAGATATTATCCATTCGGCACCAATAGGGGTATTTTAGTCATTTTTCCACTTGTATAAATGTTAAATGAGATTGTCAAAATTATTTGGGATCATAACATGTGCATTGCCAGAAGTTTGGAATTTATTTGATACATTATAAGCTTTTAATTAAATTTTAAACTAGCAGGGGCATTTTGGTCTTTTTGCTCATTTTAGATTTTAGGGTTTTACAACAATGTTATCACAAGGACCAATTATGCCATTCATGAATAGTATAAGGCTTAAATTTTAATATTTTTCATTTTTAAAACCTTAAGGACTAATTTTGACATTTTTCAAACTTGAGGGACTAAAGTTGCCATTTTATAATTTTTAACTTCAAAGGACTTTTCTAACAACTTATGAATCCCCAAGGACCTAAAATGATATTTGTACAAGTTTTTAGTGATCAGGGACTAGATTTGACAACTTTTAAAAGTTGAGGGACTGAAACTGCCAATTATGCAAACTTTGTTCGTTTTTCACTTGTTTTTAAACATTTTGCATCTGAAACATATAAAACACAATTCTGGGATAATTTCAGTATTTTGATGCATTTCTGAGTGTTTTTGAGAGTTTTGGCAGCTCAGATTAGGTAAAAATGATGAGTATTTAGACACTCATCAATCCCCCACACTAAACTATTGCTAGTCCCTAGCAATATTTTATGAAGATTTAATGGATTTGAAAGACTCTTTACCAAAAGCCATTACTTCTGGAGTAGCCAAATGTTTCAGTTCAAGTAAGAACTTTGGTACACTGATAACCAAATGATTTTGAGCAAACCATCAGCTGTAAACGGTTTTGATTTGTCTTTACCAAAAGCCGTTTGCTTCTGGACTAGCCAACTCTTAGATAAATTATTAGTATTATCTTTGGTGAGCTGATTACCAATCATGGTTTTTCCACTGCCTTTACCACAAGCCATAACCTTGCGGGCTAGCCAACTCTTCACTTATAAGGATATGGTGAGTCGAATACCATACAATTTTCGGCAAATTGTAAGCCATCAACGGATTTGAGACATCTTTACCAAGAGCCGTTTGCTCCTGGATTAGCCAATCCTTATGTGGGTTAGACATGGCGGACTGATAACCATTTTTTGAGTTCTAAGTGAGAAAAAAAAATTTAAAATTTTGGCTAAAATGGGGGTACTAGATGGTACATTTGATCAAATTCGCTAGAATTCCCCCCCACACTTAGAACTGAATATTGCCCTCAATATTCAAAGCACCGGTTGTTAAACCAACACTTAGAACGTGAAAGGAAAATACTAATAGCCATTATTTTGATATATACACACTTTTTTTTTTTTTTTTTTTTTTTTTTTTTTGATCGAAATTTACATATATACAACATGTGGGGCATCTCCCCCACACTAGATGGTAGAAAAGAGAAAGAAAACAGAGACACGGGTGAAAAACCCATGTTATGGGCTAATGTTTTTGATCACCGAGTCATTAGCTTGACTCGATCCCCGCATTCATTGGTTCATGGGGAAAGTTTGAAGATCCGGGACAACCATGAATGGTATGTCCTCTCCAAAGTAGTGCTTTAACCGATGACCATTCACTTTGAAATTAGGACCGTCGTTTTGAGATAACTCAACGGTACCATATGGATAAACCTTTGTGATAGTGAATGGACCAGACCATCGGGATTTGAGTTTGCCTGAGAAGATCTTTAATCTTGAATTGAAAAGAAGGACTCGATCACCAACGTTGAAAATGCGGTTCTTTATTTTTGAGTCATGAATCTTCTTTGTCTTTTCTTTATAGATCAAAGAGTTCTCGTAGGCATGATCACGCAGTTCATTTAGTTCATTCATTTGAACTTTACGGTGATCACCCGCAGTTTGAAGGTCAAAGTTAGCATGTTTCAAGGCCCAGTAGGCTTTGTGCTCTAATTCTATCGGCAGATGACATGCCTTTCCGTACACAAGTTTGTAAGGCGTACACCCAATGGGTGTTTTGTAAGCTGTACGAAAGGCCCATAGTGCATCATCCAATTTATCCGACCAGGATGCACGATTTTCTCCTACAGTCCTTTCTAGAATTCTTTTAATACCCCGATTTGAAACTTCTACTTGTCCACTTGTTTGTGGGTGATACGCAGTAGAAAGACGGTGAGTTACACCATACTTTTGCATGACTTTGTCAAATTTGTCATTGCAAAAATGCGTACCACGATCACTGATTATAGCACGTGGAGTTCCAAAACGGGCAAACAGAGCCTTCAGGAATTTTACAACCACTCGGGCATCATTAGTGGGTAAAGCTTTTGCTTCAACCCATTTTGACAAGTAGTCAACAGCCACGAGAATATATTTGTTTCCTCGAGATGATGGAAATGGCCCCATAAAGTCAATGCCCCAGACATCAAAGATTTCACAAACTTGAATAGCATTTTGTGGCATTTCATTTCGTTGTGAAATATTTCCGTGACGCTGACAAGCTTCACAAGTTTTGATCAGATCTTGGGCATCTTTATAGATTGTGGGCCAATAAAACCCGGAATCAAACACCTTTTTGGCGGTGTAGTTTGGACTATGATGGCCCCCCGTGGGTCCAGCATGGCAAGCTTTGAGAATGTCAATAGCTTCCTGTCCGTAAACACACCGTCGGATGACTTGATCCGCACAGATTTTGAACAAGTAGGGGTCGTCCCAGAAGTAATGCTTAACATCCTTGAAGAATTTATTCTTCTGTTGGGTCGACATCCCTTTCACTATGAAGTTACCCGCATGGTAATTTGCGAAATCAGCAAACCACGGGGTAGTAGAATCTCCTCGAAAAGCAACCGCACTAAGTGTCTCGAGAGGAAATGTTTCATTAATTTCCTTTTTCTCGAAAACATCTTGGTGTGGGTTCTCTAATCGGGATAGATGATCAGCAGCTAGGTTCTCAGCTCCTTTTTTATCACGTATGGTGATATCAAATTCTTGCAGGAGGAGAACCCAACGGAGCAATCTCGGCTTTGCATCTTGTTTTGCAAAGAGATATTTGAGAGCCGAGTGATCCGTATACACTACACATTTTGTCAAGATTAAATATGGCCGAAACTTTTCAAAGGCATACACCACAGCCAACAATTCTTTTTCTGTAGTGGTGTAATGAGTTTGAGCTTCAGTCATAGTTTTACTTGCGTAGTGGATAGGCTGAAAATGTTTGGCTTTTCGTTGCCCCAGGACTGCACCGATAGCAAAATCGCTTGCATCGCACATGAGTTCAAAGGGAAAATCCCAGTCGGGGGCAACCAGAATGGGTGCTTCAGTAAGCTTTTTCTTTAATGTTTCAAAAGCTTCGATGCACTCGGGTGAGAAGATAAAAGGAGCATCCTTTTCAAGAAGGTGAGTCATAGGCCGGGCGATTTTAGAAAAATCTTGTATGAATCGACGATAGAAACCGGCATGACCCAAAAAACTCCTAATACCTTTGACGGTAGTGGGATGAGGTAATTTAGCAATGACATCAACTTTAGCTCTGTCAACCTCAATCCCGTTCTTAGATATCTTATGGCCGAGGACAATGCCCTCTTTGACCATAAAGTGACTCTTCTCCAATTTAGACAAAGATTGGTGTCTTCACACCGTTTCAACATGTTTTCTAAATGGGAGAGACATGTTTCGAATGAATCCCCAATGATTGAGAAGTCATCCATAAAGACCTCCATCGTTTTCCCGATCATGTCGGAAAATATGGACATCATGCACCTTTGGAACGTGCCTGGAGCATTACATAAGCCGAAAGGCATACGTTTATAAGCAAAGGTTCCATAAGGGCATGTAAATGTGGTCTTTTCTTGATCTTGTGGATCAATGGGGATTTGAAAGTAACCCGAGAAACCATCAAGGAAACAATAGTACTCGTTTCCCGCTAATCTCTCAAGCATCTGGTCCATGAAGGGCAGAGGAAAATGGTCTTTTCGGGTGGCATCATTTAACTTACGATAGTCAATGCAAACACGCCACCCAGTAACCAATCGAGTTGGAATCAACTCATTATCCTCATTTGTGACAACAGTTATGCCACCCTTTTTTGGAACGCAGTGAATGGGACTAACCCAAGGACTATCAGAGATGGGGTAAATCAATCCTGCATCAAGAAGTTTGATAACCTCCTGTTTGATAACATCGTGGATTTTAGGATTTACCCTTCGTTGGTGTTGGATTGCTGGTTTGAAGTCATCCTCCATTAAAATCTTGTGAGTACAAAATTCAGGGTCTATACCCTTTATGTCGGAGAGTTTCCAAGCAATTGCTTGCTTGTGTGACTTTAAGACCTTTATTAGAGCAGTCTTTTCCTCATCACTTAAGTCTTTAGCAATAATGACGGGTAATTTATCATCACCCTCCAAAAATGCGTACTCAAGATGAGGTGGTAAGTCTTTGAGTTCGACCTCGGGAAATTCATCGTTTTTCTCAACTGATTTGATTTCCTCATGGTGAAGTTTAACGGGAGGGAGTGGAGGAGAATTGTCCTGGTTTAACAATTTCTCAAGAAGACGAATATCTCCCTCCAGATTAATCTCAGCGTCATCAATCCCTTCTAGGAATGAATCACACTTGAGAAAATCCTCGATCTCTTCCAAAATGAAATCACTTCTCTCAAACGGAGTGAGAGAAGGGGAAGAGTCGGAAATGACAGGTAGAGAAGATGTGGGTGGATTACCACTCACAGAATTATGAAAATAACCAACAATTTCTTGAGAGTACTCCTTTGAGGCAATGTCAATGACATCGATTCGGTTAACCGAAGCGGAATCAAAATTTGAGGAGTACCTCGAAGTTTGATCATGGTTAAAGGTAACAGCTTCATTACCCACACGCAATGTGATCTCATGCTTAAATACATCAATAAGAGCATGGCCCGTTTTAAGGAATCCTCTTCCAAGAATGAGAGGAACCTTTTGATCAGCATCGAAATCAACAACCACAAAGTCAGCTGGAAAATGGAACTTTCCTATTTTCACAAATACATCTTCGGCAATGCCGCGAGGATGAGATATGGTACGATCTGCAAGCTCAAGAGTCATGCAGGTAGGAGTAAGAGCCGAAAGAGAAAGTTTCTTCCATACTGAATGAGGCATCAGGTTGATGCTTGCACCTAGATCTGCTAAAGCATAGCATTCAACCATTCCCGGAAATACACAAGGTAGTAGAAACTTTCCAGGATCTCCAAGCTTCTCCGGAAGCTTTTTCAAGATAACCGCTGAGCAGTTCTCATTTACTGGAGTTTTAGCCATTTCAATCAGTTTTTCCTTGTTGCTTAACAAGTGTTTGAATGTTGATGCAAATTTGGGCATCAGAATGATAGCATCCACAAAACTTATGTCAAAATGTAATTCTTTAAAGATTTGAAAGAATTTGTCCATTTGTTGACTAGCCTTCTCACGGAGCTTTTGCTCATTTAAGCGCGATGGGTAAGGAATATGAGGTTTGGATTTAGGGGCTACAACTTCGGGAGTCTCTACAGATTCAAAGACAACTCCTGGTTTGGATTTTTTCGGGACAACCGGAGGATGGACTGGTGCTGTACTTTGTGGGCTTGGAATTTGTACTTTGTCCGTTGTATCCTCCGTCTCTTTTTTCCATTTCAAACAACGGAGGAGGAATAGGGCCAGCTGGCCCTTCATAAGCAGCACCACTCCGAGTGGTGATAGCTTTGACGAAAGTGGTATCTTCATCATCATCACTGTTATCAAGTACACTGACAGGAACAGCATTGAGCATTTCGGAATAATATCTGGCTGATCTTTGCTCACTAAGTTTGGTTGACAAACTTTTAACCGTAAATCGTGAAAGAGTAGGATCGATTCTAGACGGTTGAGGAGCAATTGTGGGTGTAGATTTTTGGATAACCGAAGGTTGGACGTATTTAGCACTTCCATTGTTAGTGGGAAGTACCGGGTCCTTTTTCACCTTGAGTTCAACATGAGCTTTACCACTACGTGTAGTGACAGCTTTGAGTTCACCCCTTGGGTTGACAATAGTGTTACTTGGGAGACCTCCCGAGGTAGAAGGTATATCAGTTAAAGACTTTTTGATCTGGTTTAATTGGGCAACCAATAACTGGTTTGTCTCACGTTGTGTCTTATTTGTTTCCTCTTGGGTTTTCATGAATTGCATAAGCAACTCATCTGAGGACATCTGATTTCGGTTTGAACCTTGGTTTTGATTAAAATTTGGACCACGGTTTTGGTTAAAATTACCCTGATTCTGACCTCGGTTTTGATTGAAATTTTGGGAATTGTGGAAATTTTGTCCCTGATTTTGAACAAAGCGGTTTTGATTATTCTGATTTGGCACGGGTGGAAAACCAGGTGGGACCATAGCATTTGGTGCTCGGTACTGAGTCTCAGCATGCGGACGGTATTGATTTTGGTTTACTGCAGCTACGGGAGCTGGGTAAAGAGAAGCATCGGTTGCTTGACAATCATAATACGCATGTGGGCCACCACAAGTTTCACACACTTTGTTTATTGCTTTGATTTGTTCCGGTTTATGAATTTCACTTTTTAATTCTTTCATTTCCTTCATCATACAACGCATTGAGTCAGTTAAAAAGGCTAACTCTGATGAGTTACCGGATGAAGAAGCAACAGGAGTGACAGGAACATTCACTTTGTTTCTAGAAATAGGAACTTTTGATTTATTTTCACAAATTTCAACCACCTCTCTAGGTTTACGATTCAAGATATTGCCACCGGAGGCTGCGTTAAGTGCATCTTGATCGTTTTGGGTCAACCCATTATAAAACGTATTTATCTGTTGTAACACATTGAAATCGTGATGAGGGCATTTTCTTAGGAGATCTTTAAATCTGTCCCATGCCTCTCCGAAATTTTCATCGAAACCTTGACGAAATCCAGCAATTTCATTTTTTAGATTAGTCGTCTTTGATGGAGGGAAGAAATAATTTACAAATTTCTTTACGAGATCTTCCCAGGTTTCAATGGATCGAGGGGGTTCTTTATCCAGCCAAATCCGGGCTGCCCCCTCAAGTGAGAATGGAAATAGCATCAATTTGATCACTGTTTGTGGCACATTCTTGTAATTGATTGTAGAGGTCAGTTTGTTGAACCAACGAATGTGTGCATATGGATCCTCTCGTTCAAACCCGTGAAATTGGTTTGTGGACACGAGCTGAATCAAATGTGTTTTCAGTTCAAAATGATCAGAATCGATGGCAGGTAAAACGATGGCATCTCCGTAACCCTCGGTGGGTGCCTGGAGCATTTCAGCCATTGTGCGTTCATCTGCCATATTTTCAGTGAGAACAGTACGAATCTCGGGTTTGACTATTTGGGCAGCACGTCTACGATTACGTCTTCTCGGAATATCTACGAGTTCACGTAAAGGGCTTGATGACGTGGAAGAACGAGTGCGCATGCACCAAGTAAAATATTTTAATTAAATCAAGAACGAGTCAAAACACAAGTGAACTTAAACCAATAATCAACAAGCGTACGGTAGCTCTCTAAAAGATAAACGCACAGAGTGGCGGAGAAGCAGAGGTGGGCAACTTAATGCTCCTTAAAAACCCGCTTCTTTCAGTCCGACAATTTAATGTCAGACTATCCTAGAACCTCCGTTAGAGTTTGTTTATCAATCAAAGGTGAGCCGATATTCGCAAGTGATACAAAGGCAAGTTTTAAATCTTTGGTTTGGGAACTTATTATGGCCGTACCCCCAGTTAGGTAGTACTCAGTCTTGGTTCTCGATGGTTAATTTTTATTGTTTATTATTAAAGAAAACGGAAAATATTTTTGGGTTTTTAATTTTTATATGATAATTATAGTAATAATATATATAGAAAAGAAAAGAAAATATTTTTGGTATTTTATATTGTTTTTTTTGGGAAATAGGAACTTCTGATAGAAGGATCTCGAATCACTAATCGCTAAAATTCTTTACAATAGTCGCAGCACACCTCCCCGGCAGCGGCGCCAAAATTTGATCCGTCCGAAAACGGTCGTCTTTTATTTCTCTATCACACAAGTCAACCACTTGTGAATGGTCAACCGTAATAAATGATAAAAGGCAAACAGTCTCGGAACGAATACTCGTGTGTAGTGTGTGAAACCAGGCAAGTGATCACCCGGATCGTTTCCCAACGAGGTGTGAATGGAAAACTGTGAAAAGCTAGGATTAGAGTGATTGATGATTTAGATTGCTTTTGATTTTTTGCTTGATTAACAATTCTAAATAACAATTAAAAAAAAAACAGATATACACAGGAAAATAAAACGCGAATTAAATAAATTACAAATGCGTAACGGGACAGCTAAAATGGGACTAAATTTAAAATTTATGAAATTAAAAACCTAAAAATGTAAAATAACTTAAAACTTATTTAAAAACTTAAATTATATTTTTAACACTTTTTATCTAATTATTATTAATTATTTATTATTTAATAACTTATTAAACTATTTAAATTTATAAAAAATACTAAATGAACTAAGAAAAATCTAAAACTTTTTCTATAAATATTATATGTTATTAAAAAGCTAAGAAAATTATAAAAATGAAAATTACTTAATTAAAATTTAAAAAGATAAATTCTATTAAATAGAAGCTATCACTTTATTTCTATTTTTGATTTTCTTAAGGTCTAAAAATATTTTTATATTTTTCCTAGATTAAAAATGACAAAAGAAAATTATGAAAATTGGAATTATATTTTTCTGATTATTTTTCTATTTATTATGATTTAATTACTATATTAAACTAATTAAAAGATAAAAAATATTAAAACTATTAATAAAAATCTGAAACTTTTTTCTAAATTACTTGAGGATATTACTGAGCTATAAAAAATATGGTGGAGATCACAGCTTATTCTGATAAGCAGAAATAAGCTAATAAGCTCGTATAAGCTTATAAGAGAAACTAGTTAAATATCTATGGCATGTAAAATCCAACGGAACTAGTGCCCTAGAGCAGTTGGGAAGGGGGTGTTGTGTTTAAGCGTGCTATCCTATCCGAGAGGTCCAGGGTTCGAATCCCACACACCCCACTTTTTGCTAAACTTTATTTTTTTGATTTTTTTTTCTTTTGAGATTTATCTAATAGCTATTAATAATGACTTTTAATACTGGACTTTATTTTTGGAACTCGAAAATTAAGCTGGAAACAGCTTTTGAAACAAGCAGTTGGCTTAAAAGCCTTTATGAACTAGAAAACTTCGAATGAGCTAAAAAGCTTCAAGATAAGCTATGAGCTTATCGAATAAGCTCCTATGGACTGTATTATAGCTAACTGAACTTATAGAAACTAGAAAAGCACAGGTTTAAGAGCTTAAAAGCTCAAACGAGCTTAAAGCTTCTAATGGTCTGCTGATAAAATGCCCTGCACCAAGGCGATCGGGCCTATTTTGAGGGCTTTTTTAGTGGCCTTCGAGTGATCTAAAAATCGACACAAAATTACCTTATGTAGACAGGCTAGTGGAGTTTAAATGTGAAAAAGATTGAGCTTATTCGGGCTTATAGAGAGTGAGAGAAAAATTCGCAAAGTTTCCAATTTGTCACACAAACTGCTAGAGCAGTCTGCTGATCTGATGCACTGCTATCTTTGTGCACAACTTGTGCAAGGGTCTAGGATTTTAGGCACTCACTAGGTGGACTAAAAGGAGTGCAATAATGCCAAGAAAATGGCCTAAACGAGCTTGTGGCTGAATTGAGCTTGTATGAGCTCTTGGCAGTCCAAAACTCACACAATGGGTTCAAAATGGTTCTAACTTGTTCTAGAACTGATCTAATATCGAAAATAGCTTCTTAACACTTAGATAAGCTTGTGAAAATCTGAGGAAGGTGCAAATCTACAGTGAACTAGGTGTTTGGATCGATTAAGTTACTGAACCAAACAGTCTCTTATGAGACTGTTTTGGATTTTTCTAAGCGAAATGATCGAGTTAAGCTCCGAATTGAAATCTAAATGAACTGGAGGTTATATTTAGCTATAAGAGTAACTTTGTGACTGCAGGTTAAGTGATTAAAGTAAACTAGCTTATGGCTTCTATTTTTGGCTTTTATAAGATATTTAAGTGAAAATGAAAGCAAGTAAAGTGACCACTAAGGAAACTGATTGAAAAGTGAATAAGAACTATTGAAAAGCTAATAATGATGAAGATAACTGCAAATAAGCTTATAGAACAGTAGAATGAAAATTAAGCTAATAATGAAAATGAGCTTACAAGCGAATTGCTTTTGAACCAGAGAACCAAGGAACCAAGAACAACCTATGGGCTTCCCATGAAGCCACTAACCCATAAGCTTCCACAATAATCGGCTTGTTGATCCAGAATAGCTTATAAGCTAATTTGTTGACTTTCGTTGACTTTACTTCGAAATGGAGATCAAGAACTAATTAGAGCTATATAAACTTACATTAAGCTACTACGAGCTTATGTCAGTTTATAGGAAAGGTTAATGGAGCTTTTGGTAGATTTTAAATGAGCTTGTAGCTTATACGATTTAACAATGTTACTTAAAACTTACTTATAACTGAAATTGAGTACAAATTAACTTGAACTGGAATGAAACAACTAAACTGAGCTTGTATTGATAATCTTAACTTGAAATTACAAAAGAGATACTTGAAATTTAAATTTGCGATTAAACTAAAATTAACTACTTGCCAAAATTGGCTTACAAGCTATTCTATTTATACTACATTAACTGGGAACTACTAGGCAACTTCCTCTGAATCTTTTCCAACCCTTGGATGCCTTTGATTTGATCTGAGCCTTTGATCTCACTTTTTGGCGCCAAAACTAAGGTGAGTGGAAAACATCTCTTGGACTGGTAACTTGCTGGGGGAGGAAGCATTTAATGCTTGGGGTAATATAGCAGGGATAAGGGAAGTGGGAATGAGCTATGGGTGGTGGTTGTGTCAGGTTACAGTTGTAGGGGTGGTGGAGATTGTAGCTTTGGTACGTGTCCTCCCCTGGTGCAAAACCAGGGGAAAGGGTTTGGTTGAGAGGGTGACAGGGAGGCAAGTGAGGTGTAGGGTTGAGGCAAGTGGTGAAGGTGGAGGTGGAGTGGTGTTTGTAGCAGCAGTGAGGTGGAGGAAGGTTGAAGAAGGCCAGGGTCAAACATGGGTGTTGACCCGTTTTATTTAAAAAGGGTAGGGTGGGCTTGGTTTGTAGTATGGATTGGGCTGGGTATTTTAGTTTAGGCTGGGTTTAGTTTTTGGATTTAATGGGGTAATGTTTAGATCCGGTTTTGGTAGTAATAAAGAGCCCAAGGACCTAAAGTGTATTATTTGGATTTTTGGGGGATTGAACCTGTAAATATCACAATGTTATCACAAGGACCAATTATGCCATTCATGAATAGTATAAGGCTTAAATTTTAATATTTTTCATTTTTAAAACCTTAAGGACTAATTTTGACATTTTTCAAACTTGAGGGACTAAAGTTGCCATTTTATAATTTTTAACTTCAAAGGACTTTTCTAACAACTTATGAATCCCCAAGGACCTAAAATGATATTTGTACAAGTTTTTAGTGATCAGGGACTAGATTTGACAACTTTTAAAAGTTGAGGGACTGAAACTGCCAATTATGCAAACTTTGTTCGTTTTTCACTTGTTTTTAAACATTTTGCATCTGAAACATATAAAACACAATTCTGGGATAATTTCAGTATTTTGATGCATTTCTGAGTGTTTTTGAGAGTTTTGGCAGCTCAGATTAGGTAAAAATGATGAGTATTTAGATACTCATCAAGATTCGTGGCTAGGTCATTTTGTCTATAAAAGCAAATATATGTAAAGCATTCATAAACCTTCTCATGCATAACATTCTTGATCATTATCTTGTTATTAATTATTTAAAAGTGATCCAACTTAGGAAGGGAATAACACAAGAAGAATTCAAGTCTTTTGTATTGTGTGTTTTACTTTTATACCTTGTTGTATTGTTATATTCCACCATCATGCTATTAGAGTTTGTGGATATAAATTAATATTTGTATGTCCGATTTCGAACACGAGACTTCGGGATTGCACACAATACGTAAGAGTTTCAATGGTTTTAATAATTAATATATTAAGTTATAATTAATTATTAAATTTCACAAATAAACACTTAACTGGCGTTAGTATTTAACGAGGTTTGGTTAACGGTCTTTAAATAGCAAGTTAAGGGACTAGAGATGAAATTGGGAGGCAAGAAGGATCTAGAATCCTTGGGGATTCCTATGGCCGACCTATGGGTGGTTTTAGGAAGGTTTTGCCCTAACTTGGAGAACAAGATTAAGTGTCTTATAAATACAAGGCTTCTTGTATTCATTAGTTCCTAATCTTGATTCCCTAGCAAACCCAATTTCTCTCTTCTCCTCCCTCTTTGTATTGAACGATCGTCCCCTTCCCAATATCCCTTGGGAAAATCGATTGAACAATTACATTAAGTATTTGGTTTGTTTTGTGATCAAGAACCTAGCTTTTCCCATTGGAACGCTAGTATTACGTGTGTACAAAAACGAGTAACAAGCTTACTTTAGCTTGTGGTGATTTGCCCTATTCGGTCACACCTTGATCGATCCATATTATAAACCCTAGTTAGGGTTTATCTTGTTCTTGTAGATCCGGTTCCTTGTTCTTGCTAGGAATAAAAAAGGTACGATTTCTATTTAATTTTTAGTTAATTAATTTACATGTTATCGTAGATTTATTCCGCTGCGTGTGCTTTGATGATTATGTGTTTATAGTTCTTTTCTGATTCACATATTCTAACAGTGGCATCATGAGCCCGTTTTAACATGTAATTAATTACTAAAACAAGAAGGAATAGACTATGATGAGGTTTATGCTCCAGTAGCAAGGATTGAGGCAATTAGGCTTTTCTTAGCTTATGCTTCGTTTTTAGGCTTCACAGTTTATCAAATGGATGTCAAGAGTGCATTTTTATATAGAACAATTGAAGAAGAGGTATATGTTTCACAACCTCCAGGCTTCATTGGCCCACAACATCCAGATAGAGTGTACAGAGTAGTTAAAGCTCTATATGGCCTTCATCAGGCACCAAGAGCTTGGTATGCAACACTAGCTTCCTACTTATTAGAAAATGGATTTCAAAGAGGAAAGATTGATCAGACACTTTTCATCAAACAACACAAGAAGGATCTTCTGTTAGTACAGGTGTATGTGGATGACATTATCTTTGGATCTACTAGGAAGGAGATGTGTTTAGAGTTTGAGAAACTTATGCATGATAAGTTTCAGATGAGTTCTATGGGAGAACTTACATTCTTTTTGGGTCTGCAAGTTAAGCAATCAAATGAAGGAATCTTTATCTCTCAGGACAAGTATGTTGCAGAGATACTTAGAAAATTTCACTTTGCTGATTCAAAAATGGCAAGCACACCAATGGACTCTGAGAAGCCTCTTCTAAAAGATTTAGATGGAGAAAATGTAGATGTACACACATACATATCTATTATAGGCTCCTTGATGTATCTTACATCATCTAGACCTGACATCATGTTCTCTGTTTGTGCCTGTGCAAGATTTCAAGTAACTTCAAAGGTTTCTCATTTAACTGCAGTCAAGAGGATATTTAGATATCTCAAGGGTCAACCAAGGTTGGGTCTATGGTATTCAAGGGAATCACCTTTTGACTTGGTAGCATTTTCGGATAGTGATTATGCTGGTGCTAGCTTGGACAGGAAGTCAACAACTGGAGGATGTCAATTCCTTGGGTGTAGACTTGTCTCATGGCAGTGTAAGAAGCAAACAATTGTGGCTAATTCAACAACTGAAGCTGAATATGTAGCTACTGCAAGTTGCTGTGGTCAATTTTTATGGCTTCAAAACCAACTCCTTGACTATGGGTACAATTTCTTAAACACTGTTATTCATATTGATAATAGTAGTACAATTTGTATTATTAAAAATCCAGTGCAACATTCTAAAACAAAACACATTGAAATTAGACATCACTTTATAAGAGACTGCAATGAGAAAAGATTAATTCAAGTACTTAAAATTGCTTCAGAATTCAATTTTGCAGATCTGCTAACCAAAGCTTTTGATGTTGGAAGGTTTCAGTACTTGGTAGCAAGTATTGGAATGCTTAATCCTCAATGATTTTAAACTTTGTGTTTTTGTAAATAAATTTTTGTTTGTGCTGCTAGTTTTAAAAGATACTATTGCTATTACAAAAGTTTGTGCTGCTAGTACAAATTTAAATTGTGTTATTCATACAATTAGTCCTATGATTATTCTAATACAAGACAAGTACTTTGTACATTGTTCTTTTGGTTTTAGACTAACAATTTCAGGTATGATCATGTGAACACAAAAGGATGTTTCAAGTGAAATGGAAGCAGCAGAATCAGAATATCCAGTTGCTACATATTAGGTTTATGATGGACTGAGTTTAGGAATTTAAAACTCCTTAAAACTTCTTTCTTGAAACCTAAGTATGAAATTTCACATTGAATTGATGACTTAGTTGATCAGATAGTAACTGATGCAACTCACTTTCTATCATTTTATACTTTCAAGTATAATGAGCAAGTCTAAGGACATCTGATAGAAAGAACAGCTAGTAAAAGTGAATCTAACACTTGTGTTAGAGGCAACAATTACTATGAGCTGGAAACCCTGTCAAGAAAGCCTTTTGAATAGGTTTATCTTTACACAGGCAGTTATTTATAACTGAAAACATTGGTTCTCACACAACCAGAGGTTGCTTTAAACCAAAATTTTGATTAAGTGTCTGTTATACACTTAATCCCTTCAAAATGGTTGAAAGCAGTATGGTTTTTCATAATAAAATCATATACATACTGCTGAGGCAAAAGTTTCTTAAAAGGTTTTTTTAAAAGAGACTCACAAAAACCATCCATTGATGGACCATGAGTCAAATGCCCCATGAATCACCTCTCATAGGAGTTAACACACCTAGAAGTGATGAGGGCAGTAACTTAAACTCTTAAGGAATTGATGGCTTCATGTACAACATTGTCTGAAAACAAGTTCACAATGGTAGATCAGATAATGATGGGATGATGGTGAGAGATCTTCCAAACAGGGGAGGATAAACATTTTATTTGCTTCAGGGGAGGAAATAAAAGCCCAAGAAAGGAAGAAAAATCCAATGTAAGGGAGGAAAAGACAAGAGCATACAAGAACATGACATGGAGGTTGAAAATGACAAGAACTAAAGGAGAAAGTTCTATCTAGGTCAAACGAAGAAAAGTTTCAATTTCAGTTTACCACGTTTGTTCATCACTTGCAAAGACATGCTGATAGATGATTTCACTTGTTGAAACGAGCATCCAAGATTCACAGCACCATTGCCTCTTATAATTCCTCCATCCAAGGAAATTGCACCATCTTTAGGATGTGTGTTGATATTGTTAAAGTCAAAAGAAAGCAGATGAGTTCATAATGGAAGAAAGTTCAGATCAAGGGTCTGACTATGAAGTGTTTGAAAGATCTTCACAATTCCTCATTTAATTCAAAGAAACATGTTGAAAAGAATTCACATGTTTAGGGGAGGATTGTTGGAAATTAAATATTCTGAAGTTCAAGAATTGGGAATTTCTCAAAGTATGTTTCTGCTGGTAGTATATTTGTTTCTGCTAGTAGTGCAAAGTTTCGTTCCTGCTGGTAGTGTATTGATTCTACTGCTGATAATACTGCTGTTGATGCTGCTGCTAGTGTACTTGTTCCTGCTGCTAACGATAACTCATTGCTGCTGCTAAGTGGATAAGTATGAAAAGATATTATGTATTTTGGTCAACAATATACGGTAGATAATATCTTACCCTATGTGCTTAGTTAACAAGTTGTGTACACAGATACATGTTGTATCTTATGTACTGACACACTCAAGATAAGTTAGCAAGTAGTTCGACTAGACTTTAAGCAATATTGTAAAGATCTTCTTGGACTATAAAAGAAGATCTTAGACTAGATATTATGTGTCGATAAGTTGAGTTGTGTGTTAAAAATACTTAGAACTTTCATAACTGTTAGAACTAGAACAAACAAAACAATATCACAAGATATAGAAACTTAAGATTCAAGGTTGTAACCCTAGTGATAACTCAAGATCACTCGTATTATTATCTTAATAATATTGAATCATTTGGTGTTAATCTTTCATTGTTCTTTGTCATATAACAAACACAACTGTTCCATTTCCATAACAAAAATAACCTTCTAAGTGTGATTAAGTAGATTCCGCATTCTTAATCATATTAACTCAATATATCATACACACAAAGCACAAAAGGTTTAACCACCTTAACCGTGTGTCCAATCCTAGCAACTTATATCTATGACACAATCATATTGATCAAATAAGAAAACTATTGACGTGTTGTTTATCTGATACGTGATGTTGTTCCATGCACAAGTAGGAGAAATCTTATTGTGTGCAAGAAACAACATAAAGGAATATGATTTAAAGGGATCTCTTGACTGCAAGGTCAGAGATTGATGTTCTAATGTGTTTTATACACATTCTAATTTATAGAACACTTGGAGTTAATATCTACTTTCATTACTAGATATTAATGACAAGGTAAATTACATACATTCATCATTGCAGCCTCAGCTGATGTGATGAAACTATGTTAATTTACAAGTTTCTAAAAATAGATAATTATTAGAACAAGTGTCGATATGATAATAAGACTACTTCAAATGTAAATATTTATGTATTGTTGTAATGACATAAATAAATGAAGTAATCTTATACTACTTCAAATTTAAATGTTTATGTATTCTTGGAATGACATAAATATATGAAGTAAATAAATTAACTTGAAATAATATTGAAACCAAGTTGTGGTGTTAATAATTACTTTAGTTATACATGTTTATATTGTTAGATATAAATATGAAAGTCTTTTATTGCTAATAAGACTTATAATAAAGTAAAACGTTAACTTGTTATGTTTTTTTAATTAAGATATATACAAGGAGTCATTGAGTTGATCAATGATTTGTAACGTATATTGGGATTATAACAGTTATGTCTTCTTGGTAAGACATAGACATGAAGTGACTTGATCAGAAGTATTTATGTTATAAAGCATGCAATTGGCTTGGAAATTCTATTGTACCATTAAATTGACTTAGTTGGTAAATAGGTGAGACAAAATGAAATATATATATTTATCTTAAGATATTGTAAGAAAAACTTACAACATTAATCCTAATGAAATACATAGTATTTATGGCATGTTCAATTAGGAGAATCAAACTCTTGAAAAATTGTTTGATTAAAGATAACTATATCTTCTAATCTTCCTAAAGATATCAAGGTTAGAAAATTGAGTATGGATAGTATATACTCAATTAAGACTCCAACCTAGAAGATTAATAAGACACCATTGATTATGGAATGTGTTGAATCACATTAAGTCTTAAAATTGAAGTTTAGAATTTGTTAAACTACTTGTTGGGTAGGTTATTAACAAATTAAGATTAGGAACTGTCAATATGTATTTGTAAAGTCCCAAAAGAGAACAAGTTTGAGTTGCTCTATTTGCTGAGTATTTATAGTTAATCTATAAATTACAAAAGGCAAGTGAGAGTTTTATCCTGATAAGATAAAAAAATTACAAGATACATAATCTTCTAAATACGCTAGCAAAATCATAATGAGGATTTAACATGTTAGTGATAAATCTCAAAGATGATGGAATTCTTATTCATAGATCCGCAAGGGTATCTCAAATATTTGTAGAATATGTTGAGGGTTAAGAGTTACAGGATCGTGGTATGCCTGTTAATAAATTGCAAATGTTTATTTGGCCAATTACTCATACTATGAACAATAAGATGCAGTCCAAGAAGATAACTAGTTTGGAAACGTAGTTAATCTTAAACTCTATAGTTACACTATAGAATGGAAATGAATTTCTACAAATGAAATGAAAATCCTAGAGATTTAAAATCTTGTGTAGAAATCATAATGGACAAATTTGTATACATATTTAATGTATGGAAAATTATCAAACACACTTAAGAAATTAAATGTGATTGAAATTTTTTCTAAGCACATTAAATATATATAAAGATTATGATTGTCATTATTAGTTTCATTTATATGAAATTAATAATGGAATTTCAAAACTCTTTCTTTAATAATTACTTGAGCGAGGACGAAAAGTAATTGAAAGGAGTGTTTGAATTCAAATAATCTTTAGAAGTATACAAAATGCAAATCATTTGTAAATGGATTAATGCATGCATCTAGAAGATATACTTATTTTTTAGTTATTAAATCTAGTCATTGATTTATAATTAAAATAAGATATTTCTTAATATTCCTGAAAGCTAGTGGGAGTGATGTATTTATTTTCTTATTTCATATATGTTATATAACATATGGGAAGTAACATTCCATTAACATTAACATTATATGTTAAGTCTTGTTTGGAATGAAACTTCACATGGAAATTTAGAAAATAAAACCTTGAAGTATGTGTTTATTGATTATAAACATAAGCGGTAAAATAACTGATTCTAAAAGAACATGATATTCTATTAGAAGATCTAGATAGAAACATATCATTGAAAAGATATGACATGAATAAATCTAAGAATAACAAAAAGATTATTCATGTACATCATGTTGCTTATTGTATCATGCTTGAATGAAAGATGATTGACAACATTAATATCTAATTATAAATTATTAGATAGTTAAGTGTAATGGATATGGTTTAGAATTTACATCCTCAGCCTGGATTTGCTCCAAAATTCTAAATAAGAACCATATGGCAAGATGTTGATATAGATGGCAAATCTTGATAGATTTGAAGATATCAAACATTACACGATGAATATTAAAGTTTACGGAACTTTAAAAGAGCATATTGTTGTTTACATACAATGATGCTAGTAAGATTGAGATGACACTCAATACTAGTCATGGTGGGAGCTCATCCTTATTAGGAGACCATGTATACTAGTTGTGCTCAATATGAGCATAGTTGTATTACACATAAAGAATTAGAATACTTTAACTACAAGGTTTGGTAGTTTAATTGTCATAAATTCGTGCATGAGGATGTCACGCATTTTATGAAGTATGTGGCAATATCTAGATAGATGAATGCACACATACAAGAATTTTATTCTTGAAATAAATATTCTCAGAATTCCGACAAGATCAAAATTAGTTGATTTATGCCTTGTCAACAAGTATGGTTGTCATGACTTGTGGCATAATTCATTAATAAGAATTATCATGCATTGATCTAGTTAGTATTTTGGATAAGGGATATTAAAGCAATATTATTTTAATGAAATAAAGTGTGGATAACGTTTATTCTCATTTATAATATTGTATCCTATATTTGCATGTTTAAATCCGTGAATAACTTATGTTATTCTAAATGGTCCGTTGTCAATCAATAATATGGGAATATTATTGAATTAAAACAAATGTGAGGATTGGTAGAATGTATTGTAAGGTTGAGACACCAATATCACATGATATTCAATATTGGATAAATTGAATATAGGACTTATCCCAACTACATGATTATACTTTATGGATCGTCGTCATAAAGTAAATCATGAATATTTATCCTCAGACTTGAGATACCAGGTGACTGCCAAGGATGTAGCTCATTTTCTGTAAGGTAGTCTAACGCTATCCGTAAAAGGTAGTTATAAGGGCTATTTTCGGAGGTGATGCGAAGTTCGAGGGTTACGCTCGTAGTCAATAAATGATTTGTTCCTTCAAATTTGTTTTGAAGTATAATACTGCTGGGCCCCTCGTAGGGTTGGCAAGATGTTTGTGCTGCCGCACCCAAAGTCTATCTGGAAGACATTCAGATATTTTGGTAATCTTGATCAATCAATAATAACGAGAAACTGAATAGTTAATTATGGAATGACTTAGATCCATATCCATATTAACGCGTTATTAGAAACAAAAGGATAAGTATGATGATAATATCATCACGTGGTTTTTCCAGGAAAACCATACTCGGTTCGATCTAGGGGCTTTGGGATCTGTTAAGCTAGACTAGCCCATGTCATTACGATATTAATGAATATCCAAGTGGGAGCTGTTAGAGTTTATGGATATAAATTAATATTTGTATGTCCGGTTTCGAACACGAGACTTCGGGATTGCACACAATACGTAAGAGTTTCAATGGTTTTAATAATTAATATATTAAGTTATAATTAATTATTAAATTTCACAAATAAACACTTAACTGGCGTTAGTATTTAACGAGGTTTGGTTAACGGTCGTTAAATAGCAAGTTAAGGGACTAGAGATGAAATTGGGAGGCAAGAAGGATCTAGAATCCTTGGGGATTCCTATGGCCGGCCTATAGGTGGTTTTAGGAAGGTTTTGCCCTAACTTGGAGAACAAGATTAAGTGTCTTATAAATACAAGGCTTCTTGTATTCATTAGTTCCTAATCTTGATTCCCTAGCAAACCCAATTTCTCTCTTCTCCTCCCTCTTTGTATTGAACGATCGTCCCCTTCCCAATATCCCTTGGGAAAATCGATTGAACAATTACAATAAGTATTTGGTTTGTTTTGTGATCAAGAACCTAGCTTTTCCCATTGGAACGCTAGTATTACGTGTGTACAAGAACGAGTAAAAAGCTTACTTTAGCTTGTGGTGATTTGCCCTATTCGGTCACACCTTAATCGATCCATATTATAAACCCTAGTTAGGGTTTATCTTGTTCTTGTAGATCCGGTTCCTTGTTCTTGCTAGGAATAAAAAAGGTACGCTTTCTATTTAATTTTTAGTTAATTAATTTACATGTTATCGTAGATCTATTCCGCTGCGTGTGCTTTGTTGATTATGTGTTTATAGTTCTTTTATGATTCACATATTCCAACACATACTCTAAGTTTCATAATCATCATTATACACCAAACTAGAGAGAGATTGGTTAGTGTTTTAGGCCTCAAAACACTTAGAGAGAAAAGTTGGTTCTACCTCATTAGACTTCGATATCTAGCTTAGTATCGGCAAAAGTTATAAGCGACGTTGTACAATTTTCCCAACCAAGAAAGCGGCTTGTTGATTGAAGTAACTTTTGGGTAAGAAACTTAGGGAAGGGAGTAGGGCTTTAGAGAAGTTTTGTGACCGAACCACTATAAATTTTCGTGTGTGCTTTGAATTTTTTTATTTGTTTATTGTATTGCATTTCTTACATAATGTCATTATTGGTTCACATTAAAGTTTCAAAACTAAGCTTTTAAAATCACAACCCCTTTAAGTTTTCACAATAAATATTATATTTTTGATTTTTTGAAATTTATGAACTTTAACAGTTTAGCCTGTGAGTTATTTCCAAATAATAGATATTACATTTATTGTGTATTATTTTTCTTTAAAAAAAATCAAATTTATGTTTAGTGTGTCTTGTTTATTTAAGAGAATTAAAAAAAAAAAAAAAAAAAAAAAATACTAAACCCACATGAAGCTATAGTGTAGGGTATTTTTCAGTGTTTGTATTATACAAATGTTATAGGACATAAGGTGACACGACATAGTTTACAACACAAACTATTACATCTCCGCACCTTGCTCTCTTTTTCTTTTTGAACGGCGATTTTATTAAAAACAAACTACCAAGGAGCTAGAGAGATTACAAAAGAGATAACATTGGATTTTGTAACCAATTTATCCGACTAATTTTTGTTTTACATCTAGAGTTACACCAATTATATGATAATTAATGAAACTAGCTCATCATATAAACCCGCCTTTCTTGCATTACTCGACCCGAAAACAATCTTGTTATGAAATCTCCAAACTTGCCACCACAAGACATAGAATATGCTTTCTAAAACTCGTTTAGCTTGCACCCTTTGCTCTCTTGTATTGGATATCTAATTATTCCAATTCTATTTAGATCTTCCGATCAAGTATTTGAACTATTAAACTTCTGATGTGATGATTAAAATAAAATACTATTATATGAAATGAATTCACTTTGAGCAACCTCTATTATACACATGATTACATAGTAAAGCTAGGATTGTGTATAAAGCATATTTATGTCGTATAAGTAATCGGTACGAGTTCAAGGATCATATGGGCATTCGTACCCCTATCTGTACCCCATCCCCGCTCTCAATCTGGAATCCTTTATTCCTGTCCGAATACCTGATGATGTCAACTCGAGAATTTCTGACCAAACTAGGATCGGGGATTGGACTCCCTAAAAGCTAATGGTCTTTTTTTTGCCATTTCGCTATACCTCAATTCATGCCTTACATAAAGTTGAGCGTATTCTTACATTTGGCTATCACACCATTGAACAAAACATGTTTCACTTGACTTGGTTTTGTCAACCGAGATAAATAACTCGCCACTTGATGTTGTGGAAAATAGTCAACAGATGATATCAATCTCGTGTAAATTGTGTGCCTCAAATAAGTCAAACCATAACCATAAATTGACAGTCATGAATTTATTACTCGTTTAGATTTTAGATAAGTACTCCGTAGTTCGTATATTATACTGTAATAAGATCCTACTAATGAGTAATGACATCATTGATGACGTTAGAATATTTATGCACAGAAAAGTTTGACGCTGATCACACGTATTAATCCATTCCCTTTTTGGAAATAAAGTTGTTGGTTACTTTTCTATATTCAAACAAAAACTTCTACTCTTAGCTGATAAAGTAATGTTTAAATGTTGGTTTGGTTGTAATTATATAACATGACTAATCATAAATATAAACAATAAATATTAAGTACACATGTAGAAGCGTATAGGATCATATAACATGTAAATTAATTAACCAAATTAAATAGTAAGTGTACCTTTTGATTCTATCCAAACAAGAATCAATTCTAAAATACAATGATCAAGAACCCTAATTAGGGTTTACAAGGATTACACGAATTGTCCCTTATCGTTTTTGCAATTCAATCCAAGATACAATCAATAGTGTGATTGTACCACGTTCTTGTACACACGTACTATAACAAATTAAAGTTATGCTAGTAAACTAACACAAATAAAACCAAAAACTTTGCTTTGATCAAAAAAATCGATCGAATCCCTAAGAGGGTGTTTGTTTCGATCGACCCAAAAGAAAGAAAACAAGAAAACAAATTTAGGGATAATTGTGTGTACAAGAGATATCTAAAACCAATGACCCTTGATTTGTTTATATAGTGTAAGTAACTTGTAGGACAAGTTGGTGTAGGATTGAGCAAGCCCAATCCCCCACCGATCGGCCAAGCATCCAAAAGAGGGATCCGGAACCTTCTCGACTTTCTAATTATTTACTCTACAATTCTTTTTTTTTTATTAGTTAACGGTCGTTAGTCATTATCCGTTAAATACTAACGGTCGTTACATATTTGTGTAATAAATAATTAAATATAACTTTTTATATATAATTATTATTCTTTAATTCTCATACGTAAAGTATGCAATCCCGTGGTCTCGAGTTCGATCCTAACATACGACTACTAAATTATGTCCACAAAACTAACAGCTCCCACTTTGACATATTTTAATAGTGTAATCACATCGGTTAGCGTCTAGCAATACTTCGATGCCTCTAGTACAACTCGAGTGAGGTCTCCTGGAAAAACCTTTAATGATTCATCATCATTATTATTCTTTTGTCACTAATACCACGTTAAATAAATATATGGATCTAAGTCATTCTTTATTTAACTATTCTGTTTCTCGTTGTTTGTGATTGAGCAAAATTACCAAATCTTCTGAACATATTCAGGGGAGATCTTGGGCGTGGCCACGCAAACATCTTGTCAACCCTACGAGGGGCCCAGCAGTATTAAACTCCAAAATAAATTTGGAGGAACAAATTCTATATTGACTACAAGCATAACCCATGAATTTTGCAACACTTCTGAAAACAATCCTTATGACTACCAGTTAAGTGTAGCTTTAAATTGTTCCACAGAAATGTACTACATTAATGACAGTTATCTGGTATCTCAAGTCCGAGGATAACTATTCATGATTTACTTAATGACTAGATCCATAAAGTACAATCATGTAGTTGGGATAAGTCCTATATTAAATTCATTGAATATCATGTGAATTTGGTATGTCAACACATCAATATACTTTTAAGTATATTATACCAAAACTCAGATTTGTCTTAATTTAATGATATTCCCATATCATTAATTGACAACGGACAATTTTGAATAACATAAGTTATTCACGGATTTAAACATGCAAATATAGGACATAATTTATTATTAATAAACGTACCAAATACTTAAATTCATTACAATTAATAAATGCTTAATATCCTTTATCCAAATACTAAATAGATCAATGCATGATAACTCTAGTTGATGAATTATGCCTCAAGTGATGATAATCATACTTGTTGATAAGGCATAAATCAACCAACTTTGATCTATCAGAATTTTGAGAATACTTATTTCAAGAATTCAACTAGTGAAGTTCTTGTATGTGTGCATTCAAATAATTTGATATTGCCACATAATACTTCATAAAGTGTGTGATATCCTCTACCATCAATTTATGATAATCAAACTTTCAAACATTTTTAAAGTTCAAAGTATTCTTTTTCTTTAATGTATAATGCAACAATGTTCTTAGTAAAGCACAACTAGCTCACATGGCTATTAACAAGGATAAAATCCTACCATGACTAGTATGAGTGTCCTCTAAATTAAAACAACATTATTGTATACAAACAACAATATGCTCTTTAAAACTCCGTAAACTTTTGTTGTTCCCTTTACACGCTTAGAGATAACTACAAAGTTAATCTAATTGTGTTATGACTGAGATTAATGTACTGATTAATTATAAATGATAAGTAAAACGTAAATATAAAAACACAAAGTTTTTCAACGTTTAAATTCTTATTAGAAATCAATCAAAGAATCTATTACCCAAGTGTTTTGCGGAACAAACACTTGGGATTGAATAGACAAGGTATGGTGTGTCTCCTATTTAAACTCAAGCTATGCTTAAGTGGTAACAATATCGACCCACTGAGCTATCTCAAGGATTGATTACTCTTTGTAGGAGAAAAGGGGTTTTGTGAAAGTCTAAGCTTTTAATGCACAAAACTTAACCCACTTTTCTCCATCTGTTGCTATTTATATATAAACATCAAAGAGTACTGAAGATTAAAATACAACAAGAATAAGAAAGCGTGTCTGACAACTACAACAGTATTTTTCATTTCCAAGAACCAAATAGGAATGGGCCAAAAAGTCTTCGAGTGCCAGTTCTGACACTTCTTGACTTTTAGCCGCTTTAGGGATGGTTTGTTTCTGGCCCGATAAGACTTCTCCTTATCTCTTCAAACTCTTCCCGCTCAATCCCGCCTTTTTTCAGGCTTTAGGTTCTTCAGTCTTCGCCTTCAGTCTTCAATCACTTATTGTTGTTGAGGAGACTGGGGTTCAGTGAGTTCTTGTCCAACACTCACTGAACCCATTACCTTCTTCTTTGTCTCAAGTAACACTCAGGGAGTTCCGCCTCACTGAGTGGTGAGTCTTTCTTCTTAGACTCGTCCTGAGCATCTTGAAGGTAACTCACTGAGTGACTGTTCACTCAGTGACTTAAGTATGTTTTCGGTTGATTAACACTTAGCTTAATTTGTATTCAAATCCTGTTTTTAGGATGCTTGGGTACTGATGGACCCAACAATCTCCCCCTATTTGGATATAAATTATGCTTAAGTGTTTTGATCAGTTATGAGTGAGCTAATGACTTCTTCTCATACTGAATATACTAGAAAGCTATTAAGGACACTGGAATAACAAAACATGGGCCATCATTTTATTAATTTTATTACAGAGTCCTAACAGATTACAAAGTAAGTAAAGGATAGCGGTGGTGCTGCAGATTCATCAGTTAAATTTATAACCGAGGGCTTCAAGCTTTGGTCTCTTAGATTCCAACTGATGTTGGTCAGGATGTTCTTGGATCTTGGTTCTCAGGTCATGACAGAACCTCACATTTTCTGGACTCTGTATTGGGGAGGCCATCATGAGGAAACCAAGCATAGTTTTAATTCCTGCCTTATCAATGTCGTTCCATCTTTGAAAGGCTGGGTCACCAAACGCATCAGTGAAGAAGAGACCTCTCTCAGGTTATTCAATGACCATGTTGTTCACAAATCTAACTCCTTCAGGGAGGGCTCTGTTGCATTCAAGGCCAGGAACTTTGATCTCAGGCTCAGATTCAATTTTCTTCCTCTTTCTTCCAGAAGACTGAGAGGGAGTAGGCTGATTGACCGAAGCTGGGAGAAGAGAGGGAATATCAAGTTCATCAGGTGTTTTTGTCAGTTTGTCATATCTTTGCCTTAGGGATTTCATCAGGTCTTTGACAACCATGTTTTGCTTTTTCACTATGATTGGACCCAATTCATCCAATTCCGTGATCCTAAAGTCAGAGAATGTAAAGGGATCATGAACCTCAAAGTGTCTCTTTTCTGGACCTCTGAAGACACTAATGACAGCAGGCTTGGTATTTTGACGAATCTTGACATCAGTGATTGGTTCTTGTCGCAATCTGCTTGTCATAACCCACTGGTACCTCTCAATTTTCTTTTTCCTTAGCTCTGCAGCCTTTTTCAATTTTTCATCCCTTTTCTGCCTGAGAGCAATCATCTCAGCATCATGAGCTTTCATAAAGCTCTCACCACCTTTTCTTCCAGCAAGGGCTTGTGGTTTTATTCCAAGCTTTTCAGCCTCTTCATTGACCACCTGGATGAGAGTAGGCTTGTTCAGCATTCCTTCTTCAGCTGCTTTCTTTAACAACTCTTCCTTCTCCATATGAGCCTGAATTTCAGCCTCAGTGAGATGATACAACGCTCCATTAATTTCATAAGAGACCTTGACTGGTTTATCAGGGCCAGGCCTTATAACCAAGGAAGCAGGCACCAATTTTGGTGCAGATTCAGGCTCTGTTGTTGTGATAATGCCTTTGCCTTTATCTTGGTGAGTTGATGATGGGGTTGTTTCAAGAGCTTTGTCTGAGGAGATGGGAGCTGTCGGAGTTGGTGGTATCTCCCCCTCAGTGTGAGAAGGAGGTTGTTGACTGGATGATGCTTCAGTGACTTTCTCCTCATCAACTGTTGCTAGAGCCATCGTGAGAGCAAGAGTTGGAGTGCTCACTGAAGTTGAGGGAGCAGCATGACCTTTAAAATCCTGATAGATCTCAGTCATCATGGTTTTGATGTCTGAGGTGTCTTTCTGAAGAGTGGTCACCTTGGCTTCAAGAGATGCCTAAGAAGTCTCTATAGCGGTCATTCGAGGCCCAAGATTCCAGGCCAAGGAATTCGAAGACTTAGCCCAAGCTGCTAAATTTGCCTCCATAAGAACCAGTGAAGAGTTGATGGAGTCCACTGAAGAGCTGAGACCCTGAAGGTTAGAAGATGTCAGCATGTTGACAAGCTCAGTGAACTGGGCTTAATGTTGCTGATAGGTCTCAGAAGCCTGAATAATCTTCTTGGTAAGCTCAGGGTCATCTTTTACTGACTCTTGAATAGTTGCAACGCTTTTCGTAATGTTGGAAAGAGTAGCGTTGAACCTTTTAAGATGGGTATCAAGAGTTGTCAAGGAGAAGGTGATCGATGATTGTTGCTCATTAACGTCATCATGATAAGATTCAACGGATTCCTTCAGGTTGACATAATGAACAGCAGCTTCACAATTTTGATCAAAGAGTTCTTCAGTGAGCCCACGAAAGAGAGCATTGTTGGCTTTCTGCAAGAACTTGACCAACTGTCTTTCAGTGAGAGGAAGAATATTGTCATACTTCCTGAGATTGGCTGGGCAGGATGATTCAGAGTCCGATGAATGATCAGTCTGAGATGCTGGTTCCTCAGCCTGTGGTGGAGAAAACTGATGCGGTTGTTCAGTGGGTTGAGCACCAGTGTCTAGATCATCACCTGCCTCAAAAACTTCTTCCTCATTGTCGTTGCTGAGCTCATCATTAGAAAAGAGAACAGCCTAAAAATCTACCATAGACTGAATCTGCAAGAGTTGGTTAGCCGGCTCCTCTTCATTAGAAGACTTGCCTTGGTTGTGGCCAGGTCCTGACCCCTCCAAGTGCACTGAGTGGGTTTGCTCAGCCTGGACTGTGGGGTCAGTTCCCAAGAGACTGGATCCGCCGTGAGGGGGTTGTGGTTCCATATCAGAGGGTGGTTGTATGCCCCCCTGAGTCTTTGTCCCCATGTGCGCCTTCAAGGATTCGTGGGTGTTTTCCAGTACTATCACTAGGCACAGATTGTGATTGTTGGTGGACCTCCTTCCCATCAGGGTTGTACTGCCCTTTTGGGGATTTAGGGTCCTTTTCTCCCTGAGACTCTGAGTGTGATTTCTCAGAGCCGTGAACGGGATGTGATTGGGTGTGGGTCCCCTTCTCAGTAGAGTAGTGCTGCCCTACCGAGGATTCAGGACCCTGTACTCCCTCAGGCATAGCTTGTGATTTAGCAATGCCTTCATCGGGATGTGAGAGGGTGAAGGTTCCTGACCCCACTGACTTGTGTATGTCAGTAGAGTCATGAGGAAGGGTTTTGCCTGAGGATACTGAGGATGATTTCTTAGTACCCTCCGTTGGCGTTTGTTTTAAGGTCAAGAGGGTATCAATGATGGGTGTCTCTGAGGTCTTGGCCATTTTCCCTTTTTTAGGCTCTGAGGCAGAAGATCCAAGGGCGAGTGGTGTGGGTTTCACCACCTTCTTGGTCCTTGCCTTCTTTTTCTTCTTCTCCTACTTTGTAGGGGAAGGAATGGGTGAGATTGCCTTTTCCCCCTGAATAACTACCAGCATATAGTCGGTCAGGGGTACTGGTTGTACCTCTGTAAGGTCTCTAGAATAGTTGGCTTTATGTAAAACGTCAGGTTTTGATCCTTGAACGCCAGGCCTAACATAATCAGAGCCTAGTAAGCCCTGAAGCACACAGGAAATGAACCTAGGGTAAGACATGTGTCTTTTCCTAGATTTTCCTGAGAGCTTGGCTACGAGGTCACGGAAGATTATTCCTCCGATGTCAATCTTTTTACCCTCTAGGAGGCTGAACACAATCATTTGTTGTGATGTGTTCAATTGCTCAGTGGAGGATTTATTGCCTCCAAGGACTTGAATGACAAAAGTCATCAGGATCCTCCAGGCTGGGGGAAACCAAGTCTTAATTATTGGTGCCTTGGCCAATAATGTACCTGGGGCCACGTGTTGTTTGGGGTCATGTGGCCCTAGAAAAAGCAATTTTGCCTTAACTTCTTGGTCAGTGGGGTTGGGCTCAAATTTCTCAGTGAAATCAAGGCCAGTGGATTTGATGAAGGTTGGGTAATCAAGGGAGAGGGTCCTTCTCCTATTCATCACTGAGAAAGTGATTATTGAGTCCTTGGTGTCCTCAGGGCTTGTTGCCACAACAGTACACCAGAATTCTCTCAGGTAGTTATGATATATGACTGAGGGGGTTTTTGTAAACGTCGTAGCAAGAAAGCAGTTTTGAAGCTATTTAACCACATTCTTGTACGCCCAAAATAGTTTGGGGTAGGCAAAGTTTCCTACGACGTTATTCTTGGTCATGTCTACGCCCTCGATGAGGAATTCCACATTTGGGGCGTATGTGATAGCTTTAGAAGTAGCCATTTTTGTTTGGTAAGTCTGGGTTACAAAGATGGTCTGGGTTTCTAAAGACTAAGAACACACACACAATTGTTTTTTTTGAAAGGAAAAAAAAAGAGGCAAAAATTTGCTTAAGATTTTCTAAAAAATGTGTGTGTGTTATTTTGTTTGGGGGTATTTATAGGGAAGTGGAGAGGAGGTTATTTTAGGCATTAAGTGTTTTTATTCTTTCAAAAGAAATTTTTGAAAACCGTTTGGTATAAAACGTTTGGGATCCGCATTAAATGCCACCACTCCACTTTTCTCTTGTTTTGCGCAACAGTCGAGGTGAACAGTTGTGTCGTCTGCAAAAAGTATAATTTGCAGGGTTGAGTCATCACATATCTGTTATGTGATTGGAGAGGCATTAAATGCCAAGTGGGAAAGTGGGGGCACATGAGGTGCATGCCAGAAAGGAAAAAGAACAAATATTCTTATATTAAATAAGAATTCAGTTACCAACCTCGGACATTTACTAACTAGATACTTAGAGCATTTAAGTTAGCATTGAATGTCTTTTGAGGGCCCTGAATGACTCTTCATTCAGTGAGGGGTTCAGGGAAGGTGATTCAGTGATCTTTTTCACTGAGGAACACATTGAGTCAGGGACCTGGGGTTTTCAGAATTTACACTTAGTTGGATGGATTCAATCAGTGGACTGATTCTCAATATCCAACATTCCTAATTCAGCTTTCAGTCTTGTGAAAGTTGGTTCATCCAATGGTTTGGTGAATATATCAGCTAGCTGATATTCAGTAGGAATGAAGTGTAATTCAATGTCACCATTCATGACATGGTCCCTGATGAAGTGATATCTGATATCAATGTGTTTTGTTCTCTGATGAAGAACTGGGTTGTTTGAGATGGCAATTGCACTTGTGTTATCACAAAAGATGGGAACCATCTTATACTGGATTCCATAGTCACTGAGTTGACTTTTCATCCAGAGTACATTTGCACAACAACTGGCAGCAGCAACATATTCAGCTTCTGCTGAGGACATGGCTACTGATTGTTGCTTCTTAGCACTCCAATAGACTAGTTTCCCACCAAAGGATTTGGCAGGAGCCTGAGGTACTTTTTCTGTCCATGTTGCATCCAGCATAGTTAGAGTCTGAGTATCCTTTAAGATCAAAGCCTGAACATTTTGGATAGTATAATCCAAGGTTTGGAGTACCTTTCAGGTACCTGAGTATCCTTTTCACAGCTGTGAGATGAGATTCTCTTGGGTCAGATTGATATCTGGCACACAAACAGACTGAGAATTGGATGTCAGGCCTTGATGCAAGTAGATACATCAGTGACTCAGTCATTCCTCTAAAAAGAGTTTGATTCACTGGTTTTCCAGTAAGGTCAGGACCAAGGTTGTTTGGTGGTACCATGGGAGTTTTGACTGAGGCACAGTCACTGAGCTCATACTTCTTCAGTAGGCTTCTGACATACTTCTCTTGACTGATAGAGGTTCCTTTATCAGTCTGCTTGATTTGCAGTCCAAGGAAATAAGTCAGTTCTCCCATCATGCTCATTTCAAATTTCTTTGCCATCAGTTTTTCAAACTGTTTGCAAAGTTTATAACTTGTTGAGCCAAAAATGATGTCATCAACATAAACTTGTACAAGTATGACATCATTATTTGTCTTGTAGATAAACAATGTGTTGTCTATCTTGCCTCTGACAAATTTGTTTTGGATCAGGAAGGCTGAGAGAGTTTCATACCATGCCCTGGGTGCTTGTTTCAGTCCATAAAGGGCTTTGTTAAGCTTGCAGACATAGTCAGGAAACTCATGGCTTTCAAATCCAGGAGGTTGTTGAACATAAACTTCTTCTTTCAGTGAGTCATTTAAGAATGCACTTTTAACATCCATTTGGTACACTTTGAAGTTCATGTAGGTTGCAAATGCAAGGAAGATCCTGATGGCTTCCATCCTTGCTACTGGTGCAAATGTTTCTTCGTAGTCAATGCCTTCTTGTTGATTATAGCCTTTGGCTACAAGTCTGGCCTTGTTTTCAATGACTATGCCATTTTCATCAGATTTGTTTTTGGACACCCATTTCATGCCAATGACTGAAACATCTTCAGGACATTTGACCAAGGTCATTACCTTGTTTCTGTCAAATTGTTCCAGTTCATCATGCATGGCCTGAACCCAACTAGGATGTGTAAGTGCTTCTTTGACACTTTTGGGTTCAATTGTGGAGATGAAGTCCACAAATAGGCATTCATTGGCTGAGGCTGCTCTAAGACCAGCAGCCATGCCTCTGGTGAGCATGCCTTCAGTGGGCTCTCCAATAATATTGACAAGTTCTAAATCCTAAGACCTAGTCCAACTGTCCTGAGGTCTTGGAAACTGATTAGAGCTTGAGGAGGCCTGATTTGTGGGATCTGGTGTAGACACATGATGATCTTCAGGATCTTGAATGTCTGACTGGGTTGGCTGATCACTGAGATTGTTTGGTTCCTGAGCACTGTGTTTAGACTGATGAATTGTATCAGTACTTCTTTGTGCTTCAACAAACTCAGTGATGGTTCGGTGAGGGAGGTTGTGAGGGATGATGTAGTAGGAGATGTCAGCATTTTCTTGGAACTGAATGGAAGGACCATTGTCAGGATGATGTTCATCAGGAGGGTATCTTGATGAATTGTCAATGCCTATCTCTTCCACTGAAGTGTTAGAGACATTGATTGCATCAGTGCTCTCATCAAAGGTAACATGAAATGTTTCCTCAGTATGCTGTCTCCTAGTGTTGAACACCCTGAAGGCCTTTGAGACAAGTGAGTATCCTAGAAAGTATCCATCATCAGCTTTGGCATCAAATTTCCCTAAGTGATCCTTGTGATTATGAATAAACACAGGACACCCAAAGATATGAAAGTAGCAAATGTCAGTGATTCTTCCCTTGAATAACTCATAAGGGGTTTTGCTATGTCTCATGATAATGATGGATCTGTTTTGTGTATAACAGGCTGTTTTGACTGCTTCAGCCCAAAAGTGTTTGGAAAGGACTGATCCATTTAGCATTGTCCTGGCAGCTTCAATGAGTGTCCTATTCTTCCTTTCAGCAGCACCATTTTGTTCAGGTGTGTAAGGAGAGGAAAATTTTTGGGAAATTCCTTTCTCATCACAGAAACATTGAAGTTCATAGTTTTTGAACTCGGTTCTATTGTCAGTCCTAATCTGTTTGACTTTAATGTCATTTTGATTTTCAATGTTCCTGACAAAGGACATGATTGTTTCAGCTGCCTGACTCTTTTTGATCAGGAAGTAGACCCAAGTGTATCTTGAGTATTCATCCACAATGACCAGAGTATACTTCTCATGGTTAATGGATTTAGGACTGATGGGCCCAAAGAGATCCATATGGAAAAGATGAAGGCAGTTCCTGATGGAAAAGTTTGTTTTGGTTTTAAAGGATGCTCTATGATGTTTACCTTTTTCACAGGCAGAACATGGTTTGTCCTTTGAAAACACAAGTGATGGTAAGCCAAAGACTTTGTTTTGTTTTACAGGATTGTTTATGTTTTTGAACTTCAGGTGGGAGAGTCTATTATGCCAAAGCCAGTTGAGGGTTTCAGTGGCCTTAGCAGAGAGACAAGTTCCATCCTGAGTTAGACTGGTCATGTCTAACACATAAACATCTTGCCTTCTTGGTGCAATAAGGACAACTTTCTTATCTCCGTTGAAGATGGTTCCTTGCTTATCATCAAACTGAACTATGTACTTTGCATCACATAGTTGACTGACACTGATCAAATTGTACTTAAGACCATTGACATAACCTATCCTAGTAAAGACTCTACCATTACAGTTACTGAACCATAACCTTCAGTGAGACATGATGAATTATCAGCAAATATCACCTTTGGTCCTGTTTCTTCAACATATTTGTGCAGATACTCTTTCACACCAGTCATGCTCCTTGAACATCCACTATCTAGATGCCAAACAGGCTCCCTGGCATGCCTCTGCACAAATGGTAAACTGAATTAGTTCTTTCTAGGACCCCTCATCTTGGAGGGCTTGACTTTTGTAGTCTTCTTAAAAGTATCAATTGATTCATGGTCAGTGGTTGAGTGGACTGAGCTACCACAGGTTTTGCATTTGATTGCAGAGGTAGACTCAGTAGACTGAGATGATGATTTGGTCAAACCTCTTCTGGTCTGAATGAACTTTTCATGTCATGAGGTGTTGTGAGTGGAATGTCCACAAATTTCACAACAGTTGTCCATTAGACAATCCTTAGGATGGTGATCATTGAAGCCACAGTGAGGGCAAGGTGCAAAAGGCTTGTCCTTTTGTTTCTGTTTTTGTTTAGAATCAGAAGGGTATTTTAAAGCCTATGCTTTAAAGTTTGCCATCTTTGTTGTGGCTGTGTATGATTGGTGAGCAGAGGTCCTGTGATCTTCCTTTTTGCATATCATGCAGTAAAGGATTCTATAACAATCATCAGTGAAATGATTGGTATAGTGACACAGTTCACACCTTTTCAGGGGTTTGGAGGGTTTTGGTTTGGTGCTTGAGGAAGCTGATTTGGGTTCCTTCATCTTGGATTGAGAATGTTTCTCAGAAGATTCAATCTTCTCACTCAGCTTCCTAACAATCTCAGCCAACTGATCAATTTTTGAGTTAGGGCTTTCTGTTTTTACTTCAGAAGGGACTGAAGTAGATGAGTCATCAGAATGTACTGAGACTTCTGGGGTTTGCCCTTTCAGGAGGGTTATTCCAAAACCTGGCTTCTCCTTTGGAGAATGTTGGGAGTAGACCAATGGTGTGAGGTCTGAGCATGGTGTAGCACCCTAAAGGATATTCAGAGGTGGGAGTGGAGGATATGATTCTGATTCAGACTCATTAACCGACTTAGTACTACTGGGTTGGTCAGTGAGTCCAAGCATATTTTTCAGAGCCTGACTTTTAGGAAACAAGATTTTTCCAGCCTCAAATTTTGGTAACTTACTGACTGGGTTGTCCCTGAAAATCCAGTCATTTGACTTGGGTTGCATTTCTTGCTCAAAAGATATGTCAGCTGGAATAAAGGTCTTTTCACTGTGACTATCACTTTGGGTTTCAGTAAGATGATCAATTCCTATAATTTTCTTGTTATCACAAGGAATTAGACTCACAGTATCAAAGACTTTAGGGTTCTTTTTAGTTCAGCCTGCAATGACAGCCTTTTCTTTGTTAAGTTCATATTGAAGGGCTTGATTTTGTTTCAAAATTTCAGCGTTTTGAATTTGTAGTGTAATAGTTTCTAACTTGGCTTGTTTTAATATAAGCAATTCATCTCTACACTTGTTCAATTCTAACACTAGATGGTTATATTTTGAAAGCAAATTAAGCCTTTGTTCTTCCACAAACTTAAGATCTACACAAATATAATTCATATAGGACTGCCAGTCAGAATCATCATCCATTGAAAGTAAAGTGTTTACCTTTTTCATGGTTATGTTCACCCACTCTCCATTCCTTGCATGGCTTTTTCCAACAGCCACCTGATCACCTTCAGAAAGTGCCATCAGTGCACTCACTATAATTTCCTCATCTTCTGAGGATACCTCTTCTTCATCCCAGTCATAAGCTTCTGCTACAAGAACCTTGTTCTTTGTCTGAACAGGTTTGGAAGTTTGAGTTGCCTGAGACAATGAGGGATTAGTTTCAAGAAGTGCAAGTTTAGCCTTAGCTTTCCTATATTTAGCCTCAAAGTCTTTTTGACCCTTTTGAACATTATTGTTTTGAAAATGTTGGGTCGACTGAAGCATTCTAGGTTGAAACATGCTAGTTCCTGAGGAACTGTTTCCAGAAAATTAATAAGAGGGTTCTGAGATGGTTTTTGAATAACAGTCTCTAGCAAAGTGGCCCTTTTTACCACATTTGAAACACTCAGTGGTTTCATTTACTTTAGCTTTTGAAAAGTTGGACTGATTTCTTTTGATAAAACGTTTTGAATTGGCTAGGAGTGCCCTTTCTTGGAATTTCAAGTTTAGGTCATTCAGGTACTCATCACCAGTTCTTTCATCAATCTTATCTTCATAATCCTCTTGAAAATCCTGTACAGCACCATTAGAATAAAAGGCAGTTGATATGGGTGAGGAGGTCAAGGCCTTTTTGGTCTCAAGAGCTTTTGAGTCTGGGTATCTCCTAGAGATTAAGTTGTCTTCATAGACAAACTTCCCATAGATCTCAGGGAGCTCAAGGGTCTAAATGTGATTAGCATTCCTGAGGCCTTGTGAGAAGTTTAGCCACTTCGCAGGGAGACTGTTGACAAAGCCAACATTTGTCTCATGCTTAGACAAAACTACACCATCATTTGATAATTCATTTATCAGGGTCTTGTATTTGGTATATGTCTGAGAGAGGCTTTCAGAGTCCTTTGCCCTGAAAGTATTATACTCAAGTTTCAGGTCCATGATCCTGTTTTCCTTGGTATCTGAGGGTCCTTCAAAGCTATTAATCAAGTCATCCCAAGTTTGCTTGGCTGTTGAACAGTTGATGACTGATTCCATTATATCGTCAGGAAGACAAGATATAATTATGCTTTTCAGGCGTTGGTCTTGATTGACCACCCTTCTCTCATCAATGGTCCACTGAGCTTCAGGCTTGTTTAGCCCCTCAGTAGTCTTAGGGACATAAGGACCTTCTTTGACACAAGTGATGTAGTACGGTTCCATACCAGTCAAATAGCAAAGCATTCGCTTTTTTCACTTGCTAAATTTTCCAGCTTCAAGTCTGGGGGCAACAGCTGAAAAGCTACCACCCTTTTCATCGATGAGCTGGGGCACATTAATATCAGCCATAGTAGGATGTTGGTTTTAAAAACCTTGAGCACTCGTAGTTTTTTGAAAGATTTTATAAACCACAGGCTCTGATACCACTTGTTGTTCCCTTTACACACTTAGAGATAACTACAAAGTTTATATAATTGTGTTATGACTGAGATTAATGTAATGATTAATTATAACTGATAAGTAAAACATAAATATAAAAACACAAAGTTTTTCAACGTTTAAATTCTTATTAGAAATCAATCAAAGAATCTATTACCCAAGTGTTTTGCGGAACAAACACTTGGGATTAAATAGACAAGGTATGGTGTGTCTCCTATCTAAACTCAAGCTATGCTTAAGTGGTAACAATATCGACCTACTGAGCTATCTCAGGGATTGGTTACTCTTAGTAGGAGAAAAGGAGTTTTGTGAAAGTCTAAGCTTTTAATGCACAAAACATAACCCACTTTTCTCCATCTGTTGCTATTTATATACAAACATCAAAGAGTACTGAAGATTAAAATACAACAAGAATAAGAAAGCGTGTCTGACAACTACAACAGTATTTGTCATTTCCAAGAACCAAATAGGAATGGGCCAAAAAGTCTTCGAGTGTCAGTTCTGACACTTCTTGACTTTTAGCCGCTTTAGGGATGGTTTGTTTCTGGCCCGATAAGACTTCTCCTTATCTCTTCTAACTCTTCCAGCTCAATCCCTCCTTTCTTTCAGGCTTCAGGTTCTTCAGTCTTTGCCTTCAGTCTTCAGTCTTCAATCACTTATTGTTGTTGAGGAGACTGGGGTTTAGTGAGTTCTTGTCCAACACTCACTGAACCCATTACCTTCTTTTTTGTCTCAAGTAACACTCAGGGAGTTCCGCCTCACTGAGTGGTGAGTCTTTCTTCTTAGACTCGTCCTGAGCATCTTGAAGGTAACTCACTGAGTGACTGTTCACTCAGTGACTTAAGTATGTTTTCGGTTGATTAACACTTAGCTTAATTTGTATTCAAATCCTGTTTTTAGGATGCTTGGGTACTGACGGACCCAACAACTTTAATATCTATTGTGTAATGTTTGATGCCTTCCAAACTTTCAAGTTTGTAGGCGATGACAATTTGTACAACAATTGACATATTGTTCATCTATAGAATCTAGGAGCAACTCCAGGCTGAGGATGTAATTCTATATCCAAACATCTTCTAATAGAATATTTATTACACTAGTTATCTAATAACTTTGAATTAGATATCAATGTTGTCAAATCATCTTGCAATCAAGCATGATACAACAATAACATGATGTACATGAAAATCTTTGTGTCAGACTTAGATTTTGTTCATGTTCTATCTTTTTAAAAGATACATATCCATTTAGACTATCTAAATGATATATCATGTTCTATTAGATTCATTTACCACACATGTTTAATAATAATAAACATTTGTTCCAAGGTTGTATGTTATATTTTCTAAATTTTTCATGTGAAGTTTCATTCCAATTTAAGACTTAACATTTAACTTATATGAAATGTTACTTCCTATATGTTATACAACATATATGATTTAAGAAATAAACATAATATTCCCACTAGCTTTCAGGATTACTTAGAGATTATCTTATTTCAATTATAAATCAAAACTTGGATTTAATAATTAAACATAAGTTTTATCTCCTAGATGCATACATTAATCCATTCATGAATTATTGCACGTTGTACACTTTTAAAGATTAGTTGAATTCATAAACTCCTTTCAATTACTTACCGTCCTCGCTCAATTAATCACTCAAGAAAGAGTTTTGATATTCCATTGTCATTTTTTAAATTATTGAAAATAAGTATGACAATCATAATCTTTATATATATTTAATGTGCTTAGGATACAATATTCAATCATAGTTAATTGCTTAAGTGTGATTAATAATCTTGTCATAGGACATGCATTAAATATGCGTACAATATTTTCCATATGATTTTTCCAAAAAGAATTAAACCACTAGGGTTTTCCTTCTCTTTGAAGAAACTCATCTCCCTTATCTAGTCTAACTATAGAGTTCAAGATAAACCAAGTTTCCAAAACATTGATTATCTTCATGGACAACATCTTAACATTCATAGTGTTGTTCCCTCAGCACACCGAGTAATAACAATTAGTTAAACTAAGTGAGCTTATGACTGAGATCAATGCAAAGACTATTTCTAACAGTTATAATATGTGAATATAAAAACACAATATTTTTCAACGTTTAAATTCTTATTAGAAATAATTCCAAGAATCTATTACCCAAGTGTTTTGCTGAACAAACACTTGGGATTGAATAGACAAGGGTTTATGGTGTCTCCTATTGAAACTCAAGTTTTGCTTGAGTGGTAACAATATACCCACTGAGCTATCTCAGTGAGTTGTATACTCTTTGTAGGAGAGAAGTTACTTTGTAAAAGTTCTAAGCTTTCAATATACAAAGCACACTTAACTTCTCTCCATCTGATCTATTTATACACAAGTAATTTAAGTATAAGTGATTAAAATATTACAAGTTGTTGAGGTAGCGTATCTGACAATTACAAATAGTAATTGTCATTTCCAAGAACAAATAGGAAAGGGCTAATAAGACTTTGGGAGTTGTTGGCTGACACTCCATGACTTTTAGCCGCAATAGGGAAGGTTGGAATATGATAAGAGAAGAGTGTTTGGTCTGACACTTTTATCTTCTCAGATCTTTCCCTTTTGTTCCTGCCTATTCTTCAGGCATTGGTTCCTCAGTCTTCAATCACTTTGTTGTTGAGGAGACTGGGGTTCAGTGAGTTCTTGTCCAACACTCACTGAACCATCATCATCTTCTTCGGCTTAAGTCCTACTCAGGGAGTACCGCCTTCCTGAGAGTGAGTCCTTTATTGAACTCGCCTTAAGCATCCTGAAGATGACTCACTGAGAGGCTGTTCTCTCAGTGACTTGAATTGTTCTCGGTTTAGCAAACACTTAGCTTAATTTGTGTTCAAATCCTGTTTAAGATAATTGGGTGTTTTACGAACCCAACAATCTCCCCCTATTTGGATATAAATTATGCCTAAGTGTTTTGATCAGTATGAGTGAGCTAAAGTCTTTTGCTAATACTGAATGTACTAGAAAATAAGGATATTGATATAATAAAACATTCATCAATTTATTCATATCATTACAAGTCCTATTATTCTAAGTACAAAATACTCAAGGTTCCTGAACAAGACCCATGAGTTCTAGTTTCGCCTTCTTTGACATCAACACCTCTTTATCAGGTCGATCCTTCATCATTTGATCCATCAGCCTGACAAAATCCTCATTATCAGGTCTCCTGATATTAAGTGCCATCAGTTTGTAAGCAAGGAGTGTTGTCGTTTCCACTTTATCGATGTCAGAGACTCTTTGAAAGGCTTCCTGACCAAATTCATCCACAAAGAAGATACCATACTCAGGTTCCTTGATGACCAGGTTGGGACGGAACTTGACTCCCTGAGGAGTAGTCCTGTTGCAGTGAAGTGCAGCTATGTATTGTCTAGGTTCAAAAGCTACAACTTTTCTTTTCTTCCCGGTCTTCTGAGTAAGTTCAGGGATAGTCAGTCCCTGAGAAGCAAGTGCCCTATCATGGTCAATTCCGAGACTCTTGGCCACTCTTGCGAGTTCCTCATACTTGGCACTCAGAGACTTGATAAGGTTTGGGGCATTCTTGCTTGAGGATTTCTTCCTTAGGATGGGCATCATCATATCCCATTCTCTTAACCCATAGTCTGAAAATTTGATTGTTGGAAGGTGTTCAGACTTTCTTGGACCTCTATGTATCGTTATGCTCAGGGGTTTGGTGTTGTGAATGGAGATGTCAGTGATAGTGCCTTCATCCTTGGTTTTGGTCATGTGCCATACATACCTCTCATATATCCTCTGCCTCTTTTCTTCCTTAAGTTTGGCTTGTTTGTTGTGTTCCTTAAGGAGTTTAGCCTGAAGCTTGAGAAACTCATCCCCTTTGATGTCCTTTTTCTCAGACTCCTTGATCACTTCTTTGGCAACCTTAGAAATTTCAGACCTGTTGAGTTCCTGCTCTTTCTCTTGTTCCTTCCTGAGATCTTCTTGGTGTAAAATTTCAGCAAGTTGTTCAGGAGTCCCATAGACCCTTCTCCCATCCTCTAAATCAATATAGAACGGTGCATCAGGATCTGCACGTCTTTCAGTTGAAGCCTTGACTAAGCGTGCTTCAGGAGGAGGGTTTGTTTCAGTCACCATGATTTTCTTCCCTTTGTCAATAGGAGGGGGTTGACTGGTGGATGTCTTAGGGACAATTACCAAAGCAGAAGTAGGATCAGGGATTGGAGGATCATCATTTTTCTCCCCCTCAGCAGATGGTGGAGCTTCAGTGGAGACACCTGCTGACTGAGGAGTTGGAGGAGCATGAGAGGCCTGAAGAATAGATAGGATGTCTGAGACCATAGACTTTGTCTCAGAAGTCTCATTCTTCACGGCACTTAATTCGGCAGCCATTTCCTTTTGGTGGGTGGTGAGTTCAGTGACTTGGGTGGTGTAGTGGGTGACCAGCTCATTATGTGTTGTTGAGAGCTGCTCAAAGGCTGAGGAGATTCTGATCAGGTGCTCCTTGGATGCAATAACAGCCTGATGAATGGACTCTTGCTGTGTCCTTAGACCATGAAGATCTACCCTCTGAAGGAGCTTTAGAAGCTCAGTAATGCTGGTGGAGGTGGACGCATGAGAGGCCAAGTATGCATCCAGTCTTTTGACAAAGGTGGGATCATCTGTAAGATGTTCTTGGACTAATTCAATAGCCTTGAGGATGTTGGACAGTTCCTGATGCTGTCCAGTGGCTATTTCATCTACAGATTTGTTCAGGTCGCCAAGTTGTTTATCAGTGAGGGTGGCGGCCTGAAGAATCTTTGCCTGAGATTCTTCTACAGAAGCCCTGAAGTCGGCATAGGAGGCTGCCACTTTAGTGTGCTTATCCCATTGCTCATCCGAAAGTATATTGTAAAGACCTTCGTTGGCTTTGTGAAGGAATTTTGCCATTTGTCTTTCAGAAGCCGGACGAGCATTGTCATACTTTTGCAACCACTTAGGAGTGGCTGAAGCACCTGATGATGATGATGAGGTTGATGGGGAACTGGGTGGTTGATCCTCAGGAGGAGGAGAAGAATGTTGTTTCTCAGAGGGCTGAGGAGGGCTTAATTGACTTTCCATTTCCTCCTCAGCATCAGGGATATCATCATCACCAAAATCAATCTCCTCCTCTGACTCATCAGCCAACAAATTTTCATAGTCAGCCAGAGAAGGAGCCTTCAGGATATCCGGCTCCCCCTCAGAAGAGGGCTCACCTTCGTTGTGGCCAGGTCCTGACTCTTTTGTCATAATAACTGGTGGGGTTTGACCAGCCTGACTTTTAGGGTCAGTTCCTGATAGAACAAAAGTGCCTGAGGTGGGTTTGGGTTCCGTATCGGCGGGTGGTTTATATCCCTCCGAGTCTTTGTCCCCCTGAGCGCCTTCATCCACTGATGGGTGTTTTCCAGTGGAATCATGAGGCACTCCTTGTGAAGATGTATGGACCCCCTTCCCATCAGGATTGGTCTGTCCTTTTGGGGATTTAGGGTCCTGAACTCCCTGAGACCCTGAGTGTGATTTCTCAGGGACGTTAGCAGGATGTGAGTGGGTATGGGTCCCCTTCTCAGTGGAGTAGTGCTGCCCCACTGAGGATATAGAACCCTGTACTCCCTCAGGCTCTGATTGTGATTTATCAGTGCTTTCATTGGGATGTGAATGGGTGGATGTTCCTGATCCCTCTGACTTGTTTATGTCAAAGGAAACATGCGGAAAGGGTATGTCCGAGGACATTGAGGATGATTTCCCAATGACCTCCGTTGACGGTTGTTTTGTGGTTAGAAGGGTCTCTGCAGTGGGTGTCTCAGAGGTCTGGGCCACAATGTTAAGGGTGCCTGAGGCAACAGTCTCAATGACGAGTGGTTTAGGTCTAACCACCTTACTGGACTGTCCCCCTTTCTTCTTCTTCACCTTCTTGGTTGGTGAAGGTATTGGGGAGATAGCATTCTCACCCTGAATGACAACTAACATGTAGTTGGTCAGGGCGGAGGGTTGTGCCTCAGTGATGTCACTACTAAAATTGGTCTTATGCAAGACGTCAGGTTTTGTACCTTGATCGCCAGACCTTAAGTAGTCAGAACCAAGAAGGTCCTGAAGCGCACAGGAAATAAACCTAGGATAAGACATGTGTCTTTGCCTATGTTTCCCTGAGAGCTTGGCAACGAGGTCTCGAAAGATTATACCTCCGATATCAATTTTTCTACCCTCCAAGAGACTGAACATCATCATTTGCTGTGAAGAGTTCACTTGCTTAGTGGAGGATTTGTTCCCTCCTAGGACTTGAATGACAAATGTCATCATGAGTCTCCAGATGGGGTGAAACCATGTCTTTACTATGGGAGCCTTTTCTAACAAGGCTTCAGGAGACAAAGTGGGACGCTTAGCGTCATGAGGCCCAAGGAATAGCATTTCTGCTTTAATTTCCTGGTCAGTAGGGTTTGCCTCAAAGGTCTGGGCGAAATCAAGACCAGTGGCCTTGAGAAAGGTCTTGTAGTCAAGGGAGAGGGGTTTCTTCCCATTCATCACAGTGAATGTGATGATTGATTCTCTGGTGTCCTTAGGGCTAGTAGCCGTTGCGGTACACCAGAACTCCCTGAGATAGTCATGATAAATGACTGATGGGGTTTTGGTAAAAGCTGTGGCAAGGAAGCAGTTATGTAAATACTTAACCACGTCCTTGTACCCCTCATATTGTTGAGGATAGTGGAAATTTCCAACCACATTGTTTTTGGTCATATCCACGCCCTCCGTTGGAAAGTTCACATTTGGGGCGAGGGTGATAGCATTAGAAGATGCCATTTTTGTGTTTGGTTGGACAAATGGACTGGGTTTCTAATTGCTATGAACACACACAGAGTTTTGAGAAATAAAATGGGCAGATTTTAGCTTAGATTATTAAAACGCGAGTGTGTGTTTGTTTTGGTTGGGGTATTTATAGGATAGTGGAGATGGGGTATTTTTGGCATTTGAGCGGTTTTATTTAATCAAAATATAATTTTTGGAAATTATTTTGAATAAAATGTTTGAGATCCGCATTAAATGCCACCAATCCACTTTTCCTCTTTTTTCACAATTAGCAGAGTGAACAGTTGAGCAGTTTCTGCAAAAGGAGAAGTTGCAGAGTTTCCATCATCACGCAGTGTATTGTGTGGGAGAGGGCATTGAATGCCAAGTTGGGAAGTGGGGGCCTATGAGGTGTATGCCAGAAAGGCAAAGGAACAAATATTCTTATATTAAATAAGAGTTCAGTTACCAACCTCGGACATTTACTAACTAGATATTTAAAGCATTTAAGTTAGTATTGAATGTCCTTTTCAGGGCCCTGAATTACTTTTCATTCAGTGATGGTTTTTCAAGGACTTGGGATTAGTCACTGATGGTTTTTCAAGGACTTAATTAGTGCTTATTTTCAAACATTTGAATACACAAAATCATTTTTTCATACGATTTTGAAAAAGACTAGTTCAATGATTTATTTAAACTTCGGAACAAGCATATGTCATAATAATGTAAAAGTTAAATAATAAATGTATGTGCTAAAAAGATAAGGTTCAAGATCGGCCCTTGGATCCTTATTTCCGGAAGGCGTTTAGGTCTTGGCTACCCTCTTACACCGGCCCTTGGACCCTTAATTCTGAAAGGCGTTAAGGTCTTGGAACTCTCCGTTGTAACGGCCCTTGGATCCTTTATTCCAGGAAGGTGTAAGGTCTTGGTTCCCGTGAAACTCCGTTAGTTTATGTTGCACAAGTCCAAAAAAAAAAAAAAAAAAAAAAAAAAGAAAAAAAAAAAAAGAAAAGAAAAAATAAAATAAAATGGAATGATATTGCAAAATGCAATAAGTTTTGATGTGTTTTGAAACTTGCTTGTTGTGAATTTTAAATCTATTTTTCAACTAGTATTAGTCAAAGTCTTATAAAAACGTCGATTTTTGTTATCAAAAATTTGAAAATCAAGCACAGTCACCTAAACTTGATAAATGTGGGAGTGAAAAGTTAAGTTTCGACTAACATAGATTATTAGTATAAGTAGTGTTAGCATTTTACAAAAACATTTGCACATTGAGTTTAAGCTTAGTTGGGAGTATTAAAAGAGGATGACGATTACAATTCCCTGGAGACACCCATTTTGTGTGAATCCCGTTCCATGATACCATTTTTTGATAATCAAGCATTTATATATTTTTGTTCTAGTTTAAATTTCTCGCATTTAATAAAAAGTCGAAACGAGGTATACTTGATTCCTTTCATTACTTCATATGATTGGATTGCTAGGGACTAACAATAGTTTAGTGTGGGGGATTGATGAGTGTGTAAATACTCATCATTTTATGCCCATTTTAGACAATAAAAATACTGAAAACACCCAAATAGACCATATTATACTGCAAATATTCTTGGTTTTTGTTTTTATGTGTTTCAGGTACAAAAGGATCGAAAACAGGGCAAAACAGGCAAAAACCGAGCACAAGATTGGAAAAGCGTGAAAAGCCGGAGCCGGGAAAGGAATCTGCGAGTTTGGATCGCAATTATGCTCAGATTGTCGAAGTCAACCCTCCGGAATATCAAAAGGTCAAAATTGGTCCTTGGGATAATTTTCAGAAGTTGGCATAAAAGGTCCCTCAACTTTTAGATTTTACATAATTGGTCCCTAACATTTAACCTAATCCCTAAACTAATAAATCCCTTAACCCCTAAATTAAACCCAACATTAATTCTTATCCTAAACCCAACACATAAAGCCCAACACAAAAATCATAAGCCCAAAACCCCACCCCATCCTATCTGTGTTTAACTAATAAAACGGGTCAACAAAACCAGAAAAAGTCAAACCCTTATCCCTTCCCAAAACCACCCGCCAAAACCATGTCCTTCTCTGCAAATCCTCCTTCAACCCGACAATAATGTTCCTCCCATGCTTTTCACTGAAACACGCCTCCAACCTCCCCCCTCCTACTTAGCTACCCACAGTACTACCCACGTGCTTTGATTTCTAGATAAAACCCACTTGGTAACATTTCCCGCCAAAACTGATATGAACGATCCAGATTGATTGAAGATAATCCAACGGTTGGGAAATATTCAAGAAGGGTCAGTGAAGCTTATGGGATAGATATAAAAAAAAGAATGAAGACACAGAGAAGAGGTTGTCACAGTTTTAGACCATTAGTAGTGTAACTTTAGTCGTCTTAGTAGTTACATTAATTTTTCTGTCTCAATTTCAGTTCGAATATGTAATTTAAGTTCATTTAAGCAATTTTGTTCTTAAAGTTTTTAGCATTGTTCCAATTTCTATGTTAATGGAATTTTGAGTTTTTCAGTTAATCCTGTACTTCAAATTTAGTGTTGTTTCAAGTTTAAAAGCTTCTTTTTTCCAGTTTAAATAAGCTAATATAAGCATGTGACAGCTTATTGTTGGTTTATTATTGCTTAATTTAGTTTTTATCTCAAAAGTCAAAAATAAGTCAAGCAAAGTCAAAATTTAGTAAACTGCTTATTATCTTATCCTCAGAGCTTAACCTCTGATTTAAACTGTTTTTCTAGCCTTAGTAGAGTTAAGTGCATCTTTGCTTGTTAGAGTTATAGCTTATCTTGGCCTTGTCTAGTTAAAAATACCAAAACAGTCCCTACAAGGACTGTTTGGCATTAGCATCTAAACGGGTCAAAACCAGCTTTGACTGTTCATATGCCTTTAGAGTCAAGTTAGGTTAGGTTAATTTCAGTAATTGGAATTGTTGTTATGATATTTAGAGCTTATTTATAAGGATGTGTAGATGTCAGTTGGTTTCTGATGAGGCGAAAAGTGTACCGCTTTTAGGGGGTCATTTAAGCCCTAAATCGTATTTATTTGATCAAATATTGCCCTAAATCGTTCCTTTTGTCATTTTAGGTACTTTGGAGAAGAAATCTGGAAAAGGAAGCATTTTGGACGTTTTTGGAGCATAAAAGTGAAGAAAACGACAAAGTCTCAAAAATCTGCTGGAAAAGTACCTGTGACGGCGTCAAGCCCCAGTGTGACGCCGTCAACCCTTGACGCGCCAGAGAGGATTTTGGAGGATTAAAAGGGTGACGGCGTCAAGCTCTATAACGTGACGCCGTCAGATCTGTTTTCCTATATATATTTTCATAATTTTTAGTCATTAGTGTGCAACTTTGTGAGGAGAAACCCTAAGACGATTTTTCTGCCATTTTTAAGGGTTTTATACCCTTGGATCTCCCATGTTCAATTGAAGATAAGTAATCAATTAATCATTCAATATGTCTATGTGTTGTTTGATTATATCTTGTTCTTGTCTTTTATTTAACATGCTAGGCTAGATTTATCTTGTGTTTGCTTAGATCTAATGAAACCTAACTATTGATTATTGGTTGTTGGTGTGTTATTAATTGTATTGGATGATTGTTTATCGATGTTAGGCTTAAGAAAACTGGCTAACCTCCTATATGGTAACTTGCTTGAACGTCTTAAGAAACATGAACCAATGCGTACTAAGGTTTTTATGGTTGTATTTAATGCATGAGCGAATTCTAATGATCCCATGTTAGGAGCTTCTTAGCCGGCTCGACATAGGAGTGAAGTTGCAGCTTGTAGAGTTGGGGAAGTACGTACGCCACCCCACGATTGGTATTAAGGAATACACCCGTCATCCACGCAATTAATACACACTAATCAACCGGTAAAAGATAGTTAGGGAGTAAGGAAATCTAAGTAAACACATTTCTCTCCATATAAGTTCCACAACCTTTTTATTTTCAGTTATTTTATTTTATTTGCATTTGTAGTTATTTGGGTTAGTTGACTAGCAACTAATTCCGCCCACTCCTTCAAACCCGAGATTTTACTTGCTTTCATAAAAAATATAAAAATACAAAAAGAATCTTCCCTCACCCTTAGACCTACTAGAGTAGTTTTTCAATCCTAACGACACTATTCCCCTAGAGAACGATCAATCCCCCGGTACTTGCCACTACACTATACTACATCGGTCAGGTACACTGCCTGGTGGGGATTGCAAGCCTCTTGAGATCCCTCGAGAGGTAAAACCTGTTGTAAGGTCGCAAAACCACGCATCAAGTTTTTGGCGCCGCTGCCGGGGAATAGTTATTGTTTAGGTTGAAATTTCTTTTTATTAGGTCTACTCATTAGATTCCTATCTTAGTGAGATTTTTATTTTCTTTTTATTAGCTTTCTTGTAGTCTATCTTTTTTTCTTTGTGCCCTTTGTTTGTAAAACCATTTTCATTTGTCACTATGGCGGATGAAACTCCATTCAGATCATTGACAATAGAGGAACAACTATATTTCACTAATAGATTTGCTTCCTATCATTCCAATGAATTTTTGTGTGCTCTTAGTGATTTCCAAGAGGAGTTGGGGGTAAAGTTAGATGGGTTTAATGAATTCTATGCATGTGTGATTTCTATTAGACGATCATTATCAGGATCAATTCCTTTTAGTAAGACCCTTAGGATGAATTTTGAGGAAAGCTTCCTAACCATGACCCGTAAGTGGAACGAATTAGTGGATTTGTATGAGCAAAAAGACCTAGTTTCTAAGAACATGGACTTAGAGTCAAACCAAGATTCTGAGACGGTTAGAGTTGAGCCACCTAGCTGCATGTCATGGTTAGGCACTACCATAATACAGGGTGAACACTTAGGTGATCTTGATGTGATGGAGTATCTAGCCGAGCATGATCACATTGATCAAAAAGAACTAGGTTTTATGATCGATGACGATGAATCTCAAGAAACACATGATGAATCTTTTAGGCAATTTGAATATAGCAGTCAGAATATTGAGGATGATCCTTATGATTCGGACATAGAAGTTGAGATGCCTAGAGAAGCACTTGAGATACTTGGGAAAATGTTAGGGTTAGATCCTACTAAAACACATGATGAGGATATAGGTGATCTTGACATAAGGAATGATGAGGTAAGTAACATAAGCCCACCAATACCCCACAAGTCCTACCATCATTTGAGGCACCCACACCGCCCGTGACTTACCCGGAAGAAGTAGAAGAGACTTTAGGAATCCCGATGGAGGTAGAACCCTTGGACCAAGCACAACTAGAGGATATAGGTTTGAACACTTTTAGTGATGACCTTACTCTTAGTTCTAGGGAATTTCCTAGTGTTGATGAGCCGGAACCTCAACCTTTACACAACTTTTCATCCTTAGATTTATATCTAGGAGACAAAAGAGGAACCGACCCACCCATAAACCAATATTATCCGGGTAGTTTTAGGATGAAGGAAGCCATTCACTCACCCCCTTCACCTCACGTGGCATATTTCCACCCTAAGGGTGTGTATCGCTACTTCCACCCGCACTTAATCCTAAGTGTAGGGAAAACCTCCCCTATTTCCGTTAAATAAGGGTAGAGTCAGGCTCGTGACTCAAACAAAAACAAGCGCTTCTTGGGAGGCAACCCAAGCTTTATTTGTTTGTTTTGTTTGTTTGTTTGTTTGATTTTATTTGTTTTCGTATGCAAGTTTAATTGTTATTGTTTGTGCTCATGTTTCAACTTAAATTGTGAAAATGCTTTATTTCGTTTTTAACTTCGTCTTAACTACATATAAAGGTATTTTGCAAAAGATAAGTGTAAGGGAATCCAAATTTGTTTACAAGAACAAGATTGAACATGAATCACAACAATATTAAATGAGCATGTATACTAGTAATTGTTAGAGTCAAATGCTTGTATCGAGTCATAATGAATATTTTGCAGGATTTCCAGGAAGTGAGGCATAAGTTTTTCCAGAAATTTTCCGGAAACTAACCATAAAATTTCTGCAGGTCACTTCTGATGGCGTCAAGGTTAACACCTGACGGCGTCAAGTGTAAAATTCTGGAAATTTTGCAAGTTTTGTTTTTCTACCGGAATCATAAAGTTTTTGTTAAATCTTTAGTTTTATAAACTCCAGGAAATCTGCAAATATTCATTCTACAAGCATTATATCTTTAATCGTTTTGTTTTTATTTCTAAGTCTGGAATTACATCTAGTTGTGAATTTTCTTTGTTCAAGTTGATGCTTTGGGTTTTTTGTGTTTGTTTTCTCAGGTTTAACAGGTTATATTGGACAAGAAGATGATTTATACTTCGGAAGGGAAGCTTTCAACGTTCATTTTCTTGGAGGAGGAATTAACCATGTTACCGGACTATCCACATCGAACGAATCAGGGGAGTATTTGTTTTCATTCTTTTACCTTATTTACTTTTACATCCTTTGAATGAACATTGGGGACAATGTTCAGCTTAAGTGTAAGGGGAGGGTAAATGATGATACCTTAGAGAATACAATTGCACTTGATTTTTGTTTGTTTGATGGTAGATGTGTAATAAAACTGAGAGAAATACCTGTTAAGGCAATTTTAGTGCCAAATTTAAAATTTTTTACAACATATAGGAGTGAAACTTTGGTCTTAATGAGCGTCTCACGGATAGGAGTTATATGACTAGCACAAAACCGTACCACTAAAAAATTTTCCACCCCCAAATATGTGAGGTTCGCCCCTAGAATTGGTAGGAAAAGCATTTATGCTATGATGTGTGTACCGGTAGCACTTAGATTCTAGAACTTGCGTTAGGACCATTCCGAGGCCACAAGTGAGACTACATTCGTGTAGTTAGATTTACTACATGATAAGAGGCATTAGGATTAACCCATTGTTTTACACCTGTGTTTTTGTTATAATTACATTGGCTACATTGGTCAAGTAATTCTCCCACACCCTTTGCGTTGTACTCATTTTTAGTACACGATACCCCTAGTACACCCCTCAGAACCTATCTTTTCGTTTCTAACTTTAAGCATTTTACTTAAAGTAAGAATTTGTTTACACCCCACTTAAATGTACACCCAAATCACCTTAGCCTACCTTGTATGCACTCATTTTTAGTGCATTATTGTGACAACATTTGTTTAAACCCCAAGTTAATTATCTAATTGATTACATGGTTGCTAAGTCGAGTCATATCCTTGTACATATTGTTTTGGGACGATTGGGACTCATGGGTAAAGTACTAGTGTAATGGAGTAATGGGGAAGAACAACATTATTACCCCCATATGTGCTAAATATTTTAAAAAGTACTCCAAGTGTTTCGATTATCTTAATTCGAGTCATTAGAATAGTTAATTGTAAAGTTATGTAAAAGTTCAAGTGTAAGGGGGATACAACCCCCCTATGATGTATTATTTTGGATGGTAGGGCAAGAGTGTATGAAAAAAAAAAAAAAAAAAAAAAAAAAAAGAGAAAAAGTAGAAAAAAAAAAAACATACGGACTACCATCCCGTTTCATTTTATGTTTATTTTATCTTTTTGTTATTTTTTTTTTCATTAGCTTAAGTCGAGTCTAGTCTTGGCTTAGCAACGCCATATTGTACATGTAATTAATCAAGATCTTTAACTCGCCACCAGTAAAATATCCTTTATCCAACAAAACCGTGTTTATCATATCCCTACACCTAACGTTATAACTCGTTTAAAAGCCCTCTTTGATAGTTTATCTTAGGTGCTTACGCCTAGTGGAGGAGGTTTTTGATCCTTTCCCAAGCCTATGGTAATCTATTTGCTATGACAGGTAGTGAGAGATATTATTCATTTTCATTTATGAGATATACTTTTATGACACCTGAGAGATGTGAGTATCTAAACACTACTTGTGAGGTGCTAGTCTGTAATCTCCGTGCTTATTATGATTAAAGTGGAACGACTATTTGTTGTAATTACTTTTATATTAGCGTCAAATGACCCCTAACTTGTATTTTGATTAGAATAAAAGCGCATTTGCTTGAGGACAAGCAAATCTCAAGTGTAAGGGTATTTGATGAGGCGAAAAGTGTACCACTTTTAGGGGGTCATTTAAGCTCTAAATCGTATTTATTTGATCAAATATTGCCCTAAATCGTTCCTTTTGTCATTTTAGGTACTTTGGAGAAGAAATCTGGAAAAGGAAGCATTTTGGACGTTTTTGGAGCATAAAAGTGAAGAAAACGACAAAGTCTCAAAAATCTGCTGGAAAAGTACCTGTGACGGCGTCAAGCCCTAGTGTGACGCCGTCAACCCCTGACGCGCCAGAGAGGATTTTGGAGGATTAAAAGGGGACGGCGTCAAGAAGGCCATCAAGAAACCCTAACCGCGGCGAGGTGACGGCGTCACGCTCTATAACGTGACGCCGTCAGATCTGTTTTCCTATATATATTTTCATAATTTTTAGTCATTAGTGTGCAACTTTGTGAGGAGAAACCCTAAGACGATTTTTCTGCCATTTTTAAGGGTTTTATACCCTTGGATCTCCCATGTTCAATTAAAGATAAGTAATCAATTAATCATACAATATGTCTATGTGTTGTTTGATTATATCTTGTTCTTGTCTTTTATTTAACATGCTAGGCTAGATTTATCTCGTGTTTGCTTAGATCTAATGAAACCTAACTATTGATTATTGGTTGTTGGTGTGTTATTAATTGTATTGGATGATTGTTTATCGATGTTAGGCTTAAGAAAACTGGCTAACCTCCTATACGGTAACTTGCTTGAACGTCTTAAGAAACATGAACCAATGCGTACTAAGGTTTTTATGGTTGTATTTAATGCATGAGCGAATTCTAATGATCCCATGTTAGGAGCTTCTTAGCCGGCTCGACATAGGAGTGAAGTAGGAGCTTGTAGAGTTGGGGAAGTACGTACGCCACCCCATGATTGGTATTAAGGAATACACCCGTCATCCACGCAATTAATACACACTAATCAACCGGTAAAAGATAGTTAGGGAGTAAGGAAATCTAAGTAAACACATTTCTCTCCATATAAGTTCCACAACCTTTTTATTTTCAGTTATTTTATTTTATTTGCATTTGTAGTTATTTGGGTTAGTTGACTAGCAACTAATTCCGCCCACTCCTTCAAACCCGAGATTTTACTTGCTTTCATAAAAAATATAAAAATACAAAAAGAATCTTCCCTCACCCTTAGACCTACTAGAGTAATTTTTCAATCCTAACGACACTATTCTCCTAGAGAATGATCAATCCCCCGGTACTTGCCACTACACTATACTACATCGGTCAGGTACACTGCCTGGTGGGGATTGCAAGCCTCTTGAGATCCCTCGAGAGGTAAAACCTGTTGTAAGGTCACAAAACCACGCATCAGTTTCCCTAGTAATTAAGCTGCTACTGTGATAATAAGCTGCTTATGAGCTTGAGTTTAATCAACCCTCGTTTGTGGTAATTTTTTTATGTCCCTTTTAGTTTGTTGAGTGTATGTCAGAAGACAGTTCATGTGGATTGAGTTGATGCAATTCCTGCACTTCAGTATATCAGTCTGTTCAGAACAGACTTTCATAGTTGTCTGCATCAAAAGTCCAGGTTATATTTTATTGCTTAATTCTTATATTTGGATTTTGATTTTCAGTATACTAGTAGTTTGTCAGCTGTAGTTCAATATTCCAATAAGTATTTCACAGTCTTTGGCTTATTTGAGCTTATTAATAGGCTCAAAGTTGCCCCATTTTGGCTGAATTGCCCTGTGCAGCAGCTTATTTTGCTGACTGATCAGCCATTTGGCTTATTTCTGGGGTTGTTCTATCCTTTCATAAAGAGTTTCAGTAATAAATCTAGCTTATTTAATAGTGTTCATTTAGTTGCTAAAAAGAAAAAATCAAAAAAAAAAAAAAAAGTTTTCAAAACATAGGGTAACCAGGGATTCGAACCTGGTACCTCATGTTCACTAAACCACAACCCAACCAGCTGCTCTAGGACCCTTAGTTGTCATTTTATTAATTAGTTAATTATTTAAATACAGTATTGAACCTATAGCTTAATTCCTTATTAGCTTTTAGTCTCCTGATTTATTTCATATTTTTCTTATTTCATTTAATATTTTTAATCTATTTTTCTTTTTAATTTAGTTTTTAATTCATAATTAATTAAATAAATATCAGAAAAATATTTTTCTTTTTTGTAAAATTTTCTTTTATCATTTAGGATGTAGGAAAAATAATTTTGTACCCGTAGAGTTTATATTTCATCATTTTCACGTTTTTAGGTTCGTTTTTAATTCCCGTTTTCTATAATTCGCGTTTTTAAGTTCCTTTACGTTTTTAATCGCATAGGCTTTTCTTAAATTGTTTTTTCTTGCCTTTTAAATCATTTTTAATTAATGTTCACTTATCCTAGCTTATAAACCCAAAATCACATCTTTTTCACCATTCAAACACGTTTCACAAATCGAGAACACGAATTCCATTCACGCCTTCGTTGGGGATAACGACCCGGGAATACAACTTCCATTGTATTCCTTGGAGAAAAATACGACTTGATTCCAGCGAATGTTTCTAAAAAAAAACCCAAAAAGATTTTCATTTCAAAATTTATTTTCCCTTTATATTTTTCAAAATGTTTCTAAAAAACCAAAAATATTCTTCGTATCCCTCTTATCCGTTTAATTCTTTTTCTCACCCTCTATCCGTTTAATTCTTTTTATGTCTTCATCTTACAACTATGGTTGTGAATGGTGTGGGGGACCTCTAAATGGTGGAAATTGTCCTGGTTGTAGCATTGTAAATTCGGGAAACGGGTTTGTCTATGTTGGGAATTAAATATTCTGAAGTTAGAGTATCGAAAAATACTTTAAGAAGAAGGTACTGCTAGTTCATGATCAAGGTACTGCTAGAACAAGAAGGTACTGCTTATCGAAGGTACTGCTAGTTCATGATCAAGGTACTGCTAGAACAAGAAGGTACTGCTGATCAGTGAGTCATAGAGCTGCTACAAGGATAAGATCGAAGAAGATATTATTTGTATGAGTCACTCTTATGCAAAAATAATATCTAGATATGTTCTCAGTCAACAAGTTGATGCATGTGCTTTCATTAATTCATTTGAACAACTTGAGAGATATAATCTTCCATACGCTAGCTCGACTTGATCTTTTGTAAGACAAGTGTTGATTAGACATAAAGCAATATTGTAAGAGATCTCTTGGACTATAAAAGAGATCTTACACTAGTGATTTTATGTGTGGATATACGCTTAATTAAGAACTCATATCTGTTAAGACATAGAACAAACAAAAACATATATCACAAATCTAGAAACATAAGATTCAAGGTCTTTGTAACCCTAGTGATAAATTAAAGATCACTCGTATTATTTTGAATAATATTGAATCGTTTGGTGATAAACTTTCTTTGTTCATTGTTAAGTAACAAGCATAATTCTTCCATTTCCATAACATACATAACCTTCTAAGTGTGATTAAGTAAATTCCGCGTACTTAATCATATAAACTCAATATATCATTACACACAAAGTATACAAGGTTTAACCACCGTAACCGTGTGTCGAATCCTCTCAGTCTATGACCAAAATCCCTACAATGAAACACCCGACCTTTTTAACCAACCCCCACAACATCATATGGAGACATACTTGTGTGAATTTTGTGGAGGTTGTCCTCATCCGGGATATGATTGTCGAACGGGAGACGTGCTTTTCTATGAGCAGAACCCTTATAACAATCAGACACCATCCAGATTTATCACATCTTCATATTATTCACCGTCACAACAGTTTTACTGTTGTGAATACTGTGGAGGTCCGCACTATAATTCCGATTGTCAAACAAGGACCCCGCTTGTCTATGAGCATGGTCCTTGTAACAATTATGATTATTCGTATCATGACCAACCTCCACAGTATCAACCAATTCAAACGCAGCCTCAGCCATTTCCTCAAGAATCATTCCAAGAAATTCATAATATTAGGAATGATCTTCTGGATTCTGCTTTCAAAGATGTATTCCAAAAACTTCATGATGTGAGGAATGCATTTAATGCTTGGGCTGCTAAACAGACCAAAGAAGATCGTCATGGTGAATCTATGGAAGATTTACTCGCCATTGAACGTGCAGCACATAACCGTTTCTTATTTAATCAAGCGTGCATGCTCGATGACGAAGATGACGACGACGAGGAGAGTACTATTCCTTTGAGTGATATTATTTCTCAACTCCCTCAGTCTATTGCAATCACGTCCATCCTTCCCTCTCAGTCTAAACCCGAGGACTCTCTTATTATGGGGGATGAGCCTCTTAGCACTGTTCCTGAAAAGGAACCGGATGAATTCATAAAGTCTAGTGCTGAGAACCTTGTCCCAATCCCAAGTGAGTCTGAGGATATATCGGACAGTGAATGTGATTCGTCTATTTGTAGTGATCATCCTCTTGACACTACTGATGATTTTTTCGGGATGTTTTCTAACCCCCTCTTCAATTCAAATGATGATTTTTCCTCTAGTGATGACGAATCACTTTCTGATGAGGACGTTTCAAATGAAAGTCTCGAAGTCCATTCGAATTCTCTTTTTGAATTTGATGACGAGTACTTTTCTAGCATAAATCCTCTCTTTGATGAAGAGTTAGAGAACGATGAGGTCAAGGACTCTATCACTCATAAACTTGATGATATGACCTCAGTTCTTAATCCCGATATTCTTCCTTCTCCGACATATGTGACGTTTCCCTTTGAGGATCGCCATTATATTGATTTCACATATGTCGTCCGAGTTTTTCTACCTTTCTTCTCCTATAAGGTAGCTTGTCCTCTCATTCTCTCGTTTGGGAATGAGGACAAAGTTTTTGACCCCGGCATCTCCATTCTTTTGAGCCGGATGTATCTCATCGGAGTGGAACTTTCAAGTACTTCAATGTTTATCCAAACATCTTGAATGAAAGTCCGATGGAGATTTTCTTTTCCACATGCTTCCCCAAGAACAAATGAATTCGGGGTCGAGTCAAGCTAGTGACTCGGTGAACAAAAACATTAGCATTGCATGGGTAAACGCCCATGTTCCTGACTTCTTTCTATTTTCTGACACTAAGTGTGGGGGATTCCTCTACTGTGCTCTGTTTGTGTGTTGTTTGCCCTTGTTTGCAGGTTTCCCTTGGATCGTGATGATTGCCGCGCCTGTTTTCAATCCAGCCGCCCAATATCCTATCCTTTTGCTAACGTTTATCTAGGGATATCTTTTCGACCTTTTTTGTGAAAAATGGAGATTTCGTTTCCACACTTGGCTATTAGTATTACCTTTTTACGTTCTAAGTGTCGGCATAATAGCCGGTACTTTGAATATTGAGGGCAATATTCAATTCTAAGTGTGGGGGGGGGGGGGGGGGAATTCTCGCGAATTTTGTCACATTTGTACCTTCTAGTGCCCTAGTACCCCCGTTTTGGCCAAAAATTTAATTTTTTTTTCGTTTTTAGATAAGAATTGCAATAAAAAATAAAAGTGTTTAGTCTTGATTAGGTTAGAACAAAGGGAATCCCGACTCTGCTAGAGTGTTGATCTAGCTGCTTCCTTAACGTTTAGACTAAGGTTTTACGATTTGTGCAAATGAAAATGCTAAGCGTAGAGTAGTTGGTTCTCTTTAGAGCTATATAAGTAATCTATGGCTTTTCCTCCCAGTAGCTCCTAATCTGACTTAATTAGTGCTTATTTTCAAACATTTGAATACACAAAATCATTTTTTCATACGATTTTGAAAAAGACTAGTTCAAAGATTTATTTAAACTTCGGAACAAGCATATGTCATAATAATGTAAAAGTTAAATAATAAATGTATGTGCTAAAAAGATTAGGTTCAAGATCAGCCCTTGGATCCTTATTTCCGGAAGGCGTTTAGGTCTTGGCTACCCTCTTACACCGGCCCTTGGACCCTTAATTCTGAAAGGCGTTAAGGTCTTGGAACTCTTCGTTGTAACGGCCCTTGGATCCTTTATTCCAGGAAGGTGTAAGGTCTTGGTTCCCGTGAAACTCCGTTAGTTTATGTTGCACAAGTCAAAAAAAAAAAAAAAAAAAAAAAAAAAAAAAAAGAAAAGAAAAAATAAAATAAAATGGAATGATATTGCAAAATGCAATAAGTTTTGATGTGTTTTGAAACTTGCTTGTTGTGAATTTTAAATCTATTTTTCAACTAGTATTAGTCAAAGTCTTATAAAAACGTCGATTTTTGTTATCAAAAATTTGAAAATCAAGCACAGTCACCTAAACTTGATAAATGTGGGAGTGAAAAGTTAAGTTTCGACTTACATAGATTATTAGTATAAGTAGTGTTAGCATTTTACAAAAACATTTGCACATTGAGTTTAAGCTTAGTTGGGAGTATAAAAAGAGGATGACGATTACAATTCCCTGGAGACACCCATTTTGTGTGAATCCCGTTCCATGATACCATTTTTTGATAATCAAGCATTTATATATTTTTGTTCTAGTTTAAATTTCTCGCATTTAATAAAAAGTCGAAACGAGGTATACTTGATTCCTTTCATTACTTCATATGATTGGATTGCTAGGGACTAACAATAGTTTAGTGTGGGGGATTGATGAGTGTGTAAATACTCATCATTTTATGCCCATTTTAGACGATGCGTGGGTTTTGCAACCTTACAACAGGTTTTACCTCTCAAGGGATCTCAAGAGGCTTACAACCCCACCAGGCAGTGTACCTGACCGATGTAGTATAGTGTAGTGGTAAGTACGGGGGATTGATCGTTCTCCACAGGGAATAGTGTTCGTTAGGTGTGAAAGGCTACTCTAATTAGGTCTAAGGGTTGAGGAAGATTCTTTTTATGTTTTTATATTTTTATGAAAGCAAGTAAAATCTCGGGTTTTGAAGGAGTGGGCGGAATTAGTTGCTAGTCAACTAACCCAAATTACTACAAATGCAAATAAAATAAAATAACAAAAATGAAAAGTGGTGAGAAACTTATGTGTGGAGAAATGTGTTTACTTAGATTTCCTTACTCCCTAACTATCTTTTACCGGTTAATTAGTGTGTATTAGTCGCGTGGATGACGGGTGTATTCCTTAATACCATTCGTGGGGTGGCGTACTTACTTCCCCAAACTCTACAAGCTCCTACTTCACTCCTATGTCGAGCCGGCTAGGAAGCTCCTAACATGGGATCACTAGAATTCGCTTGTGCATTAAATACAACCATAAAAACCTTTAGTACGCGTTTGGTTCATGTTTCTTAAGACGTTCAAGCAAGTTACCGAATAGGAAGTTAGCCAGTTTTCTTAAGCCTAACATAGATAAACAATCATCCAATACAACTAACAACACACTAACAACCAATAATCAATAGCTAGGTTTCATTAGATCTAAGCAAACACAAGATAAAATTAGCCTAACATGTTAAACAAAAGACAAGCATAAGATAGAATCAAACAACACATAGACATATTGAATGATTAATTGATAACTTATCTTTCAATGAAACATGGAAGATCTCAAGGCAAGAAGCCCTGAAAAAGTAGCTAAAATCGTCTTAGGGTTTTATCCCAAAATTCCACACACTAAGCTCTCCCTTAATGACAAAAAATTAGAAAACTATATATAGACTTTGACATCTGACGGCGTCACCTTATGCATTGTGACGCCGTCACCTCGCCGCTTTTAGGGTTCCCGGGTGACCTTCTTGACGCCGTCCCTCTTTAGCTCTTCAAAAATCCATTCTGGCTTATCAAGGCTTGACGCCGTCGGACCTATAACGTGACGCCGTCCCCTTATGATTTAAGCCGTGACGCCCTTGATTTAGTTAAAGCGTGACGCCGTCAGAATTCTCATGCAAACTCACTGGCCCGTCATGAGTAAATTTCACATCCAACTTTTCTTGCCAAAGCATGACGCCGTCTGGAGTAAATTTTGACGCCGTCAAAGGTGACTTTCAGCACAATTTTGAGACTTTGCCGTTTTCTTCACTTTTATGCTCCAAAAACGTCCAAAATGCCTCCTTTTCCAGATTTCTCCTCAAAAGTACCTAAAATGACAAAAGGAACGATTTAGGGCAATATTTGATCAAATAAATACGATTTCGGGCTTAAATGACCCCTTAAAAGCGGTACACTTTTCGCCTCATCAAATACCCTTACACTTGAGATTTGCTTGTCCTCAAGCAAATGCGCTTTTATTCTAATCAAAATACAAGTCAGGGGTCATTTAATGCAAACATAAAAGTAATTACAACAAATAATCGTTCCACTTCAATCATAATAAGCACGGAGATTACATACTAGCACCTCACAAGTAGTGTTTAGATACTCACATCTCTCAAGTGTCATCAAAATAAATCTCATAAATGAAAACGGATAATATCTCTCACTACCTGTCATAGCAAATAGATTACCATAGGCTTGGGAAAGGATCGAAAACCTCCTCCACTAGGCGTAAGCACCTAAGATAAACTATCAAAGAGGGCTTTTAAATGGGTTATAACGTTAGGTGTAGGGAAAAGGAAAACACGGTTTTGTTGGATACGGGATATTTTACTGGTGGCGAGTTAAAGATCTTGATCAATTACATGTACTATACAATGTTGCTAAGCCAAGACTAGACTCGATCTTAAGCTAGAAACAAAATAACATAAACATAAAATAAACATAAAATAAAACGGGATGGTAGTCCGTATGTTTTTTCTATTTTTCTTTTTCTCATTTTTTTGTATTTTTCTTGATTTTTTTTTTTTTTTTTTTTTTTTTTTTTTTTTTTTTTTTTTTTTTTTGTGCATACACTTTTACCCTACCATCCAAAATAATACATCATAGGGGCATTGCATCCCCTTACACTTGAACTTTTACATAACTTTACAAATTACTATTCTAATGACTCGAATTAAGATAATTGAAAAACTTGGAGTACTTTTAAAACATTTAGCACATATGGGGGTAATAAATGATGTTCTTCCCCATTACTCCATTACACTAGTACTTTACCCATGAGTCCCAATCGTCCCAAAACAATATGTACAAGGATATGACTCGACTTAGCAACCATGTAATCAATTAGATAATTAACTTGGGGTTTAAACAAATGTTGTCACAATAATGCACTAAAGATGAGTGCATACAAGGTAGGCTAAGGCGATTTGGGTGTACATTTAAGTGGGGTGTAACAAATTCTTCCTTTAAGTAAAATGCTTAAAGGTCGAAACGAAAAGATAGGCTCTGAGGGGTGTACTAGGGGTATCGTGTACTAAAAATGAGTACAACGCAAAGGGTGTGGGAGAATTACTTGACCAATGTAGCCAAAGTAATTATAACAAAAACACAGGTGTAAAACAATGGGTTAATCCTAATGCCTCTTATCATGTAGTAAATCTAACTACACGAATGTAGTCTCACTTGTGGCCTTGGAATGGTCCTAACGCAAGTTCTAGAATCTAAGTGCTACCGGTACACACATCATAGCATAAATGCTTTTCCTACCAATTCTAGGGGCGAACCTCACATATTTGGGGGTGGAAAATTTTTTAGTGGTACGGTTTTTGTGCTAGTCATATAACTCCTATCCGTGAGACGCTCATTAAGATCAAAGTTTCACTCCTATATGTTGTAAAAAATTTTAAATTTGGCACTAAAATTACCTTAACAAGTATTTCTCTCAGTTTTATTACACATCTACTATTAAACAAACAAAAATCAAGCGCAATTGTATTCTCTAAAATCGTACTTTTACCCTCCCCTTACACTTAAGATGAACATTGTCCCTAATGTTCAAATAACAAGATGTAAAAGAAAAAGTAAAAGAATGAAATCAAATACTCCCCTGATTCGCTCGTTGGATAATGAAATTACACGGTTAAATCTTCCTCCAAAGAGAATGTTGAAGCTCCATGACTAATGCATCGCCATAAGCTTGATTCAAAACATTTCCTTGTCCAAAATAACCTGTTGAACCTGAGAAAACAAACACGAAAACCTGCATAACATCGGCGGGATAAAATCTATATATAAGGATATAATGCTTGTGGAATGATAACTTTGCAGATTCCTGGAGATTATAAGTTGGAGATTTTAATAAAAACTTTTTATGAAAACAAAATTTTCAAAAATTTCTGGAAATTAAATCTGACGCCGTCAGGTTATAACCCCTGACGCCGTCAGAAATGACCTGACAAAAATTCTCATTTTAAGTTTCCGGAAAATTTCTGGAAAAACCTTTACCTTACTTCCTGGAAATTCTGCAAAACATCATTATGACTCGATACAAGCATTTGACTCAAACAAATACGGATATGTATGTTAATTTATTATTATTACGATTCATGTTCATATGTGTTCTAATAAACCGATTTAGATTTCCCTTACACTTATCTTTTGCAAAATACCTTTATATGTAGTTAAGACGAAGTTAAAAACAAAATAAAGCATTTTCACAAATTAGTTTTGAACATGAATCAATAAGAATAAAAATTACACACACATACGAAGCAAATAAAAAACAAATAAACAAATAAAATAAACACACAAAGCAAATAAAACAAATAAAGATTGGGTTGCCTCCCAAGAAGCGCTTTTCTTTATTAACGAGTCTTGTAGCTAGACTCAAAGTCACGCTACCCTATGTAAGTAAGCTCGTCATCAAGGACGTCTTTAGGGTTAAGCTTGGATTGAAGTTTCCTATTGGTCCGCTCAGTACGATATGTCTTTTCAAACTTCTCTCCATCCGGGTCATACAATGTCATCTTGATATGCCATGACCCATCTCCATCATTGGGTGGTTTATCCCAATTCCACTTATGATCATCTTCCTCACAAATCCACTTATTCATTCCTAGGTTAATTGGCAAAACTCCTAGGAAATCAATCATCCTTCTAAAAACTAGAGGGTCTTCAAATGGATCCAATTCGGTGTCCCTAGCCAAGAGTTGCTCTACCGAATGCGTTCGGTTAACAAAGTCCTCTTCTAGGTAAAATGGGCGTTGGGGTCCTATGAAGTCTCTATCAATCCAAGGTTCATATCTAGATGGTCTCCTATTTAATTCTAACCAATGGGGTGTCGGTTCCTCACTAGTATCATAGGCGTGTTTCTTAACATCATAGACTGACCAAGTATCTCCTTCTCCTACCGCTATCTTAGATTCCTTACAATCAATCATAGCACTAGCGGTCGCCAAAAATCCTCTACCTATCAACAAGGGGCATGTAGGGTCGCTAACCATATCAAGGACGTGGAAATCGGCTAAAATGGTTAGCTTTCCAATGTGTACTAACACGTCCTTAACTACTCCAACCGGGTAAGCAACACTTCCATCCGCTAAGCCTATTATCACCTCGGTTTCTTCAAGTTTTCCAAGTTTTAAAGAGGTGTAGAGAGGTAACGGAAGTAGGTTAAGGCTTGATCCAAGATCGGCTAATGTGTCATAAGCCTCCGAATTACCGATCTTGCAAGGTAGAACAAATAAGCCCGGATCATCTAACTTCTTAGGTAGCTTGTTTTGAACAAAGGCGGTCCCTTTTTCGCCTAACTTGAGCTTCTTCTCATCAACAACCGGACTTTCAAGGTGGAGCTCCTTGAATTCATCGTCAAGGTTTTGAGTGGGAGGTGTTTCAACTATGTTGTTGACCAATTTGGATGTCATAACTTCTTGGTCACTTGGAATGATTTGGGTTTGTTTGAAACACGTGCTCATGGAATTGACCGAATAATATTGTGGACAAGAACTAGGGGACGAAACCGATGAAATAGCGTTGACGTTTAGTTTCGGGTTCTTGACCGTGTTGCTAGGGAGTGCTCCCATTTCTCGGTCATTGAGGGCTTTCAACAAGGTGTCAATCTTATCGGTCATCTCGCTTTGTTTTTGTTTGAAATCGGCTTCAAACTTGGCTAAACGAGCTTCTTGAGATGCCATAAATTGAGACATCAATCCTTCAAAGTTATTGGTACTACCATTGCCGGAAGGATTGTTGTTGAAAGTACGGTTCGAGTTGGAACCGCTTGATTGGAAACGATTAGGTGGGTTGGAAGAATTGGGTTGTTGTGTGTTTTGGTTTTGTTTCCACCTAAGGTTCGGGTGATTTTTCCATGAGGGGTTGTATGAATCACCATAATGGTTTGGCTCGGGCTTGAAAGTGTACCACTTGTCTCCCGCTCCGTCGGTACGCGAGGATGCGTAGTCCGCAAAAGCTTGTTCGGGGAGTTCCATGCAATCACGAGTGTCGTGGGGACCACTACATAATTCACATGAAGAAGTGATTTTGTTCACTTGGCTTGAAGGTTTAGGAGCCTCGTAGGATTTCATGAGAAACTTGACTTGGTCTTCAAGTTCTATGATCCTACGGTCGGAAGTGCTTGAATTGTTAGAAGGCAAAGATATTGCCTTGACCGTTTTATTCAAATCACGGGGATCACTCCAACTTTCGTTGTCATAAAGAGCAAGATCCTCTAGGAGAGCCCATGATTGTTCCGCACTTAGATCACGTAGCTTGCCACCGGCCGATTGGTCAATGGTTTGCCTTGTGGAGAGATTGATATGGTCATAGAAGATTTGGACTTGGAGCCAAAGTTCTAAGCCATGGTGAGGGACTTTTTGGAGTAAGTCCTTGAATCGAGTCCATGCCTCGTAGAGAGTTTCGCCTTGACGTTGTTGGAACATCAAGATATCATTCCTTAGCTTGGTAGTTCTTCCCGGTGGGAAAAACTGAGCAAGGAAACGAGTGGTGAGATCATCCCAAGAGGTGATGGATCCTGCGGGTTGACGTTCTAGCCACTGACTAGCTTGGTCCCGCAGAGAGAATTGGAAGAGACGCAATCGGGTCGTCTCTCGAGTGGCAACATCAAGGTCTATAGAGTCAACGATTTTAAGAAAGTCCTTGAGATGTTGATTAGGATCTTCAGAACGAAGTCCATGGAATGCGCATCCGCTTTGCACCAACCGGATGGTGTCGGATCGCAAGGGTGTGATATTGGCTCCTTGAGTGAGCTCAATGGTGTTTCGATAGCCGTGGTGGCTAGGACGAGAATACTCTCCTAAAGTACGGGCTCTAGGAGGTGGTGGTGGTTGTTGTGGTGGTGGGTTGTGTGGGTTAAGGATATTACCATCTTCCATGATGTCGGACGGTAATGGTTACGAACAAAGACACGAAGAAAATAGATAGACTAAAGAAAACCTAGAAAAATAAAATAAAAATCTCACTAGAAAGGAATCTAGTGAGTAGACCTAATAGAAATAAAAATTCAACCTAAACAATAACTATTCCCCGGCAGCGGCGCCAAAAACTTGATGCGTGGGTTTTGCAACCTTACAACAGGTTTTACCTCTCAAGGGATCTCAAGAGGCTTACAACCCCACCAGGCAGTGTACCTGACCGATGTAGTATAGTGTAGTGGTAAGTACGGGGGATTGATCGTTCTCCACAGGGAATAGTGTTCGTTAGGTGTGAAAGGCTACTCTAATTAGGTCTAAGGGTTGAGGAAGATTCTTTTTATGTTTTTATATTTTTATGAAAGCAAGTAAAATCTCGGGTTTTGAAGGAGTGGGCGGAATTAGTTGCTAGTCAACTAACCCAAATTACTACAAATGCAAATAAAATAAAATAACAAAAATGAAAAGTGGTGAGAAACTTATGTGTGGAGAAATGTGTTTACTTAGATTTCCTTACTCCCTAACTATCTTTTACCGGTTAATTAGTGTGTATTAGTCGCGTGGATGACGGGTGTATTCCTTAATACCATTCGTGGGGTGGCGTACTTACTTCCCCAAACTCTACAAGCTCCTACTTCACTCCTATGTCGAGCCGGCTAGGAAGCTCCTAACATGGGATCACTAGAATTCGCTTGTGCATTAAATACAACCATAAAAACCTTTAGTACGCGTTTGGTTCATGTTTCTTAAGACGTTCAAGCAAGTTACCGAATAGGAAGTTAGCCAGTTTTCTTAAGCCTAACATAGATAAACAATCATCCAATACAACTAACAACACACTAACAACCAATAATCAATAGCTAGGTTTCATTAGATCTAAGCAAACACAAGATAAAATTAGCCTAACATGTTAAACAAAAGACAAGCATAAGATAGAATCAAACAACACATAGACATATTGAATGATTAATTGATAACTTATCTTTCAATGAAACATGGAAGATCTCAAGGCAAGAAGCCCTGAAAAAGTAGCTAAAATCGTCTTAGGGTTTTATCCCAAAATTCCACACACTAAGCTCTCCCTTAATGACAAAAAATTAGAAAACTATATATAGACTTTGACATCTGACGGCGTCACCTTATGCATTGTGACGCCGTCACCTCGCCGCTTTTAGGGTTCCCGGGTGACCTTCTTGACGCCGTCCCTCTTTAGCTCTTCAAAAATCCATTCTGGCTTATCAAGGCTTGACGCCGTCGGACCTATAACGTGACGCCGTCCCCTTATGATTTAAGCCGTGACGCCCTTGATTTAGTTAAAGCGTGACGCCGTCAGAATTCTCATGCAAACTCACTGGCCCGTCATGAGTAAATTTCACATCCAACTTTTCTTGCCAAAGCATGACGCCGTCTGGAGTAAATTTTGACGCCGTCAAAGGTGACTTTCAGCACAATTTTGAGACTTTGCCGTTTTCTTCACTTTTATGCTCCAAAAACGTCCAAAATGCCTCCTTTTCCAGATTTCTCCTCAAAAGTACCTAAAATGACAAAAGGAACGATTTAGGGCAATATTTGATCAAATAAATACGATTTCGGGCTTAAATGACCCCTTAAAAGCGGTACACTTTTCGCCTCATCACCATTTTAGACCATAAAAATACTGAAAACACCCAAATAGACCATATTATACTGCAAATATTCTTGGTTTTTGTTTTTATGTGTTTCAGGTACAAAAGGATCGAAAACAGGGCAAAACAGGCAAAAACCGAGCACAAGATTGGAAAAGCGTGAAAAGCCGGAGCCGGGAAAGGAATCTGCGAGTTTGGATCGCAATTATGCTCAGATTGTCGAAGTCAACCCTCCGGAATATCAAAAGGTCAAAATTGGTCCTTGGGATAATTTTCAGAAGTTGGCATAAAAGGTCCCTCAACTTTTAGATTTTACATAATTGGTCCCTAACATTTAACCTAATCCCTAAACTAATAAATCCCTTAACCCTTAACCCCTAAATTAAACCCAACATTAATCCTTATCCTAAACCCAACACATAAAGCCCAACACAAAAATCATAAGCCCAAAACCCCACCCCATCCTATCTGTGTTTAACTAATAAAACGGGTCAACAAAACCAGAAAAAGTCAAACCCTTATCCCTTCCCAAAACCACCCGCCAAAACCATGTCCTTCTCTGCAAATCCACCTTAAACCCGACCATAATGTTCCTCCCATGCTTTTCACTGAAACACGGCTCCAACCTCCCCCCCTCCTACTTAGCTACCCACAGTACTACCCACGTGCTTTGATTTTTAGATAAAACCCACTTGGTAACATTTCCCGCCAAAACTGATATGAACGATCCAGATTGATTGAAGATAATCCAACGGTTGGGAAATATTCAAGAAGGGTCAGTGAAGCTTATGGGATAGATATAAAAAAAAGAATGAAGACACAGAGAAGAGGTTGTCACAGTTTTAGACCATTAGTAGTGTAACTTTGGTCGTCTTAGTAGTTACATTAATTTTTCTGTCTCAATTTCAGTTCGAATATGTAATTTAGGTTCATTTAAGCCATTTTTTTCTTAAAGTTTTCAGCATTGTTCCAATTTCTATGTTAATGGAATTTTGAGTTTTTCAGTTAATCCTGTACTTCAAATTTAGTGTTGTTTCAAGTTTAAAAGCTTCTTTTTTCCAGTTTAAATAAGCTAATATAAGCATGTGACAGCTTATTGTTGGCTTATTATTGCTTAATTTAGTTTTTATCTCAAAAGTCAAAAATAAGTCAAACAAAGTCAAAATTTAGTAAACTGCTTATTATCTTATCCTCAGAGCTTAACCTCTGATTTAAACTATTTTTCTAGCCTTAGTAGAGTTAAGTGCATCTTTGCTTGTTAGAGTTATAGCTTATCTTGGCCTTGTCTAGTTAAAAATACCAAAACAGTCCCTACAAGGACTGTTTGGCATTAGCATCTAAACGGGTCAAAACCAGCTTTGACTGTTCATATGCCTTTAGAGTCAAGTTAGGTTAGTTTAACTTCAGTCATTGGAATTGTTGTTATGATATTTAGAGCTTATTTATAAGGATTTGTAGATGTCAGTTGGTTTCTGATGAGGCGAAAAGTGTACCGCTTTTAAGGGGTCATTTAAGCTCTAAATCGTATTTATTTGATCAAATATTGCCCTAAATCGTTCCTTTTGTCATTTTAGGCACTTTTGAGTAGAAATCTGGAAAAGGAAGCATTTTGGACGTTTTTGGAGCATAAAAGTGAAGAAAACGACAAAGTCTCAAAAATCTGCTGGAAAAGTACCTGTGACGGCGTCAAGCCCTAGTGTGACGCCGTCAACCCCTGACGCGCCAGAGAGGATTTTGGAGGATTAAAAGGCTGCTTATGAGCATTTGTAGATGTCAGTTGGTTTCCCTAGTAATTAAGCTGCTACTGTGATAATAAGCTGCTTATGAGCTTGAGTTTAATCAACCCTGGTTTGTGGTAATTTTTTATGTCCCTTTTAGTTTGTTGAGTGTATGTCAGAAGATAGTTCATGTGGATTGAGTTGATGCAATTCCTGCACTTCAGTATATCAGTCTGTTCAAAACAGACTTTCATAGTTGTCTGCATCAAAAGTCCAGGTTATATTTTATTGCTTAATTCTTATATTTGGATTTTGATTTTCAGTATACTAGTAGTTTGTCAGCTGTAGTTCAATATTCCAATAAGTATTTCACAGTCTTTGGCTTATTTGAGCTTATTAATAGGCTCAAAGTTGCCCCATTTTGGCTGAATTGCCCTGTGCAGCAGCTTATTTTGCTGACTGATCCGCCATTTGGCTTATTTCTGGGGTTGTTCTATCCTTTCATAAAGAGTTTCAGTAATAAATCTAGCTTATTTAATAGTGTTCATTTAGTTGCTAAAAAGAAAAAAAAATGTTTTCAAAACATAGGGTAACCAGGGATTCGAACCTGGTACCTCATGTTCACTAAACCACAACCCAACCAGCTGCTCTAGGACCCTTAGTTGTCATATTATTAATTAGTTAATTATTTAAATATAGTATTTAACCTATAGCTTAATTCCTTATTAGCTTATTTTCAGCTTATCTAAATAAGCTGAGGTCTCCCTTTTATTTTTCTTAGGATTAGTTCAATAATTAGTAGTCTCCTGATTTTTTTCATATTTTTCTTATTTCATTTAATATTTTTAATCTATTTTTCTTTTTAATTTAGTTTTTAATTCATAATTAATTAAATAAATATCAGAAAAATATATTTCTTTTTTGTAAAATTTTCTTTTATCATTTAGGATGTAGGAAAAATAATTTTGTACCCGTAGAGTTTATATTTCATCATTTTCACGTTTTTAGGTTCGTTTTTAATTCCCGTTTTCTATAATTCGCGTTTTTAAGTTCCTTTACGTTTTTAATCGCATAGGCTTTTCTTAAATTGTTTTTTCTTGCCTTTTAAATCATTTTTAATTAATGTTCACTTATCCTAGCTTAGAAACCCAAAATCACATCTTTTTCACCATTCAAACACGTTTCACGAATCGAGAACACGAATTCCATTCACGCCTTCGTTGGGGATAACGACCCGGGAATACAACTTCCATTGTATTCCTTGGAGAAAAATACGACTTGATTCCAGTGAATCAATATCAGCTAACTGATATTTAGTAGGGATGAAGTATAATTCAATGTCACCATTCATGACATGGTCCCTGATGAAATGATATCTAATATCAATGTGTTTTGTTCTCTGATGAAGAACAGGGTTGTTTGAGATTGCAATTGCACTTATGTTATCACAAAAGATGGGAACCATCTTGTACTGAATTCCATAGTCACTGAGTTGACTTTTCATCCAGAGTATATTTGCACAACAACTTGCTGCTGCAACATATTCAGCCTCAGCTGAGGATAAGGCAACTGATTGTTGCTTTTTAGCACTCCAACAGACTAGTTTTACACCAAGAATTTGGCAGGAGCCTGAGGTGCTTTTTCTGTCCATGTTGCATCCAGCATAGTCAGAGTATTAGTATCCTTTAAGATCAAGCCCTGAGCACTTTGGATAGTATAATCCAAGGTTTGGAGTGCCTTTCAGGTACCTGAATATCCTTTTCACAACAGTGATATGAGATTCTCTTGGGTCAGATTGATATCTGGCACATAGACATACTGAGAATTGGATATCAGGCCTTGATGCAAGTAGATACATCAGTGATCCTATCATTCCTCTAAAGAGAGTTTGATTTACTGGTTTACCAGTGAGATCAGGACCAAGGTTGTTTGGGGGAACCATGGGAGTCTTGACTGAGGCACAGTCACTGAGTTCATACTTTTTCAGTAAGTTCTTAACATACTTCTCTTGACTGATAGTGGTTCTTTTATCAGTCTGTTTGATCTGAAGACCAAGGAAGTAGGTCAATTCCCCCATCATGCTCATTTCAAATTGCTTAGCCATTAGTTTTTCAAACTGTTTGCAAAGCTTGTAACTTGTTGAGCCAAAGATGATGTCATCAACATACACTTGTACAAGTATGACATCAGTATTTGTCTTATAGATAAACAATGTGTTGTCTATCTTGCCTCTGACAAATTTGTTTTGGATCAGAAAGGCTGAGAGAGTTTCATACCATGCCCTGGGAGCTTGTTTCAGTCCATAAAGGGCTTTATTAAGCTTACAGACATGATCAGGAAACTCATGGCTTTCAAATCCAGGAGGTTGCTGAACATAAACTTCTTCTTTCAGTGAACCATTTAAGAATGCACTTTTAACATCCATTTGGTACACCTTGAAGTTCATGTATGTAGCAAAAGCAAGGAAGATCCTGATGGCTTCCATCCTTGCTACTGGTGCAAATGTTTCTTCATAGTCAATGCCTTCTTGTTGATTATAGCCTTTGGCTACAAGTCTGGCTTTGTTTTTAATGACTATGCCATTTTCATTAGTTTTGTTTTTGAATACCCATTTCATGCCAATGACTGAGACATTCTCAGGACATTTGACCAAGGTCATTACCTTGTTTCTGTCAAATTGTTCCAGTTCATCATGCATGGCCTGAACCCAACTTGGATGTGTAAGTGCTTCTTTAACACTTTTGGGTTCAATTGTAGAAATGAAGTCCACAAATAGGCATTCATTGGCTGAGGCTGCTCTTAGACTAGCAGCCGTGCTTCTGGTGAGCATGCCTTCAGTTGGCTCTCCAATAATATTTACAAGTTCAATATCCTGAGACCTAGTCCAACTTTCCTGAGGTCCTGGATACTGATTTGAACTTGTGGAGGCCTGATTGGGTAGAGGGGTTGGTTCTGGAGTAGACACATGATCATTGATTGGATCTTGAGTGTCTACCTGATCACTGAGATTGTTTAGTTCTTGAGCATTTTGAACGGACTGATTAATTTCATCAGTGTTTGTATGTGGCTCAACAAACTCAGTGATGGTTGGGTTAGGTAGGTTGTGAGGGATTATGTAACAGGAGAGGTTAGCATCATCTTGATACTGAGTAGAAGGATTGTTATCAGGAAGATATTCATCAGGAGGATATCTTGAAGAATTATCAATTCCTATCTCTTCTACTGAGGCAGTTGAGAACCTGATTGCATCAGTGCTCTCATCAAAGGTAACATGAAATGTTTCCTTAGTCTGCTGTCTCCTTGTATTGAACACTCTGAAGGCTTTTGAGACAAGTGAGATCCCAGGAAGTATCCATCATCAGCTTTTGCATCAAATTTCCCTAATTGATCCTTGTGATTATGAATAAACACAGGACACCCAAAGACATGAAAGTAGCTGATGTCAGGGATTCTTCCTTTGAATAACTCATATGGGGTTTTCCCATGTCTCTTGACAATGATGGATCTGTTTTGTGTATAACAGGCAGTTTTGACTGCATCAGTCCAAAAATAGTTGGAAAGGACTGATCCCCATAGCATTGTCCTAGCAGCTTCAATGAGTGTTCTATTTTTCATTTCAGCAACACCATTTTGTTCAGGTGTGTATGGAGAGGAAAAGTTTTGGGAAATACCTTTCTCATCACAGAAACATTCAAGTTCATAATTTTTGAACTCAGTCCCATTGTCAGTTCTAATCTGTTTGACCTTGATGTCATTTTGATTTTCAATGTTCCTGACAAAGGACATGATTGTTTCAGCTGCCTGACTCTTTTTGATCAGGAAGAATACCCAAGTGTATCTAGAGTATTCATCCACTATGACCAGAGTATACTTCTCATGGTTAATAGACCTTGGACTGACAGGTCCAAATAGATCCATATGGAGAAGATGTAGGCAGTTCCTGATGGAAAAGTTGGTTTTGGTTTTAAAGGATGCTCTGTGGTATTTACCTTTTTCACAAGCTGAGCATGGTTTATCCTTTGAAAACACAAGAGATGGTAAGCCAAGGACCTTGTTTTGTTTTACAAGATTGTTTATGTTTTTAAAGTTCAGGTGGGTGAGTCTCTTATGCCAAAGCCAGTTGAGTGTATCAGTGGCCTTAGCAAATAGACAAGTTTTATCCTGAGTTAGACTGGACATGTCTAATACATAAACATCTTGTCTTCTTGGTGCAATGAGGACAATTTCCTTATTTGCATTGAAGATGGTTCCTTGCTTATCATCAAACTGAACTATGTATTTTGCATCACATAGTTGACTGACACTGATCAGATTGTACTTAAGACCATTTACATATGCTATCCTAGAGAAGACAATACCATTGCAGTTTACTGAACCATAGCCTTCAGTGAGACATGATGAATTATCAGCAAATATCACTTTGGGTCTTGGTTCTTCCAGATATTTGTGCAGACACTCCTTAACACCAATCATGCTCCTTGAACATCCACTGTCTAGATGCCAAATAGGATCCCTGGCATGCCTCTGCACAAATAGTAAACTGGGTCAGTTCTTTCTAGGACTCCATTTCATGGAGGGTTTGGTTTTGTAGGTCTTTATGAAAGTATTAATTGATTCATGGTCAGTGGTTGAGTGGACTGAGCTACCACATGTTTTGCATTTAGTTGCAGGGGTAGCCTCAGTAGTCTGAGAGGATTGTTTATTCACTCCTCTTCTTGACTGAATGACCTTCTCTTTTCCTGAGGATTTCTGAGTGGAACTTCCACTAGATTCACAGTGTTTGTCAATTTGACAATCCTCAGGATGATGGTCATTGAATCGACATAATGGGCAAGGTGGAAAAGGCTTGGCCTTTTGCTTCTGTTTCTGCTTAGAATCAGAAGGGTAGTTTAGGCACTGAGCCTTAAGTCCTGAAAAGTTTGACATGACTGAGCATTGTTTATGATCAGAGGTTCTGTGATCTTCCTTCTTGCAAATCATGCAATAAAGGACTTTATAGCAATCATCAGTGAGATGATTTATATAGTTGCACAGTTCACATCTTTTCAGGGGTTTTGTGGGTTTGGGTCTGGTTTTTGAGGAAGCTGGTTTTTGTTCCTTCCTGGATTGAGAAGGTTTCTCAGAAGAAGCAATCTTCTCTCCCAGCTTCCTGACCATTTCAGCCAACTGATCAAATTTTGAATCAGGGCTTTGGGTTGTTACTTCAGAAGGGACTGAAGTTGATGAGTCATCAGTATTTACTGAGACATCAAGGGTTGGTCTCTTCAGGATGGTTGTTCCCTTTCCTAATCTCTCTTTTGGAGAGTGTGGTGAGAAGACCATTGGTGGGAGGCCTAAGTTAGGTGCATCACCCTGAAGGGTATTCAGTGGAGGAAGTGGTGGGTATGATTCTGATTCTGACTCATTCACAGACTCAGTATTACTGAGTTGTTCAGTAAGTCCAAGCATATTTTTCAAGGCCTGACTTTCAGGAAGCAAGATCTTTCCAGTCTCTAAGTTTGGTAACTTACTGACTGGGTTGTCCCTGACAATCCAGTCATGAGACTTGGGAAGCATTTCTTGCTCAAAAGATATGCCAGCTGGAACAAAGTTTAGTTCACTGTGACACACATTTGGATCAACCATAAGAGGGTCAATTCCAATGGTTTTCTGAGAGATTAATCCCACAGTGTCAAAAACCTTGGGGTTCTTCTTGGTCCAGCTTTGGATGACAGCCTTTTCTTTGTTAAGTTCAGTTTGTAGGGCTTGGTTTTGTTTCAAAATCTCAGTGTTCTGAATTTGTAGAGTTATTGTTTCTAGTTTGGCTTGCTTTAGTACAAGCAGTTCATCTCTACATTTATTCAATTCTGACACTATGTTGTTATATTTTGAACACATGTTAAGCCTTTGTTCCTCAACAAATTTAAGATCTACACAAATATAATTCATCATCATCCATAGAAAGTAAAGTATTTACCTTCTTCATGGTGATGTTGACCCACTCTCCATTCCTAGCATGGCTTTTTCCCACAGCCACCTGATCCTCTTCAGAAAGTGCCATCAGTGCACTAACTCTTATTTCCTCATCTGAGGAAACCTCTTCTTCATCCCAATCATATGCTTCAGCTACTAATACCTTGTTCTTTGTCTGAATAGGTTTAGATGTTTGAGCAGCTTGAGGCAATATGGGATTAGTTTCAAGAAGTGCAAGTTTAGCTTTGATTTTCCTATATTTTGTTTCAAAATCCTTTTGACCCTTGTTTTGAAATTGTTGGGTGGACTGAAACATTTTAGGTTGAAACTTGCTAGTTCCTGAGGAACTGTTTCCTGAGAATTTGTAAGAGGGTTCTGAGATAGTTTTAGAATAACAGTCCCTAGCAAAATGACCATTTTTACCACATTTAAAGCATTCAGTGGTCTCATTTGCTTTTGGTTTTGCAAAGTTGGACTGATTTCTTTTGATGAAACGTCTTGAACTAGCAAGGAGTGCCCTTTCTTAGAATTCCAAGTTCAAGTCGTTCAGGTACTCCTCACCAGTCCTTTCATCAATTTCTTTTTTAGAATCCTCTTGTGAATCCTGCACAACACCATTAGAATAGAAAGCAGTTGATATGGGTGTGGAGGTTAAGGCCTTTTTGGACTCAAGAGCTTTTGAGTCAGGGTATCTCCTTGAGATCAAGTTGTCTTCATAGACAAATTTCCCATAAATTTCAGGGAGCTCAAGGGTCTGAATGTGGTTAGCATTCCTCAGGCTTTGTGAGAAGTTGAGCCACTTCTCAGGGAGACTGTTGACAAAGCCAACATTAGTCTCATGCTTAGATAAAGTTACACCATCATTTGATAGCTCATTTATCAAAGTCTTGTATCTGGTGTAGGTCTGAGAGAGACTTTCAGAGTCCTTTGCCCTGAAAGTATTGTACTCAAGTTTAAGGTCCATGACCCTATTTTCCTTGGTATCTGAGGGACCCTCAAAGCTATTTACCAAGTCATCCCAAGTTTGCTTGGATGTAGAACAGTTGATGACTGATTCCATTATATCGTCAGGAAGACATGATATAAGGATGCTTTTCAGGCGATGGTCCTGATTGACCACCCTCCTCTCATCTATGGTCCATTGAGCTTTAGGCTTAATTAGCCCTACAGCAGTTTTTGGGACAAATGGGCCATCCTTGATACAAGCGATGTAGTAGGGTTCCATCCCAGTTAAATAGCAAATCATATGTTTTTTCCATTTGTTAAATTTGCCAGTCTCAAGTATGGGTGCTACAGCAGAATAACTGCCACCCTTTTTATCGACTAACTGGGGTACATTGGTATCAGTCATTTTAGGATCTTGGTTTTAAAAACTTGGAGCATTCTGGGTTTTTGAAGGGTTTTATAAACCAGAGGCTCTGATACCACTTATTGTTCCCTCAGCACACCGAGTAATAACAATTAAGTTAAACTAAGTGAGCTTATGACTGAGATCAATGCAAAGACTATTTCTAACAGTTATAATACGTGAATATAAAAACACAATATTTTTCAACGTTTAAATTCTTATTAGAAATAATTCCAATAATCTATTACCCAAGTGTTTTGCGGAACAAACACTTGGGATTGAATAGACAAGGGTTTATGGTGTCTCCTATCGAAACTCAAGTTTTGCTTGAGTGGTAACAATATACCCACTGAGCTATCTCAGTGAGTTGTATACTCTTTGTAGGAGAGAAGTTACTTTGTAAAAGTTATAAGCTTTCAATATACAAAGCACACTTAACTTCTCTCCATCTGATCTATTGATACACAAGTAATTTAAGTATAAGTGATTAAAATATTACAAGTTGTTGAGGTAGCGTGTCTGACAATTACAAATAGTAATTGTCATTTCCAAGAACCAATAGGAAAGGGCTAATAAGACTTTGGGAGTTGTTGGCTGACACTCCATGACTTTTAGCCGCAATAGGGAAGGTTGAAATCTGATAAGAGAAGAGTGTTTGGTCTGACACTTTTTTCTTCTCAGATCTTTCCCTTTTGTTCCCGCCTATTCTTCAGGCATTGGTTCCTCAGTCTTCAATCACTTTGTTGTTGAGGAGACTGGGGTTCAGTGAGTTCTTGTCCAACACTCACTGAACCATCATCTTCTTCTTCGACTTAAGTCCTACTCAGGGAGTACCGCCTTCCTGAGAGTGAGTCCTTTATTGAACTCGCCTTAAGCATCCTGAAGATGACTCACTGAGAGGTTGTTCTCTCAGTGACTTGAATTGTTCTCGGTTTAGCAAACACTTAGCTTAATTTGTGTTCAAATCCTGTTTAAGATAATTGGGTGTTTTACGAACCCAACAGATAGTATGAATAATTTACCCTATTCAATATTTGGTATTGCATCATAATGATTATCAGGTTTACCATAATCATGTAACTCATAATCCTCAGTATATTAATCAAATATCTGAGATATCATTGCAGATCTATGAATGAAAATTCCATCATTTTGAGGTCTATCATTTAGCCTCATTATGATATTTACTAGTGTATTTTAGAAGATTTTGTATTTTGTAATTTTATCTTTACAGGATATAAAAACTCCCACTTGGCTTTTGTAATTTATAGACTATCTATAAATACTCAGCAAATAGAGCAACAATATAATGTTCTCTTTTGGGACATTACAAATCACAATGACAATTCCTGACATTAGTTTGTTAATAACCTACTTCAACAGAAGTTTAACAAATTCAGAATTTCATTTTAAGACTTAATGTGATTTATCACATTCCATAATTTAATGATGTCTTATTAATCTTCTAGATTTGAGTCTTATTAAGTATGTCCAATCCATACTCAATATTCTAACCTTGATAACTTTTGGAAGAAAATAAGATATAGTTATCTTTAATCAAACGCTGCAAGAGTTTGATTCTCCTAACTGAACATACCATAAACATGTGATATTTCATTAGAATTAATATTGTAAGATAATTTAACAATATGTAAGATAAACATATATCTTTCGGCTTATTTATTTACCAAGTAAGTCATCTTAATGGTAAAATAGAATTTCCAAGCCAATTACATGCATTACAACCCAAGTACTTTTTGACCAAGTCACATCATGTCCATGTCTCATCAAGACGACATAAACAGCTATAATCCCACTATACGTTATAAGTCATTTTTCAATGACTTCATGTATATGTCTTAATAAAAGACATAACAAGTTAACATCTTACTTTATATTATAAGTCTTGTAATAATTAATAGACTTGTTGTTTGCGACTTTACAAAGAAATCATAAACATGTATAACTAAAGTAATCATGAACACCACTTTTTGGTTTCAATTGTAATTTCAAGTTAATTTATCACTTCATTTACTTATGTCATTCCAAGAATACATAAATATCCAAATTGAAGTAGTATTAGATTACTTCATTCATTTATGTCATTCCAAGAATTCATAAATATTCAAATTTGAAGTAGTCTTGTTATCATATTGACACATGTTCTAATTAAGTGTCTAATTTAGAAACTGCAAATTTTCCAAATGCGGTCTCACGTAATATTGAGTTTTACCTTGTTATTGCAATCTAGCTAAGCTCTCACATAACGTAAATTGCAATACCAAGTATTTCTTGGATTAGATGTGTTAGAACGTTAGTCTATTACATTGCAGTCAAGAGAATCCTTTAAATCATATTACTATGTTTTGTACCTTGCATACAATAAAGATTTCTCCCACTTGTGCATGGAACAACATCATGTAGCAGATAAACAACACGACACTCGTTTGTTTATGTGATCAATATGATTGTGTCATAGATATTAACATAACAAGTAGATGTAGGACAATAATGTCTAGTAAGGAAACGTACAAGAGTATCCTTAAAAGTATGAGTGTCTACATTCGGAAAGTGATTATCTTGCGACATTCTAGAGATAATGTAGATTACTACCAAGATGACAAAACTTGTAGCTCCCACTGAATTAGAGATCATTACAATAATTCCTTATTCAGTAATAAGAACACAATGCTCCCACTGGATTTGAAAACATTGTAAGTGTTTCATTAGCCAGTGAAAGAAAATATTGTGCTTTTAACTTTCCTACACCTTTGAATGTCCATATGTAACAATTACTTGATCATTAAAAGAGTGTATTCTACTACGTAAATGATGGAATATCCATCAATGCTATTAACTTGAAAAATTGGGCATGCAATTTCTTCCTTAAAAGGTCTACCATTCCAACAACTGTATGTAGTACCTTTCAATAGTCAAAACAAAAGGAATTAAATAAAGTATACTAGTTAGTCTTTTACCATTTTGCGGTAATTAGTTCTAGCTTCTAATTTAATAACTCATAAAATGTGCAATAATCTTAACTATTAAAGTTTGCTATGAGTTATATATTTAGAATTTAGACAATTCTAATTTTCCTATCATACCTTTCCCTTTCATGAAAAGGAATATGATTAAGTTTCACGCTTCTCTCATGGAAAGGAGACTAGGTTTATCCTTTTAGTAAAATTGACTCTAGCAAAAAACCCCTACAGGTGTAGATCAATTTATCAATAAAAGAATATCTCACGTTTAAGGTTTAATGTTGCATTAATACATTTAAAAGAATTTACAAAATTCAATTTTAGTATTTTCGATAATACAATTTTTTTGAAAATTAAATACCCATTGGTTAATATTCATATAAACCATAGAATTTTCTTAAAGCTAGGATCCAAATTAACATAGTACCATTACATCAGTTGATCTGCTAGTAATGAAAGTATAAAATAAGGTAATCTGTCGAACAATAATTGGAAAACAATTTCCAATTCTTAGATCATTATGGAATTTACATTGCCAAACAATATTGCAATGTAAGCATGTTTTATCCCCATCTTATTCCTTGAGTCCAAGCTCTCACTTACAACTCAATTAAGTCGTCTAATTTAAAGAACTGCAAATTAACATAGTTCCATTACATCAGTTGATCTGCTAGTAATGAAAGTATGAAATTTACCTTTCCATTGCAATCTAGTCCAAGCTCTCACATGACGTAAATCACAACTTCAAGTGTTCTTTTAATTAGATGGCGTTAAATTAATTTTAAGGGTACTAGTTTTGATGTGTATATCAAAATATGTATAAAGAAGCATACATACAACTTCATAACATATGTTTTAATAAAACACTTTTTAGCAACCAATTCACTAAAATTAAATTAAGAAAGTTTTGATTGAGGTATTGGGTTCACCAATAAAAGAATTTACCTTTAATTATCGTCCATTATATCGTACTTTTGCATAAGTCTAAAGACTTAGTGTTTCGGATAATTACCACAAAGTGGCGCATGGAATTAAAGCTAATTCATCCTTAAGATGATTTTGTAGTAAAAAATAGTCGTACTTGGTATCTCCAATTTGATGCACAAAGGAGCGGAGAAACTAAGGTCAGCTTAAAAAGCCAATTAAAAGCCCGTTTCTTTCGGTTTGACAATTTAATGTCAATCCTCCTTATACCCCTCTTATAGTTTGTTACAATTGGGTGAGCCGTTCTTACTATTGGTACAAAACTCATCATCAATTAAACTATTGAAAATTTAACTCTTCAAAAACAATTAATTGTTTCACCATTATTTAGTCCATATTTTTTTCTATTCAAAAAATTACCCATTTTTGTTTATAAACATGTATAACAAAAATAAACAAAAACAAGTAATAAAAAATAAAATAAGAAATAACACAACTAAATAAACACACATAACATAACAATTAATATGTGAAACATGTAGCCACATGCATATTTTATTCGATAAAGCCTATTAATAATCAATATCTAGGTTTATAACGTATATATTTAACTAAGGCACTCACTTACAAAAGGAAGTGAACCACATGTATTGACGAATCAATTGCGTAAGCCATAATTAAATATATACCACATAACACGTAATTGATTCATTAATTATACTGAGGTTTTCCCCAATTTAAGATTTATCAATAAATAAACATGTGTATAATTAACAATTGTAACAATTCGCATTTCAGGTTAAATTCTATTCCCGAAATTTTTACTATTCATTTTTACTATTCATTTTTACTATTCATTTCCGAGATTTTTATTTCATATTGAAATTTTTATTTTATATTCCCGTAAGATAAATTATTTCTATGACAAGATAAAAGTTTGACGCTTGTCGGGTCATTTTCGCAAAAGTTATTAAGGAATTACACGTTTGGTTTAAACGTCGTTTAAACACCCTGCGCATAACAAAAACCAACTGCGACAATTTTCCTCGCATCAGATTAATATTTGGTACACTCACAATTAATTGCGGAATTTTTAAGGAATAAAAATTCTGAATTAAAATGTCACCAGATGAGCCTCGTGCCTTACAAAACCAGAAATTGCGTTTTAAAGCACTTTTACTTATCCGCAACCTAGCCGTCACCTGCACCACATTTTCTATGACATTTAGAAGCTTTTATATTATTAAAAAAGTCAACATAATTTCCCTCCCCCATTGACCCAAAAATCATTCTTTGATTTTATAAATCATTCCTTGATTTTTAGGCTTCCGGTTTTAGGTCTAAAAGATGTTTAACACCAACCGACACCAGACTGAGCCCAGTCTAGACATTATAGGCTATTCTAATTCATTATCGTCGTATTATAAAAGTTACATTTTACTTTTCTTAATTTTGCGCAACTTTCGTACGTTTTACGTATTTCGCGTTTTAGACATGCGTTTTCTGTTTTAACAGGGTTTGAGCAACCCGATGGAACTTATCACTCATTTTATATTTTATTATGGGGTATAATGATAAGTTAAATCATTCCTGCAAGTTTCGTATTTTTACGATACCCGGTTTTACGTTTCATGACTTAACGGTTTACGGTTAGCGATTAACGGAACCAAAACTCACTCCGTAAACAAGATAACACCAAAATTGACCAAGTCTTCTTCCTAGCTCATTCCAAACCGCCATTAGGAGGGGAGTCATCACCTTGGTGGCTTGATCTTGGCCCTTGATTCATTAGATCATTACATGTGTAAAAATGTAATTACAAAAGTACCCTAAAGCCTTTCCTATAAATACCTAGCTAAACTAACTCTAATACTTGCACCACACCTTCTTTATCTCTAAAGTCCTAAAACCCTAGGCACTTCTCTTATATTTCATAAGAAAGTTGATGAGTTCTTGAGCAAAAGCTAGGCTTTGATCCTCTTTTCTTCAAGTTTTCAAGAGAAGTTGTTATAATCTTCGATTAGCTTCAGATTTCCAACAAGACGTCGTTATAATCCTCGAATAGCTTCGGGCTTCCAAAAAGACGTCGTTATAATCTTCATTTGGTTCCGGGTTTGTAAGGAGTTCAAAGGAGGAATTATTCCAGTTCTTGTTCTTAGATCCTTTATTTCCTTTCTTAAGTGAAAGCCAAAAGTTGTAAGAAAGCTAACACCCACTATTGCTCAATATCATTTATATGATTCTTACCTTTATTTCATGATATATATGATCCTTATATTATTTGTTCATGATTTAAATACTTATGGACTTTGTTAAGTTTATTTAATGTATTTATAAACTCTTAATGTGTCATATAATCAAGTAAACAAAATATGTTTTCTATCAAATACTACAACACTAGGGAGCTTTGTGTGAGGGGTTCATTTGGGTAAACGGATCGACGAGTTGTGGATTTACGAATTAAAGTTTCCTGGCTACTCGAACGTTTACTTCATGACCTCTGAATTACGATGGCCCGAACGGTAGTACGAGATATACAAACTAAAAATGTTTCATAAATCATCTTACTACAACAACCTACCAGACACACTAAGTACTATATCATGAACAAAATGCAAGGCATATATAGGCTCATCTTTGTATTCTTAGGCATTACTCCAAACCTAAGTCGCAACGTTCTATTGTAGGTTGCACTTAAAGAATTCCCGACTTATCCATCAAACTCATTTTAAACACCATCCAACTCACGGTGAGTTCATAGCCCCACTTTCTATTACTTAATTGTTTTACAAATCCTTGGGGGGAATACATGCTATTTTAACCGAACACAATGCTTTGAAATTGTATACTATCCGATTGTTTTATTATCACTAAGTACCACCATTGCCAATCCAAGACCCCATAATCATGAACCATTTAATCACTAGAAATAGTGAGCGCGAGTATTGTGAATAGGCCTATTGGGATTGACGAATCCCGTTTGTGTTGACCAGTCAGGCAAACAAACGCACTAATATTTGAGACTTAGGTATTTGGCAAAATACCTACCGGGGTAATCCACCGATTGATATTGGTACACGTTAACGTATTGGTTGCATGAGCTTAGTGTATAATAATAACCGTTTTGTTTTCCAACCATGAGTGTGAGATCATAACTCACACTACCAACATATTGTGTTCAACTACATAAACAAACTCTATGAATATCACTCAACCTTTGTGTTGACAGTTTTAAGCATGTATTTCAGGTGCATAATGATCAGGGATGGCACGGAGGGGCACGGACTCAATCAAGAAGGCTATAACATATTTTATCATTCAAAAAGACATCAAACGACTTTATATTGATGTACTTTGTAAACATGGAACCTTATGGGACCTCTTTTGTAAACTCTGATATATTATAATTTGAATGATAAATCCTTTTTAAAACGACTCAGTTAGAGATCGTTTTCTATTATTATGACTGTTGTGCCATCGAGTAACACCCAGTTTGAATTCCGCTGCATCATTGAATTGGGGGTGTTACAGATTGGTACCAGAGCCATGGTTGTAGAGAAACGGGTCTAAGTGAGACCTAAACTATAACCATTTTTACAAGCAAAACATTGTTATAGCCTTCCGCTCTTCGTGCCTTCCATCCTCCCGACGATTATGTACCTTTCAAGCATTTTATACTACGCAAACATGTTAGCATATTGATATATGCACCCTTAGCACATTTAAGCATTTTCCATAAACTTTAGATTTATTCTAACATCATAATCCCTATTGTAGACATCATGTGCCCACCCACTTCTCCCAGTTATATTCTTACTCTACCTAATCACTTCCCCGTTCTACTACTCTCACCCGAGCCTCGGTTTGACTTCATAAATGCCGTCGTTTCTGATAATGAGGAGGAACCTTATGAAGAAGAAGAAGAGAAATATTTTAATGATTTAACCGATGAAGAAGAGGAGGAACCACTACCGGCTAGTGTTGTACCACCTTCCCCCGAGTATTTTGTATCTGATTGGGTTGAGCCACGCTCTGAAGAGGATGATGGATATGATAGTGCATATGATGTAGCACCATTATCACCACCTCCCAACTCAAGAACCTATCCTAATTCTGACTAAAAATCACCATAGACCCATATAGTAGTAGTTCCTTTGTAATCGCTAAACTGAGTAGATTCAGTTAGTAAAAATCTGTAAAATCCATGTAAATAGCTAGCGGTAGTAAAACGTTGTAATTACTAAACTGAAAGTATCAGTTAGTAAGTTTTGAAGAAGCTTGTAATAAGTTTCGATTTTGTAATCAAGCAACGTTATATGAATAGAACCCTTGCTTTGCATTATCGTGTGTTATAATCTAAATCTCCACCATAATTATTCTATCATCAAATCATGCTTATTCTACCAACTCTATACTCATAACATACCTTTATATTATAGCACCATGCCGCCAAAGAAGAGTACACCACCAACAATGACCCAAACCGCCATCAACAAACTGGTTAGAGATAGTGTGAAAGCCGCACTTGAAGCTGAATGCACAGCCGTAGCTGCAAGAACTGAGGCAGCCGCTGAAGCTGCTAGAGCCGCTGAAGCTGCTAGAGCTGCTGAAGCTGCAGCAGCTGCTGAGGCCGCCCTAAATAACACATCTAACCCTAACACTGAAGGACCAAACCCAAATGCGAATTCAGTACCTAGGGCCTGCACATTCAAGGACTACTTAAACTGCAGACCCACTAATTTCAAGGGTACTGAAGGAGCCGTAGGTTTGACCCGCTGGTTTGAAAAATGCGAGTCAGTATTTTCAATCAGCAAATGTGTCGGGGAGGACAAGGTTAAATTTGCCACCAGTACACTAATGGATGAGGCATTATCATGGTGGAACTCGGTATCTCAACCAATAGGCATCGAAACTGCTTATAAGATTTCTTGGGATAATTTGAAGAATATGATGATCAAAGAGTACTGCCCCCGCAGTGAAATTCAGAAGTTAGAAGTAGAATTCTGGAATCTTGTTGTGAAAGGAAATGACATCCTAACTTACAACCGTCGATTCCAAGAGCTAAGGATACTATGCCCAGGAATGGTTTCAACAACTGAGAAGCTGTTGGAAAGATATATATGGGGACTCCCACCAAGCATACAAGGGAACGTAACTGCATCCGCTCCCAAGGCACTTGATAAAGCTATGCGATTGGCTCGCAACCTCATGGATCAAGTGGTGCGAACAGGAGCCACCCAAAAACAAAACCTCAACGACAACAACACTACCACCAACAACTCCAACTACCATAACAACAATAAAAACAACAACAACAAGCGACCATGGGATGGAAACCATGGAGGTAACAACAACAACAACCATCCAACCCGAAACAACAACCATCATAACCAACAAAACAAAAGGCAAGAAGCCACAACGGCTTATGTTGCTACACCAACCGGAGTTAGATATCCTGGGAACCAACCACAGTGCACTCGGTGCAACTATCATCATGTAGGTCCCTGCCCCGCCAAGTGCAACAACTGCCACAAGCCGGGACATCTTGCCAAGGATTGTAGAAGCAGGGCGACTGGAGCTAACACTCAGCCAATAGTTACATGTTATGGGTGTGGCGAAAAAGGACACTACAAAAGCGATTGCCCTCAAAACCATGGCCAACAAGGCGGAGGTGCTCGTGGCAGAGCATACGTAATGGGAAATGGTGAACCACGACAGGATCCGAATGTGGTCATTGGTACGTTCTTACTCAATAACATCCCTGTTAAAGTCTTATTCGATTCCGGTGCCGATATGAGTTTTGTATCTAATGCAATATCATCTTTACTTAATATCGCACCAATCACTTTAAACACCAGTTATAGTATTGAACTAGCTAATGGTAGCTTAGTAAACACTAATACCATAATCCAAGATTGTACCCTTAACCTCCTAGACCACCCATTTAGCATCAACCTTATGCCAATCAAACTTGGAAGTTTTGATGTAGTCATCGGCATGGATTGGCTATCTAAACATCAAGCTAACATCATCTGTGGTGAAAGGGTTGTTCACATTCCTTGTGACAATGAAACTTTGGTCATCCGTGGTGATCAAAGTGGAACCCGATTAAATATCATCTCATGTATCAAAACCTTGAAATACATTGAGAAAGGATGTTATGCCTTCCTAGCACATGTAACCGAAAAGAAATCCGAAGAAAGACATCTTGAAGATGTTCCCATCGCACTTGAATTTCCCGAAGTCTTTCCTGAAGACTTACCCGGACTTCCACCAAATCGTCAAATAGAATTCCAAATTGATTTAATACCAGGAGCGGCGCCAGTAGCCCGCGCACCTTACAGGCTAGCACCGTCAGAGATGCAAGAGCTATCAAATCAATTACAAGAACTTTCGGACAAGGGATTTATTCGACCTAGTTCCTCACCTTGGGGAGCTCCCGTCTTGTTCGTGAAGAAGAAAGATGGATCATTATGAATGTGTATTGATTATCGTGAACTAAACAAGTTGACAATAAAGAACCGATACCCATTACCAAGAATTGATGATTTATTCGATCAGTTACAAGGTTCCACTTACTACTCAAAAATTGACCTACGGTCTGGTTACCATCAAGTTAAGGTTCATGAGGAAGATATTCCAAAAACAGCCTTTAGGACACGATATGGTCACCACGAATTCCAAGTAATGCCATTCGGGTTGACTAACGCACCAGCGGTATTCATGGACCTCATGAATCGAGTGTGTAAGCCATACCTAGACAAATTTGTGATCGTATTCATCGACGATATTCTCATCTACTCCAAAAACGAAGAAGAACACAAACAACATCTAAGAACAATTTTAAGGTTACTCAAGGAAGAGAAATTGTATGCAAAGTTTTCAAAATGTGAATTTTGAATTCGTTCGGTACAATTCCTTGGGCATGTGATTGACAACACTGGTTTACACGTCAATCCCGCAAAAATTGAAGCTATCAAAGATTGGCCAACACCTACCACCCCTACAGAAATTCGTCAATTTCTAGGACTAGCTGGGTATTACCGAAGGTTTATCGATGGATTTTCCTCAATAGCAAAACCTTTGACCAAGCTAACCGAGAAAAACAAGAAGTACATTTGGAACGAAGATGAAGAACAAGCCTTCCAAACCCTCAAACAAAAACTTTGTAGTGCCCCTATTCTAGCATTGCCAGATGGGATCGAAGATTTTGTAGTCTACTGTGATGCCTCGCACCAAGGTTTGGGTGCCGTATTGATGCAACGTGAGAAAGTCATGGCTTATGCTTCACGACAACTTAAGAAACATGAGGAAAACTACACCACTCATGACTTGGAGTTGGGAGCTGTAGTCTTTGCACTAAAAATCTGGAGACACTATCTATACGGTACTAGATGTACTGTGTTCACCGATCACAAGAGTCTCCAACACATCTTGAACCAAAAAGAACTAAACATGAGGCAACGTCGATGGTTGGAATTACTAAGTGATTACGACTGCGACATTCGCTACCACCCAGGAAAGGCAAACGTAGTAGCCGACGCCCTCAGCCGAAAGGTACGGGTTGAACCATTACGAGTCCGAGCCTTAGTCTTTACCATAAACTCTAATTTTCCCGCTCAAATTCTTCACGCTCAAGCTGAAGCTGTGAATCAAGAAGACTTCAAAAAGACAGAAAGGTTAGACGGCATGATACAGAAGAAATTCGAAACCTGTTCAGACGGAACCCTATGCTTCGAAGGTCGAAGTTGGTTACCACTTTATGGTGGCCTACGAGACTTAATCATGCACGAATCCCATAAATCTAAATATTCCGTACATCCAGGATCTGATAAGATGTATCAGGATCTTAAACAACTCTATTGGTGGCCAAACATGAAGGCCGATATTGCAACATACGTTGGCAAATGTCTTACATGCTCCAAAGTAAAAGCCGAACATCAAAAACCATCCGGTCCATTACAACAACCAGAGATTCCTATGTGGAAATGGGAATGAATTACAATGGACTTCATTACCAAGCTCCCAAAGACATCAAGCGGTTATGACTCCATCTGGGTCATAGTTGATCGTCTCACAAAGTCCGCACACTTTTTACCAATCAAAGAGACATACAAAATGGAGCAGTTAACCAGACTGTACATTAAAGAAGTAGTCTCGAGACATGGTGCACCAATATCTATCATATCTGACCGAGACGGTAGATTCACCTCAAACTTCTGGCAGTCACTCCAAAAAGCCTTTGCAACAAAACTAGACATGAGTACAGCGTATCACCCTCAGACCGATGGTCAGAGTGAACGAACCATTCAAACGCTGGAAGACATGCTTCGAGCTTGTATAATCGACTTTGGAAAAGGATGGGATACTCACCTACCATTAGTTGAATTCTCCTATAACAACAGTTATCACACGAGTATCAAGGCAGCACCATTTGAGGCGCTTTACGGATGAAAGTGTCGTTCACCTGCCTGTTGGGCTGAAGTGGGAGATGTCCAACTCACTGGTCCAGAACTCATTCGTGAAACAACGGAGAAGATTGTACAAATCAGAAATCGACTTCAAGCCGCAAGAGATCGACAGAAAAGTTATGCCGATACACGACGCAGACCCCTAGAATTCCAAGTCGGGGATAGGGTTATGCTAAAAGTATCACCTTGGAAAGGCTTGATACGATTCGGTAAACGAGGAAAACTAAACCCAAGATACATCGGCCCATTCAAAATCCTAGCCAGGGTTGGTCCAGTGGCGTACAGACTTGAGCTTCCATCCGAACTCAGTAGTGTACACCCCACTTTTCATGTATCTAATCTGAAGAAATGCTTATCAGACGAATCACTCGTCATTCCACTCGATGAAATCCAACTCAATGACGATCTTCAATTCATCGAGGAACCAGTTGAAATCATGGACCGAGAGGTCAAACAACTCAAACAAAGCCGAATTCCAATTGTCAAAGTTCGTTGGAACTCGCGACGTGGTCCGGAATACACATGGGAGCGAGAGGACCAGATACGTCAGAAATACCCACATCTTTTTCCCAACAATGCTTCTACATCTAAAGCAAAGTGATCTCCGGGACGGAGCTCTCTTAAGGGGTGGAGACTGTAACAATTCTCATTTCAGGTTAAATTCTATTCCCGAAATTTTTACTATTCATTTTTACTATTCATTTTTCACTATTCATTTCCGAGATTTTTATTTCATATTGAAATTTTTATTTTATATTCTCGTAAGATAAATTATTTCTATGACAAGATAAAAGTTTGACGCTTGTCGGGTTATTTTCGCAAAAGTTATTAAGGAATTACACGTTTGGTTTAAACGTCGTTTAAACACCCTGCGCATAACAAAAACCAACTGCGATAATTTTCCTCGCATCAGATTAATGTTTGGTACACTCACAATTAATTGCGGAATTTTTAAGGAATAAAAATTCTGAATTAAAATGTCACCAGATGAGCCTCGTGCCTTACAAAACCAGAAATTGCGTTTTAAAGCACTTTTACTTATCCGCAACCTAGCCGTCACCTGCACCACATTTTCTATGAAATTTAGAAGCTTTTATATTATTGAAAAAGTCAACATAATTTCCCTCCCCCATTGACCCAAAATCATTCTTTGATTTTATAAATCATTCCTTGATTTTTAGGCTTCCGGTTTTAGGTCTAAAAGATGTTTAACACCAACCGACACCAGACTGAGCCCAGTCTAGACATTATAGGCTATTCTAATTCATTATCGTCGTATTATAAAAGTTACATTTTACTTTTCTTAATTTTGCGCAACTTTCGTACGTTTTACGTATTTCGCGTTTTAGACCTGCGTTTTCAGTTTTTACAGGGTTTGAGCAACCCGATGGAACTTATCACTCATTTTATATTTTATTATGGGGTATAATGATAAGTTAAATCATTCCTGCAAGTTTCGTATTTTTACGATACCCGGTTTTACGTTTCATGACTTAACGGTTTACGGTTAGCGATTAACGGAACCAAAACTCACTCCGTAAACAAGATAACACCAAAATTGACCAAGTCTTCTTCCTAGCTTATTCCAAACCGCCATTAGGAGGGGAGTCATCACCTTGGTGGCTTGATCTTGGCCCTTGATTCATTAGATCATTACATGTGTAAAAATGTAATTACAAAAGTACCCTAAAGCCTTTCCTATAAATACCTAGCTAAACTAACTCTAATACTTGCACCACACCTTCTTTATCTCTAAAGTCCTAAAACCCTAGGCACTTCTCTTATATTTCATAAGAAAGTTGATGAGTTCTTGAGCAAAAGCTAGGCTTTGATCCTCTTTTCTTCAAGTTTTCAAGAGAAGTTGTTATAATCTTCGATTAGCTTCAGATTTCCAACAAGACGTCGTTATAATCCTCGAATAGCTTCGGGCTTCCAAAAAGACGTCGTTATAATCTTCATTTAGTTCCGGGTTTGTAAGGAGTTCAAAGGAGGAATTATTCCAGTTCTTGTTCTTAGATCCTTTATTTCCTTTCTTAAGTGAAAGCCAAAAGTTGTAAGAAAGCTAACACCCACTCTTGCTCAATATCATTTATATGATTCTTACCTTTATTTCATGATATATATGATCCTTATATTATTTGTTCATGATTTAAATACTTATGGACTTTGTTAAGTTTATTTAATGTATTTATAAACTCTTAATGTGTCATATAATCAAGTAAACAAAATATGTTTTCTATCAAATACTACAACACTAGGGAGCTTTGTGTGAGGGGTTCATTTGGGTAAACGGATCGACGAGTTGTGGATTTACGAATTAAAGTGTCCTGGCTACTCGAACGTTTACTTCATGACCTCTGAATTACGATGGCCCGAACGGTAGTACGAGATATACAAACTAAAAATGTTTCATAAATCATCTTACTACAACAACCTACCAGACACACTAAGTACTATATCATGAACAAAATGCAAGGCATATATAGGCTCATCTTTGTATTCTTAGGCATTACTCCAAACCTAAGTCGCAACGTTCTATTGTAGGTTGCACTTAAAGAATTCCCGACTTATCCATCAAACTCATTTTAAACACCATCCAACTCACGGTGAGTTCATAGCCCCACTTTCTATTACTTAATTGTTTTACAAATCCTTGGGGGGAATACATGTTATTTTAACCGAACACAATGCTTTGAAATTGTATACTATCCGATTGTTTTATTATCACTAAGTACCACCATTGCCAATCCAAGACCCCATAATCATGAACCATTTAATCACTAGAAATAGTGAGCGCGAGTATTGTGAATAGGCCTATTGGGATTGACGAATCCCGTTTGTGTTGACCAGTCAGGCAAACAAACGCACTAATATTTGAGACTTAGGTATTTGGCAAAATACCTACCGGGGTAATCCACCGATTGATATTGGTACACGTTAACGTATTGGTTGCATGAGCTTAGTGTATAATAATAACCGTTTTGTTTTCCAACCATGAGTGTGAGATCATAACTCACACTACCAACATATTGTGTTCAACTACATAAACAAACTCTATGAATATCACTCAACCTTTGTGCTGACAGTTTTAAGCATGTATTTCAGGTGCATAATGATCAGGGATGGCACGGAGGGGCACGGACTCAATCAAGAAGGCTATAACATATTTTATCATTCAAAAAGACATCAAACGACTTTATATTGATGTACTTTGTAAACATGGAACCTTATGGGACCTCTTTTGTAAACTCTGATATATTATGATTTGAATGATAAATCCTTTTTAAAACGACTCAGTTAGAGATCGTTTTCTATTATTATGACTGTTGTGCCATCGAGTAACACCCAGTTTGAATTCCGCTGCATCATTGAATTGGGGGTGTTACAACAATTAATTATAAAGTCATCTTAAAAATTAAATAAATCGACAATAATCCATGCCAAACATGCACATTTTCATGGATTGAACATAACAATTATTCACGTTGTCACAAGATCGCATACAATAAACACGTAATTATATCATGCGATCCTAGGGTTTCTAATTCAATTAAAAAACAAAACTTGATTTTTTTTCCAGATGAACAGTACCCCCCGATGAACAGTGTTTCAAAAAAAAATTTTTTAATTAAATTAGGGCAATCGGCCCTCCCTAAAATTAGGGTTTCGAATTTTACAAACCCTAGAATTCGACATGTATAAATAAACATATAACAATTATTCGTTTTTTACGTGCTTTGGTAATTAATTTCACATTATCTAAGGCTCATGATGCCACTGTTAGAATTATATAACATGACTAATCATAAATATAAACAATAAATATCAAGTACACATGCGGAAGCGTATAGGATCATATAACATGTAAATTAATTAACCAAATTAAATAGTAAGCGTACCTTTTGATTCTATCCAAATAAGAATCAATTCTTCAATACAATGATCAAGAACCCTAATTAGGGTTTATAAGGATTACAAGAATTGCCCCTTACCGTTTTTGCAATTCAATCCAAGATACAATCAATAGTGTGATTGTACCACGTTCTTGTACACACGTACTATAACGAATTAAAGTTATGCTAGTAAACTAACACAAATAAAACCAAACACTTTGCTTTGATCAATAAAATCGATCGAATCCCCAAGAGGGTGTTTGTTTCGATCGACCCAAAAGAAAGAAAACAAGAAAATAAATTTAGGGATAATTGTGTGTACAAGAGACATCTAAAACCAATGACCCTTGATTTGTTTATATAGTGTAAGTAACTTAGAGGACAAGTTGGTATAGGATTGGGCAAGCCCAATCCTCCACCGATCGGCCAAGCATCCTAAAGAGGGATCCGGAACCTTCTTGACTTTCCAATTATTTACTCCATAATTCTTTCCTTTTATTAGTTAACGGTCGTTAGTCATTATCCGTTAAATACTAACGGTCGTTACATATTTGTGTAATAAATAATTAAATATAACTTTTTATATATAATTATTATTCTTTAATTCTCATACGTAAAGTGTGCAATCCCGAGATTTCGAGTTCGATCCTAACATACGACTACTAAATTATGTGCACAAAACTAACAGGTATACATAGTGCTTTCATTAAAGATTCAAGCTTATGTTGCTTTGACACTATTCAAAAGACAATGATGGCGAACAACGACTAATTAGTTTGGACGTTCTGCTCGAAGATAATACGTGGAAGACAATGTTTAAGTTGACGCATCCGTGTGGTCAGAGTGTATCCTTCCACTTTTCAGAATAAACAATTTTCTTGCAAAGTGATCTTGTCTAGAACTAACTTTCCGCATGAAAATGAAACCAACCGAGCTCTAGTTTGTTTGTTCAGATAGATTCAAAAGCTATATGAAACGTAAACAAGTACTAAAATTACTTTGTGAACATTAATCTGTATATGGGTCTAGCTTGTAGTCACTTTCCATAAATGTATGATAGGTATAATGTTTTTTGTGGAAACTATAAAGCTTCAGTGCTTCACGTTTTGAGTTAAATAAACTAAATAATACTACTATATCCCTAAGTGTTGAATATTCATACATTTGTTGTCCCCAAATAATATATACCTAACAAATGTGTATCTGCCTAAATTCAAAACACTCGTGGTGGCTTGTGTGCCTCTTAATCCACCAAGGCGAAGGTTGACTATGATTTGTGGGCCTTGCTTCACATCAGCCAACATGTAGCAGCGAAAACGACGTATGCTTACGCGGCAAATCCTTATTGGCTAAGAACCCTTAAAGTGAGGAGCTCGGTGGGGCCGTAATATAAGTTAGGTATTGAGTTGGCACACCCTAACGGTTGATAATTGGAATATTATATGAGAATTAGTATCTTGTGTGCTTAATTACAAGATTTGCTACATGAGAATACAAAACCATCTTGTGCACTTTGTGTAAACTATATACTGTATACTATTTGGTTGTAGTCGATAGAAGACCATGTTAGAATTTAATAATTATGACTAGTTCATATATATTAATCAAGTAATCATATTATATATGCGGAAGTGTAGGATCTAATTTTAACATATAAAGAATTAACCGAAAATTAAAGAGAACGTACCTTTTGATTCTAGCAAGAACAATAATCAAACTTCAATCTTCTTCTTTAATATCAAAAGTGAATTAACGAGATACCCCTTACCGTTTTGTATCTCAATCCAAGATTATTAACTATAATGAGTTAATACCACAATCTCGTACACACGTACTATAACCGAATTAAAGATTATGCTAGTAATGTAAACACAAAACTTGTTTTTCTTAAAAATAATTGGATCGACCCTTTTAAGGGTTTATGTTGATCGATCCTAAGCAAAGAAGCAGAGAAAAGACTTTTGGGTTATAGCTAGAGTGCAAGAGTTAAAGAATGAATAACCCCTAACCTTGTATTTATAGAATGAATATCTTGGAGAACAAGTTGGCAAGGGAATGGGTTACCCTAGCCCATTGCCGATCGGTTCATGCATCCCCAAGGGATTCCGAAACCTTCTTGTTCCTCTAATTTCATCTATAGTCTTTCTTTTATTCCCTAACGGTTGTTAGTCAATTCCCGTTAACTACTTAACGTCCGCTAGTCGTTATTTTTGTGTTTTAATAATTAAATATATAACGGTTTATATATTAATTATTATACATTAATTCCTCATACGTAATATGTGTAATCTCGTGGTCCCGAGTTCGATTCTAGACATACACACATTAATATACACGTTAATATTTTATCCATTAAAACTAACAACTCCCACTTGGATATCTATTAATAGTGTAATGACATTGGTTAGCTTCTAGCAACACGCCAATGCCCCTAGTACAACTCGGCTGGTGGTCTCCTGGAAAAACCATTCAATGATTCATCATCATACTTATCCTTTTGTTTCTAATACTACGTTAATAAAGATATGGATCTTAGTCATTCTTTAATTAACCATTCTGTTTCTCGTTGTCTTTGATTGAGCAAGATTACCAAATCATCTGAACGTATTTCAGATAGATCTTGGGTGTGGCCACACAAACATCTTGTCAACCCTACGAGGGGCCCAGCAGTATTAAACTTCAAAACAAATTTGAAGGAACAAATTCTCTCTTGACTACGAGCCTAACCCATGAACTTTGCAACACTCCTGAAAACAATCCTTATAGCTACCAGTAACGTATAGCGGTAAATTGGTTCACATAAATACACTACATCCATGACAGTTATCTGATATCTCAAGTCTGAGGATAACTATATATACATGATTTACTTGATAAGAAGATCCATAAAGTAAACTCATGAAGTCGGGATAAGTCCTATATTCAATTCATTAAACATCATGTGAAATTGACATGTCAACGCATCAATATACTTTCAAGTATATTCTACCAATACTCAGATTTGTCTTAATTTAATGATATTCCCATATCATTAATTGACAACGGACAATTTAGAATAATCAATATATTCAAGGATTAAACATGCAAATACATGATATATTATTAAGAAAATGACAATCAAACATAACAAGTATTTTATTTTATTAAAATAATAATTGTTCATAACATCCCATTATCCAAACACTAATCACAAATGGGCATGAAACTACTACCTAAACGAAGTCCTATGCCTTCAGCATGTTGATAAAGCTTTCCACCAGGTAAAGCCTTCGTTAAAGGATCAGCTAGGTTATTATCTGTGTGAACTTTGAGTAACTCGATTTCACCTATCTCCACTTGTTCTCGAACATTGTGATATTTAATCGGGAAATGTCTGGTGCCTTTCATGATTCCAGGTTCATTGGCAAATGTAATTGCGGCTGAATTGTCACAATACATCTTTATAGGATTTTCGATTGAGGGCATAACTCCAAGCCCTGAAACGAACTTCCTAATCTAGACAGCTTCCATTGCATCTTCTGAAGCAGAAATATACTCACTTTCTGTTACAGACATCGCTATGGTACTCTGCTTCATGCTCTTCCAATCCACAGCTCCTCCATTAATGACAAAGACATAACCCGTCTGAGACTTCGTATCATCTTTATCACATTTCCAGAAAGCATCGCAGTAACCTGTAACACCAAGTTCTGCTTCTGGATTTCCCCCATATACTAAAAACATATCTCTTGTAGCTCTCAAGTACTTATGAATATGTTTAACAGCAGCCCAGTGGAGTTCACCTAGATTCTGTTGATATCGACTATTTATATTTTGAGCAAATGCCACATCAGGCCTTGTGCATCTCATCGCATACATTATAGATCCCACATCCGAAGCATAAGGGACTCTTTTCATGCGTGCCATCTCTTCAGGTGTTGAAGCACATGCTTTGCTACTTAAGCCATGATTCTCTTGCATCGGCAAATATCCCTTCTTGGAATTTTGCATATTGAATCTCTTCAATATTTTATCAATGTAAGCACTTTGGCTTAATCCAATCAACGGCTTTCATCTATCTCTACAAATCTTGATTCCCAGAATGTATGCTGCTTCTCCTAAATCCTTCATGGAAAAACATTTCCCAAGACAGGCTTTAACCTCCTTCAATCTCGGAATGTTTTAACCCATGATTAATATGTCATCAACATATAGGACAAGGAAAATAATATCACTCCCACTAGCTTTGTGATACACACATGGCTCATCCAGATTCTGAGTAAACCCAAACTTTTGGATTTCTTCATCAAATCTCTTATTCCATTGCCGTGATGCTTGCTTCAATCCCTAAATGGATATTTGAAGTTTGCATACACGGTTTGGAAATTATGAATTCACAAACCCCTAAGGCTGCGCCATATAGATGTCTTCATCTAGGCGACCATTTAAGAAGGCGGTTTTGACATCCATTTGCCAAATCTCATAATCATAGTAGGCTGCTATGGCTATGAGAATCCTAATAGCCTTTATGTCAGCTATAGGAGAGAAGGTCTCCTCGCAGTGAAACACCATATGCTTGGGTAAAGCCTTTAGCTACCAAATGGGCCTTATAGGTGTGTAAATTGCCATCCATGTCAATTTTCTTATTGAAGAGCCACTTACTTCCAACTACCTTGGCATTGGGAGGAAGGTCTACTTCAATCCAGACTTCATTATCTCTCATGGATTGCATTTCCCCATTCATAGCTATCTGCAATTTTTCCTTTTTAGGATCATTCATGGCAGCTCTATAATTAGCAGGTTCTCCAAGATCCCCTAATATAGTTTTCTCAGCTTCTACGTTAAGACATAGACGTTCAGGTGCTTTCACAGTCCTTGCAGATCTGTGAATGGGAACAACTTCAGGTGGAGGACCCAGACTTTCAGGTTCCACAGGAAGTTCGCTAGTGTTTTCAGAAGGTAATGTATCCTCTTGATCATCTTCCAGATCATAGATCCTCCCACTGAATTCTTGAGATATGAGATCTTTTTCAAGAAAATCTCCATACAATTACTTTGTTTTCAGGTGGGTAGTAAAAGTAGTAACCCATCATTTCCTTTGGGTATCCTACAAAGATACACTTTACAGATCTCTGTTGGAGTTTATCTGCTGAGTCACGTTTAACAAACGCCTCGCAACCCCAGACCTTTAAATAAGAAAAGTTAGGCGTTTTCCCAAACCATAACTCATAAGGTGTCTTATCAACCTTCTTGGTCGGAACCATATTCAAAATGCGAATAGCAGATTCTAAGGCATAATCCGAAAAGGATAAAGGGAGAGTTGTAAGATTAAACATTGATCGCACCATGTCCAACAATGTACGATTTCTTCTCTCAGATACACCATTTTATTGTGGAGTATATAGAGATGTAAGATGCTGGACAATTCCATTCTCAGCTAAATAATCTTTAAAGTCTTGACTCAGGTATTCACCACCTCTGTCGGATCGAAGAGCTTTAATCTTCTTTCCAAGTTGCAGTTCTACTTCTGCTTTGAAAACCTTAAATGTTTCAAATACCTCATGTTTATGTTAAAGTAAATAAACATATCCTTAACGACTGAAATCATCAGTAAAGGTTAAGAAGTAGCTAACACCTCTCTTTGACACATGTCTAAGTGGTCCATACACATCAGTATATATCAAACCAAGTAGATCAGAAACCCTTTACATACGATTATTGAAAGGTTTCTCTGTCATCTTCCCAGATATACAAGATTCACATTTATCAAATGATTCATCATTGATATCTTGTAAAAGCCCATCGCGTTGCAGTTTTTCCATACGAGTCTTGCCTATATGAGTTAGTCGACAATGCCAAAGATAAGATGAATCCAAGACACTCTTGATTCTCTTATTATTGATGCTATACATTGAATTATAATTATTGCATTCATTCATCTCAATTTCAAATACACTATTCACAGCAACAACATTAAAATAAAAAAACATTATTTAACGAAACAGAAATTCCATTGCTTGTAACAGTATGTTTAAAACCAATATCCAATAAACACGAAAAGGAAACAACACCTCTAACAATAGTAGGTGCATAATGACAATTATTTAAAAACAGTACTAAGCTCGAAGGCAAAACTAATTTAAATGCGCCTATAGCGTCAACAGCTGCATGTGCTCCGTTACCCACGTGCAGATATTGTTCTCTATAGGCCAGTCTTCTTTCAACTCTAAATCCTTGCAGTGTATTGCAAATATGAATTCCACATCCAGTATCGTATACCTAGGAATTTATTTTATGAGTTAATGAAAATAATTCAATCATGAAAAAGTCACCTGAAGTGTTGGGGTTACCAGCCTCAACCTTCTGTTTTTTCACACGCAACTCCGCAAGATAGAGTGGACAGTTCCGCTTCCAGTGTCCTATCTCATGGCAGTGGTGACAAGCCTGATCCTTCTTGTTAGGATTCACCTTGTTCTTCTTAGGGTTGTTCTTCTTGGGCATAGGTTGATAGGCCATAACTTGCTTACCCTTGTCAACATTACCCTTACCCTTCTTATTCGCCTGCGTTTTTGGCTTTTGGATCCTACCTCCTTGTATAGCTAATACCTGAGGAGTAGGTGCCTTTTTTGGTAAACCCTTCTCATAGTCCACGAGCATTGCGAGCAATTCAGTGACTGTCTTCCCCGAGCAATACATGTTATAGTTTTGAACAAAACATTTAAAATCCTTGTTTAAGGATCTGTTGATTAGGTTCACACACACATTCTCAGGATAGACGTAGTTGATCTGATGTAGTTGGTCCATGTAACTCTTCATTTCCAACACATGATCACCAACAGGTTTACCTTCCCCTTGCTTGCAGTTATGTAATGCATCGATCAAATTATACAATTCAACAACAGGTGGCTTCTCATAAGTCTTTTGGAGTTCTTGAAGCATATCATAAGGAAAATAGTTCTCAAACTGCTTTTGCAATTTGGTAGCCATACTTCCAAGCATCAAGCACACAACTTCATTTTGCTTTTTGTACTCCAATTTCCAGGCTTCTCTGACATCCTTGGATTCAGTAGCATCTGGTTTAAGGGGACAAGGCTTATTCAAGTATTCCAGTTTGTCGAACACTCTCAAGACAATCCTGAGTGACCTATACCAGTCATTGAAATTCGGGCCAGTCAATTTTTCCCTTTCAAAGTGGTTTTTGAAAGCAGAACTTAGTACAACATTATCGGGTTGAGCCATTTCTACAGAAAAAGTTCATATATTAGTATTCTGATAACACAACTTTTCAAGAAAATGAAATTACCCAGGAAATATTCATATAACCATTTAATATTCTTGAAAGCTAGGATCCAAATTTTCATAGTTTCACTACATCAGTTGATCTGCTAGTAGTGAAAGTACAAAATCTGGTAATCTGTCGAACAATAATCGGCAAACAATTTCCGACTCCTAGATCATTATGGGATTTACATTTTCCAAATACAATTTGCAAAGTAAGCATGTTTCATCCCATTTCATGCCTTAAGTTTCTAGGTCTCACTAAAAACTTAATTAAGTCGTCTAATTTAGAAACTGCAAATTCTCCATTACTGGTCTCACGCATAATGGAAATTTACCTTGTCATTAAAATCTAGTGTTGGGAATTAAACCTAACAGTACAAACTGTCAAGCTTAAGTTGAAGACTGCTGAAGATTACACTAGCAGTACTAACTGAGTTAGTACTGGTAGCACAAGAAGTTTGTACTGCTTATATTATAAATACGTGTAATAGGATAATTATAGAAAAGATTTGGTGAATATCTTATGTAATTAGAGTTATAGTTATCTTGTACAGGAATCCTTGTTCTATAAAAGGATATCCTAGGTTAGAGTTTACGTACGTATTATTTTGTGAGAGATTCAAGGTTGTAAAACCCTAGTGATAGGAGATCACTCGTATTATTGATAATAATATTGAATCGTTTTGGTTATTCTCAAGTCTTCATTGTTCATACTAATACAAATACACTGTTCCATTCATTTACACAACACAATTATTCTTCTAAGTATAACTAAGTAGATTCCGCATACTTAGTTATATCCACTCAAAGTATCTCATACACGTTATATAGGACTAACATCCTAAGTGTATCATCAATCCTATCAAGTGGTATCAGAGACAGGTTTCTGATACTTTGAATTAGAAGATCCTCTTTTTGTTTAACAAGAACAGATGTACATGGAGACTTCTACAACAAATGTTGCTGCAAAGTTACCAATGCTCAAGCCCAATAAATTCGACATGTGGAGGTTAAGAATTGAACAATTCTTCCAAGTGCAGGTCTATGCACTTTGGGAAATCATAGAAGAAGGGAATTCATTTAAACCTATAACCACAAAATCAGTTGTTGAAGGTAAGACAGTGACAACTGTGCAGACAAAGCCAATGACTGCAGAGGAGAGAATCCAGATGAAGAATGACATCAAAGCAAGGAGTATGCTTATGATGACAATACCTAATGATCAATTCTTGAACTTTAGCAAGTTCAAGGATGCCAAATCATTGTTTGAGGCGATTATTGCAAGATTTGGTGGGAATGAAGCCACCAAAAAGACTCAGAAGACACTTCTCAAGCAACAATTTGAGAATTTTTCAGCAACCAGCAATGAATCACTGGATCATATGTTCAATAGACTTCAGAAGCTTGTGAGTCAGCTTGCTATTCTTGGAATTGAGATACCTCAGGAAGATCTCAACTCAAAGTTCCTAAGAAGTTTACCATCTGAATAGGCTATGCATGTTGTTGTGTGGAAGAACAAGCCGGATATTGAATCTATGAGCTTGATGGACTTGTATAGCAATTTCAAGATTGTGGAGCAAGATGTAAAGAAGGTTGCTGGAACAAGCTCAAGCTCTGGGAATTTGGCCTTTGTGTCAAATCCCAGTACCTCAAGTCCAGTAGAAGAAGTGAAGGTTGGTGTAGCAGTTGGTACTGCTAGCACAAATATTGGTACTGCTAGCACATCAAGCAGTACTAAAAGCATTTTGGATGAAACAACTTGTTGTGCTTTCTTGACTACTCAGCATAATGGTTCCATGCTAACATATGAAGATCTTTAAGAGATCAATGATGATGATCTGGAGGAAATGGACATTAAATGGCAAATTTCCCTTCTTAGCTTGAGAGCTAGGAAATTCCATCAGAGGACAGGGAAGAAGATTACCATAAACAGAAATGATACTGCTGGTTATGATAAGTCAAAGATTGAATGTTATAATTGCCATAAGATGGGTCATTATTCAAGAGAGTGCAGAAGGCCAAGATAGCAAGATGGCAAGAACAGAGGCTTTGGAAGCAAGATCAAGGAAGTGGAGATTATTGACTCAAGCTCAAAGGCTATGGTAGCCATTGATGGGTTAGGATTTGACTGGAGCTTTATGGAAGAGGAGGAAGCAGCACCTACTGAGATGGCTCTCATGGCTTTCTCTGATTCTGAGGTACAAGTTTCTAAGTGTTCTAAATCATGTGATGCTTTAAAAGAATTAGAAACTCTTAGGAAACACTATGATGAATAGAGAATAGAGCTAAACCAGACTATCTTTAATTTAGCAAATCATAAGAGAGGTCTAGCTGTTTTAGAAGAGCAAATTGTTCATTATAAGAGTAATGAGTCTACTTTTTCTGATACTACAGCTGTGCTTAAAAGGGACATATTTTTTAGTGATGCTGAAATTAAAAGCTGAAGTTGATAGACTTAAAAAGGATAAAGAAAATATTCAGTTAAGTGTTGATACTCTTGAATACACATCAAAAGGAGTTCAGAAATTAATTGAATGTCAAATAATCAACAAGGCTAAGTCAGGTCTAGGTTATAATTCTGTTCCACCTCCTCATAGAGGAATACCTGCACCTCCAGGTATTGACCTAGAACATACAGGTTTGAAAGAATTTCAACTACCTAAGATGGAATGTGGACAAAAACCAAAAGAAAAGGAAGTAGTTGAGAAACCTGCAGAAGTAAGTGCAAGCTTTGAGAGTGCAAGTGATAAATCACTCTTTGAGGACAAGGTGTCATCTGCGAGGGATTCAAATGCTCCAACCATAGAGGATTGGACTTCTGATGATGAAGATGATCAGGTTAAGGCTAAACCTGATTCTGTTAAGGTAGAAGGAAAAAGAGTTCCTAAGGTGGTCAAAGTTAATACTGTTAGGCCTAAAACCAATGATAGACATGTTAGGCAACCAGTAAGATACTGTGAAATGTATAGAGCCACACACAAGCCCAGAGGTAACCAAAGGAATTGGAACAACCTCAAGTCTCACCAACTAGGTGATGACTTTGCCTTTTATAGAAAAGCTTGTTTTAATTGTGGAGAGTTTGACCATCTTGCAGCTTATTGCAACAATAGGGTAACTAGGTATTCAAACAATAGGGTGAACTCAGAAAGACTTACAACTCACCCTTCCAATGCTAGAATGATACCTAGATCAGTTCTTTTAAGGTCTGGACAAAGACCAGTTCATACTGCCAGACCAAATCAGACTTTTTACCCAAGACAAGCAGTTCAAAGTGCAAAAACATTTTTCAAATCTGCACCATCAACTGCTAGAAGGCCATTTCTTAACAATGCAGTTGTAAAGAAACAAATTTGGAAACCTAAGGTTGCAATTGCAAACCCAGCAGTTCATACTGCTAGGCAAGCAGTTAATACTGGTAGTTTTAAAAACACTGCTAAGGGAAATATGGGCAATGGTCTTAATGCATCAGCATCATGGGTTTGGAGACCACTTCAATCCAATGGTGCACCAACTGTTTTGAAAAGGTTTAATTATATTGATGCAAGAGGAAAACCTAAGTCAGTAATGGCTTGGGTACCAAAAGGAAACTAATTTCTTTGTTTATGTGCAATGTTAGTCATATGCTTATTTTGTTATGAGACAAGTGCTTTGCACCTTGTTTTCTATTGTTGGACTAACAATTGCAGGTTGATTGGAGTTTGTGAATTGAGTGTTTGATGCTTTAAATGGTGAGATGCTTTGGAGCTCAAAGTGTGTGATCTGTTCACACAACAAATGGTAATTGGTTCACCATGGCTAACCCACATCAAGAACCAACGAGTCCAGAGCAAACGGTTTCTGGTAAAGACTTCTCAAATCCGTTTATGGTTGATAGTTTACCAAAAACTATATGGTTATCAACTTACCATATCTAAGAGTGAAGAGTTGGCTAGTCCAAAGCAAACGGCTATTGGTAAAGACACATCAAATCTGTTGATAGCTGGTAGTTTGCTAAAAACTATAAGTGGGCAGTATTGGTTTTAAATCATTAATAAGTTTATACTGCTCATTAAAATTTTTCTCAAAAATTAGTACTGCTAGTGCAAAGTTTGTACTGCTAGTGTACACTTTGTACTGCTCAACTAGCCGTTGGAACTGTTGTGTCAGTAATAGATTTTTTAACTAGCCGTTGGGTGAAAACGTTTCTTACCATATGATCCGTGCTAAATAGATATATAAATATTATGCAATGACGGATACGCGTGAATAAAGACAAACCAACCCTTTAGGAAAAAGGCTTACTTGCAAAAACTCATGTTTGTGTGTAGTGTGAAACCAGGTAAGTGATTACCCGGGTCGTGTCCCAACGAGGATGGAATGGACAATCGTTTAAGGTTTGGATTAGAGTGACTGATGATTGGCGTATGAAACTTTGATTTTTTATTTCTAATTTAACAAATGAGAAACAAATTCTCACGGGAAAATTTAAGATTTAAACAATTTATAATAAAAACGCGATACTGGAATTCTAAAACGGGACTAAAAACCAAAATATTAGAAAACTAATCCTACAATTTCAAAATTATTTTTCTTAAACTCTAAATAATAAAAGAAAATTTTATAAAAAAGATTTATATTTTTTTGATTTTTATATTTTTTATTATGAATTAAAAACTATTAAAACTAATTAAAAGGTTTAAAAATAGCAAATGACTTAGGAAAAATCTGAAAAATTCAAGGCAAGTCTAAAATAATATTCTAAATCTAGGAAAAATAAAATTACAAGTTATCTAAGCCCTAATAAGCAAATGGGCTAATAAGCAGTTTGGCAATAAGCACAAAAATAAACTAAAAAGCTCTAAAAATTACCAAAGGCTCAGAACAAGTTCAAACAACTTGTTTAAGTATAAAACAACTTAAATAAGCACAAATAACCTAAGGAAATAAGCCAATAAGCACTTTATGCAGATTCACTAATTTATACAGAAATATCAGAAATATCCCCAATTTGCAGACAGATTTTAAGCCCTCAATTAAGCTGAAAAGTGGAAAATTAAGGGGGCAAAAGCTAGCTAGCAATACAGACTACACAAAAACACTAAAAGCCCTAATTTAAACACCCCAATTGAACCCTAGATCAGATACTGTTTGTCAAACTGAATTTGATGCAGGATTGAATCAGTGAATTGGGGGAATTTGCAGGCTTATTTTAAGCTATTCAATATGCTCAGAAATGGAATCCAGGAACAGAAACTAAAAGCTAGTACTATAGGGTATAAGTAGACTGAAAATCAAGTAATGAACCCAGGGGAATAAGCACTTAGGAAGCTGAGATCAACAGCTATTTTAGCTGTTCTGCATAGCATATGTTGTTGCAGTATGATGAAGCAAAACAATCCAAATCCTAACCTAGGCACAAGATTATCACTCAACCACTGGATACTGACTCAATAGACCTTAAATAACAGGAAAATGAAAACAATTAAGCTCAAGCTTATACTGAGCTTATCAGCTCAGTTTTAACCTTAATATTGAACTTACAAATACAAAAACTCAAACAACCTCAAAAAAACTTAACACTTTATTAAAACAGCTAATCTAGACTATTTTATGCAAGATCAAAACTGATCAAATGGTCAATGAACAGTACAAGCTCAAATGGCCAGAAAATAAGCTTAAACCAAACACCCTTTAATGGCCACTGATTGGATTTTAAAACTAGAACAGGCAATAAGAAGCTAAAAAATTAAACAACTACTGATTAGACAACCTAATTAACACTTAATAAGCAATTATCAATTAAGAAATAAGCACATGATAAGCTATAAACTATTATGACTGTTTTTGGCTTTTTTAAGGTTTTTAAAGAGAAATGAAACAAAAGCTATTAAATACTGATGAAACAGATGAAATATGATTAGAAACTATTAATAAGCAGAAACAATATACAATAAGCTCTAAATAAGCACTAGTACAGTAATATGGAAATAAATGCAAAAATTGAGAATTTAGCTTACAACTGTTTGAAGTAATGAAGCAAAGGAAAACTGATCAGAACTAACTTGGGTTGTCAATACCAAGCTAAACACCACTCAGCTTAATCCAGAACAGCTTATCACCACCAAATAGCTTATTTGACTGAACTTTGACTTTTCTTGACTTTTCTTGTTTTTCTTGGAATGGAACTGAGTTAACTAATATAAGCTCACACTAAGCTATATTAAGCTTATATGAGCTTATATAAACAGATAATAAGCTTTTTAATTGATAATTAACTTGATTCGAACTTAACAGTGAACTTGAAAACATGGAATTTCATTAACTTGGAAATTGGTACAACACAGAAGTAATTAAGTACAAATGACTTTGAAACAAACTTGAAATGAGAATTAAACTTAAATTTAAACTAACATTAAGCAATAAATAAAGTTTACACTACGAAAGGTCTAAAACTAGTGACAACTATTTCTTCTGGCCTTCATTTCTTTATATAGCCTTCTCAGAAGCTTCCTTGATCAATCACGAGCAAATCCCACCATTAAAATAGCTTTAATTCAATCTAACCGTCCATTTAGATTTTTGGCGGGAAAAGTGGATTGTGGGCTTTTGGCTTCTACTGAGCACATGAGGGTGTAAGCAAGTGAAAATCTCTTATTGGAGGAGGGGGAAGGTTTGTCAGGATAAGGGGTGGTGGATGGGGGTGGTTTTGCAGAACAATGTTGTGGGTAAGGGGGTGGTATTTGGTGGGGTGGTATGAAGAAGACAAGTTTGACTTGTGGTCAAACTTGGTTGTTTATCTAAAAAGGTGGGTCGGGTTAAGGGTTGGTGTGGATTGGGCTTGGGTGTGTTGGGCTTGTAGCTGGGTTGGTTTTATTAGCTGGGTTTAATGATGGAGTGGGTTGGGTTTTATTTTTAGGATAAGGGTTTGTTAAGTTTAGGATTAGGATATGGTTTGGATTTTAGATAAACCTTAGGGACTAAAATTGTACAATGCTGAAAATCCAAGGACCAAAGTTGCCAAAAGTGAAAATTAATTCTAGGGACCATTTGTGTTATTTTTGGTATTTTGGGGGTTGACTTTGACTCCGTCTTTGACTTTCGTCTTCACTTGATCAAATGCACAATTATTGCCGAGTCAATCCAAAAATGTTCGTTTTCGTCCCGTTTTGAATCCTTTTGCACATGAAACAGATAAAAACACAATTCAAGGATATTTTCTGCATTTTGAAGCATTTCTGAGTGTTTTTAAATGTTTTTGCAGTTCAGATGGGACAAAAATGATGAGTATTTACACACTCGTCACCATATATATAGGGTTTTTCTCAAGGATAATTATCTTTTTACTAAATATTTACATATTCACTTTCTAAAGATAATAATTATCTCTTTGCGCAAAATTCTCAAACCCTAAATAAAAACCCAATTGGCTTTGCACATAATCAATTAACCCTCTGATGCGTGGTTTTGTAACCTTACAACAGGTTTTACCTCTCGAGGGATCTCAAGAGGCTTACAACCCCACCAGGCAGTGTACCTGACCGATGTAGTATAGTGTAGTGGTAAGTACGGGGGATTGATCGTTCTCCACAGGGAATAGTGTTCGTTAGGTATGAAAAGCTACTCTAATAGGTCTAAGGTTGAGGAAGATTCTTTTTTTATGTTTTTATATTTTTTTATGAAAGCAAGTAAAATCTCGGTTTTGAAGGAGTGGGCGGAATTAGTTGCTAGTCAACTAACCCAAATTACTACGAATGCAAATAAAATAAATAACTGAAAATAAAATGTTGTGAGAAACTTATGTGTAGAGAAATGTGTTTACTTAGACTTCCTTACTCCCTAACTATCTTTTACCGGTTAATTAGTGTGTATTAGTCGCGTGGATGACGGGTGTATTCCTTAATACCATTCGTGGGGTGGCGTACTTACTTCCCCAACTCTACAAGCTCCTACTTCACTCCTATGTCGAGCCGGCTAGGAAGCTCCTAACATGGGATCACTAGAATTCGCTTGTGCATTAAATACAACCATAAAAACCTTTAGTACGCATTTGGTTCATGTTTCTTAAGACGTTCAAGCAAGTTACCGAATAGGAAGTTAGCCAGTTTTCTTAAGCCTAACATAGATAAACAATCATCCAATACAACTAATAACACACTAACAACCAATAATCAATAGCTAGGTTTCATTAGATCTAAGCAAACACAAGATAAATTTAGCCTAACATGTTAAACAAAAGACAAGAATAAGATAGAATCAAACAACACATAGACATATTGAATGATTAATTGATAACTTATCTTTCAATGTAACATGGAAGATCTCAAGGCAAAAAGCCTTGAAAAAGAAGCTAAAATCATCCTAGGGTTTTCTCCCAAAATTCCACACACTAAGCTCTCCTTAATGACAAAAAAATTAGAAAACTATATATAGACTTTTGCATCTGACGGCGTCACCTTATAGAGTGTGACGCCGTCACCTCGCCGCTTTTAGGGTTCCCGGATGACCATCTTGACGCCGTCCCTCTTTAGCTCTTCAAAAATCCATTCTGGCTTATCAAGGCTTGACGCCGTCGAACTTTGAACGTGACGCCGTCCCCTTATGATTTAAGCCGTGACGCCCTTGATCAAGTTAAAGCGTGACGCCGTCAGAATTTACATGCTATTTTCACTGGCTCATCATGAGTAAATTTCACGTCCACTTTTTCTTGCCAAAGCATGACGCCGTCCAGAGTAAATTGTGACGCCGTCAAAGGTAACTTTCATCCGATTTTTGAGACTTTGTCGTTTTCTTCACTTTTATGCTCCAAAAACGTCCAAAATGCCTCCTTTTCCAGATTTCTCCTCAAAAGTACCTAAAATGACAAAAGGAACGATTTAGGGCGATATTTGATCAAATAAATACGATTTAGGGCTTAAATGACCCCTTAAAAGCGGTACACTTTTCGCTTCATCAAATACCCTTACACTTGAGATTTGCTTGTCCTCAAGCAAATGCGCTTTTATTCTAATCAAAATACAAGTTAGGGGTCATTTAATGCAAACATAAAAGTAATTACAACAAATAATCGTTCCACTTTAATCATAATAAGCACGGAGATTATAAACTAGCACCTCACAAGTAGTGTTTAGATACTCACATCTCTCAAGTGTCATCAAAATAAATCTCATAAATGAAAACGGATAATATCTCTCACTACCTGTCATAGCAAATAGATTACCATAGGCTTGGGAAAGGATCGAAAACCTCCTCCACTAGGCGTAAGCACCTAAGATAAACTATCAAAGAGGGCTTTTAAATGGGTTATAACGTTAGGTGTAGGGAAAAGGAAAACACGGTTTTGTTGGATAAGAGATATTTTACTGGTGGCGAGTTAAAAATCTTGATCAATTACATGTACTATACAATGTTGCTAAGCCAAGACTAGACTCGATCTTAAGCTAGAAACGAAATAACAAAATAACAAAAACATAAAAATAAACATAAAATGAAACGGGATGGTAGTCCGTATGTTTTTTCTATTTTTCTTTTTCTCATTTTTTTGTATTTTTCTTGATTTTTCGATTTTTTTTTTTTTTTTTTTTTTTTTTTTTTTTTTTTTCATACACTCTTGCCCTACCATCCAAAATAATACATCATAGGGGCATTGCATCCCCCTTACACTTGAACTTTTACATAACTTTACAAATACTAATCTAATGACTCGAATTAAGATAATTGAAAAACTTGGAGTACTTTTAAAACATTTAGCACATATGGGGGTAATAAATGATGTTCTTCCCCATTACTCCATTACACTAGTACTTTACCCACGAGTCCCAATCGTCCCAAAACAATATGTACAAGGATATGACTCGACTTAGCAACCATGTAATCAATTAGATAATTAACTTGGGTTTAAACAAATGTTGTAACAATAATGCACTAAAAATGAGTGCATACAAGGTAGGCTAAGGCGATTTGGGTGTACATTTTAGTGGGGTGTAACAAATTCTTCCTTTAAGTAAAATGCTTAAAGGTCGAAACGAAAAGATAGGCTCTGAGGGGTGTACTAGGGTATCGTGTATAAAAATGAGTACAACGCAAAGGGTGTGGGAGAATTACTTGACCAATGTAGCCAATGTAATTATAACAAAAACACAGGTGTAAAACAATGGGTTAATCCTAATGCCTCTTATCATGTAGTAAATCTAACTACACGAATGTAGTCTCACTTGTGGCCTCGGAATGGTCCTAACGCAAGTTCTAGAATCTAAGTGCTACCGGTACACACATCATAGCATAAATGCTTTTCCTACCAATTCTAGGGGCGAACCTCACATATTTGGGGGTGGAAAATTTTTTAGTGGTACGGTTTTTGTGCTAGTCATATAACTCCTATCCGTGAGACGCTTATTAAGATCAAAGTTTCACTCCTAAATGTTGTAAAAAATTTTAAATTTGGCACTAAAATTACCTTAACAAGTATTTCTCTCAGTTTTATTACACATCTATCATTAAACAAACAAAAATCAAGCGCAATTGTATTCTCAAAAATCGTACTTTTACCCTCCCCTTACACTTAAGATGAACATTGTCCCCAATGTTCAAATAACAAGATGTAAAAGTAAATAAGGTAAAAGAATGAAATCAAATACTCCCCTGATTCGCTCGGTGGATAATGAAATTACACGGTTAAATCTTCCTCCAAAGAGAATGTTGAAGCTCCATGACTAATGCATTGCCACAAGCTTGATCCAAAACATTTCCTTGTCCAAAATAACCTGTTAAACCTGAGAAAACAAACACGAAAACCTGCATAACATCGGCGGGAAAAATCTATATATAAGGATATAATGCTTGTGGAATGATAATTTTGCAGATTCCTGGAGATTATAAGTTGGAGATTTAATAAAAATTTTTTAAAAACAAAACTTTTTTAAAAATTTCTGGAAATTAAATCTGACGCCGTCAGGTTATAAACCTTGACGCCGTCAGAATTGACCTGACAAAAATTTTCATTTTAAGTTTCCGGAAAATTTCTGGAAAAACCTTTACCTTACTTCCTGGAAATCCTGCAAAACATCATTATGACTCGATACAAGCATTTGACTCAAACAAATACTAATATGTATGCTAATTTATTATTATTATGATTCATGTTCATTTGTGTTCTAATAAACTGATTTAGATTTCCCTTACACTTATCTTTTGCAAAATACCTTTATATGTAGTTAAGACGAAGTTAAAAACAAAATAAAGCGTTTTCACAATTTACTTTTGAACATGAATCAATAATAATAAAAATTAAACACACATACGGAAACAAATAAAATCAAACAAACAAATAAATAAACACACAAAGCAAATAAATAAAATAAAGCTTGGGTTGCCTCCCAAGAAGCGCTTTTCTTTATTAACGAGTCTTGTAGCTAGACTCAAAGTCACGGGGTCTACGTTTTTCCGTTTTGCTTCTCAATCGCCCCTCTAATCATCCTAACAACCTCCATATCAATTTTGTATTTAGGTCCAAGGTTTAAGCAATCTTTATAATAAAGGCTTCTCTTATTCCAAACATGGTCCATGCCTTTTTCTTTATCCTCTTCATTGATGTCCTCAATCGCACCAATGTTGTCCATGTCAAATCGAGGCACAAAACGAAATTCATTAACCCGATAAGGCATCCTATATGTGATCCTATCTATGTGATTAGAAAACTGAACCGTGCCTTTCAAACGGTCATACCTTAAATTGGATGCTTCGATAAATGGCTTACCTAACACAACGCGAGATAGGCGGCAGTCAACAACACTTGCCATATCTTCTAAAATCATGAAGTTGGTGACAAAGGTAAAGTTCCCAACAAGGATATGTATATCCTTAATCCTTCCAACGAAGTTGCAAACTCCGCCTGGACACTTGGGGTCCATCCTAGGCTCAAGTGGTGTGTTTATGATTTGGCTATAAAGGCCTGAGGACATAACGTTGATTGGGGATTCACAGTCAATGTAAGCATGCTCAACGTATTGGTACCCAATCATACATGGTATCTTCACATTCCCGGGATCACCTCTCTTAATCTTTGGGTCAATTCTAACAAAAGGTGGTCGAGGGTTATCAACTAGGTTGTTATAGTAAGCAATCTCCTCCTTAGTGGGGTATTCATTGAAACAATCATCCAACCTAGGATCTACCTTCACTTCATCAATTTTCTCAATCAACTTATCAACCGTAAGATTATTACGTTCTAAGTAATTATCTGAGTATATGGCGGTCCCTAAGTTGTTCAAGGCATAATCAAGCTCTATATCAATCATTCTACTGAGCTCCCTGAGCTCACTAATCTCATTCTCAAGTTGGCTACGCAACAAAGCCACTTCGCCAGGTGTAAGGGGTGGATTCGTGTTTTCCATAATGGCAAACTGAATAGTCAATGAAAATCTGTTACGAACAAAAGCACAAAGAAAATAGATAGACTAAAGAAAACCTAGAAAAATAAAATAAAAATCTCACTAGAAAGGAATCTAGTGAGTAGACCTAATAGAAATAAAAATTCAACCTAAACAATAACTATTCCCCGGCAGCGGCGCCAAAAACTTGATGCGTGGTTTTGTAACCTTACAACAGGTTTTACCTCTCGAGGGATCTCAAGAGGCTTACAACCCCACCAGGCAGTGTACCTGACCGATGTAGTATAGTGTAGTGGTAAGTACGGGGGATTGATCGTTCTCCACAGGGAATAGTGTTCGTTAGGTATGAAAGGCTACTCTAAGTAAAATCTCGGGTTTGAAAGAGTGGGCGGAATTAGTTGCTAGTCAACTAACCCAAATAACTACAAATGCAAATAAAATAAATAACAAAAATGAAAATGTGGTGAGAAACTTATGTGTAGAGAAATGTGTTTACTTAGATTTCCTTACTCCCTAACTATCTTTTACCGGTTAATTAGTGTGTATTAGTCGCGTGGATGACGGGTGTATTCCTTAATACCATTCGTGGGGTGGCGTACTTACTTCCCCAACTCTACAAGCTCCTACTTCACTCCTATGTCGAGCCGGCTAGGAAGCTCCTAACATGGGATCACTAGAATTCGCTTGTGCATTAAATACAACCATAAAAACCTTTAGTACGCATTTGGTTCATGTTTCTTAAGACGTTCAAGCAAGTTACCGAATAGGAAGTTAGCCAGTTTTCTTAAGCCTAACATAGATAAACAATCATCCAATACAACTAATAACACACTAACAACCAATAATCAATAGCTAGGTTTCATTAGATCTAAGCAAACACAAGATAAATTTAGCCTAACATGTTAAACAAAAGACAAGAATAAGATAGAATCAAACAACACATAGACATATTGAATGATTAATTGATAACTGATCTTTCAATGTAACATGGAAGATCTCAAGGCAAAAAGCCTTGAAAAAGAAGCTAAAATCGTCCTAGGGTTTTCTCCCAAAATTCCACACACTAAGCTCTCCTTAATGACAAAAAAATTAGAAAACTATATATAGACTTTTGCATCTGACGGCGTCACCTTATAGAGTGTGACGCCGTCACCTTGCCGCTTTTAGGGTTCCCGGATGACCATCTTGACGCCGTCCCTCTTTAGCTCTTCAAAAATCCATTCTGGCTTATCAAGGCTTGACGCCGTCGAACTTTGAACGTGACGCCGTCCCCTTATGATTTAAGCCGTGACGCCCTTGATCAAGTTAAAGCGTGACGCCGTCAGAATTTACATGCTATTTTCACTGGCTCATCATGAGTAAATTTCACGTCCACTTTTTCTTGCCAAAGCATGACGCCGTCCAGAGTAAATTGTGACGCCGTCAAAGGTAACTTTCATCCGATTTTTGAGACTTTGTCGTTTTCTTCACTTTTATGCTCCAAAAACGTCCAAAATGCCTCCTTTTCCAGATTTCTCCTCAAAAGTACCTAAAATGACAAAAGGAACGATTTAGGGCGATATTTGATCAAATAAATACGATTTAGGGCTTAAATGACCCCTTAAAAGCGGTACACTTTTCGCTTCATCAATTAACCCTCATACGATCAACTTTCTTGCTTAACTTGTAAACATACTCATGGCTGTTTTGGAGTTTGTTAAGAAACATAATCAGGTTGCTTTTCTAGAGAAAATAGAGGAAGGGGATAGACCTATGTTCTATGAGATTGTGGATTTTCTCAACACTTCCTACATAAGGTATGCTTTGACTGTTAATCCCATTCTCTATTCCTCACAAATCAAACAGCTTTGGCAGACTTCATCTGTCATAACACTTGATGAAGATGATGAGGATACACTAATCACTGCACTTAGTGCAACTGTGGATGGGCAAAACATCTATGTTACAGAAAAATCTTTAAGGAGACATCTCCATTTAGATGATTCAGATTGTATCATAGACTTGCCAAACACAGAAATTTTACATCATATTTCAAATATGGGGTATGACACATCCAACAGACTTTTAATTTTTAAAAAGGGATGCTTCTCACCTCAATAGAGATTTTTAATACATACACTTCTTCACTGTATTAGCCCTAAAAGAACATCATGGGAGCAATTCAGTAGCAATATTGCTATTGCTCTTGTGTGTTTATCCACTAACAGAGTTTATAATTTTTCAAAGATGATTTTTGAAAGTATGGTGAAGAATATGACATCTCCAACAAAATTTTTGATGTACCCAAGGTTCATCCAAACCATTTTAAATGCAAAGAAAAGTAAGTTGCTTTCCCATAAAACAATTTTTCCTACTCCTTGCTTGCAACAAAAAGTGTTTCAAAATATGGCAATGGCAACTAGGGGTTGGAATGGGGAAGTAACACCTTTATCTCAAGAAATGCTTGCTCAGATTCAACAACTTCAGGGTGAAGGGTCAATCAACCCAACTGAGCCCCAACAAACACCCATTGTGGTTCTAGAAATAACTTATACACCCCCAATCACCACAACCTATAGGAGAAGAACCAGAAAGGAGACTATGGGTCCTCAGCCTAGTCCTCCTACTCCAACCTTTGTAGCAGATGAGACTATCATTCATGATAGTATGGATGAGGCTTACACTACTGCTAAGCAGGCCAGTGTAACCATAACTAAGACCCCTACCATGGCAACATCTAATGTGCCAAGTTCTCAAAGACTTGTCACTGGTGATGAAATCCCAGGCCAAATGGAAAATTTGGGTGGTTCAGGAGTACATCCTAGTCTAACTAGGGTAGAAACTGGATCCATGCCCCTTGATTCACCTCTCCTAGCAGGTAACACAGCTAGAAGTGATGAGGGCAGCTATACACTAAATGAATTGATGGTTCTCTGTACAAAATTGTCAAATAAGGTGGAAAGTCTGGAGGAAGAGCTCTCAAAGCCACAAAAAGAACTTTGCCAAGGTCTACACCAAACTGACCTTAAGAGTAAAGAAGTTGGAAGCTCAGGTAAAGAAGTCCAAGGGTAAAAAGGTGGTGCTATCTTCAATTTCAGATGATGGTGATGATTCTCCCAAATAGGGGAGGAAAACAGGGAAATCAGGGAAAGATAAGGAAAAAAAATCAGGGTCAGACAATCAGGGGAGGAATTTGGACTTTGAAGAAGGTACTGGTAGTAATATGGATGAACAACAAGGTACTGCTGGTGGTGATGATGATATGGGTGAAAGTGGTACTGAAGATCAGAATCAACAACAAGGTACTGCTGAAGCAGTGGAAGCAGTACAAACTGGTGAGGTAGCAGTATAAACTGCTAAGGACAAAGGAAAAGGGATTCTGACTGAAGAAGAGCCACAGACTAAGAAGATCAAGCCCAGAACTCAAGTACAAATAGATTTTGATGCAGAAGTGGCAATAAAGATGCATGAAGAAGAAGTAGCTAGATTCATGGAAGACCAAAGATTAGAAAAAGAAAGATTGGCTTCAGATGTTGCTATTGCTTAAGAATCTTTTGAAGAACAGATACAGTATTTAATTGATACTGATCCAATAGTGAAGGAAAAAGCAGTACAATTGGTGTCTAATGAGAGTCTAAGTGTGGAAGCAAGGTCAGCAATACTTACTGATTTCATTCTATCAAAGAATAAGGAAGTGGCTTTAGATGATCTATTGCTGAAAATCAAGGATAAAAAGAAGAAAGGTTATAAGAAGAAGATGCCTTCTAAGAAAGAGCAGATAAGCTTCATGAAGAGCTATTTGAAGAATCAAGATTATTGGAAGCAAAGTTACTTCAAAGGAAGATCAGATGCTGAGATAGAAAAAGCTTATTATGAAGAATATGCAAGAATTAACAAGCCAGTCCCAAAGGAGTTCATATATGATCCTGAAGAAAGTAAAAGAGAGAAAAGAAGACCTGAGTTGTTGGAATCAGATAAATCAAAGAAGCAAAAGACTGCAACTGAGAGTTTATCACATGAACAGCTCAAGAACAAGATTGTAGTGATACTTGAATCTACAAATGTTAGTCCACTCCAAGCAAAGCATCCAATCATAGACTGGGAAGTGTTCACAGATGGAAGAATGAAAGGATGGAAAGTTATAAGAGTTGGAGGGAAAACTGAGAACTACAAGTTATTTGAAGATATGCTCAGGGGATTTGACAGAGAAGATCTCAATCAGTTATGGAGATTATTATAGGAAAGATTCAAGATCTCAGATCCTCTTGATGATAAAGACAAGGAATTATGGGTTCAATTGAAAAGGTTATATGAACCAGATGGAGGAGAAGCAATTTGGAGGTTTCAAGCACAAGTCAAGGAAATTACATGGGAATTATTTGATACTTGTGGAGTTCACAGAATTGCTACAAAAGATGGTTTGGAGATATATATGCTGGTGGAGAAAGATTATCCATTGAGACCAGTAGTGCTTATGTCTATGCTATCAGTAACACTCAAGGTTGAAGAAGGTTCTGAGATGGCAGATGAGCTAGTTAGAAAGATATTCAATCTTGCAGAGCAAAGAAAAGCAAGAACCAAAAGATTGGCTTCTTAGTGTTTGGAAGAATCCCCCCATCATCAGTGTTAATGTTTAATTCGAAGAAACTTAGTGATTTGGAGAGAAATCATCAGTTTAGGGGATGATTGTTGGGAATTAAACCTAACAGTACAAACTGTCAAGCTTAAGTTGAAGACTGCTGAAGATTACACTAGCAGTACTAACTGAGTTAGTACTGGTAGCACAAGAAGTTTGTACTGCTTATATTATAAATACGTGTAATAGGATAATTATAGAAAAGATTTGGTGAATATCTTATGTAATTAGAGTTATAGTTATCTTGTACAGGAATCCTTGTTCTATAAAAGGATATACTAGGTTCGAGTTTACGTACGTATTGTTTTGTGAGAGATTCAAGGTTGTAAAACCCTAGTGATAGGAGATCACTCGTATTATTGATAATAATATTGAATCATTTTGGTTATTTTCAAGTCTTCATTGTTCATACTAACACAAATACACTGTTCCATTCATATACACAACACAATTATTCTTCTAAGTATAACTAAGTAGATTCCGCATACTTAGTTATATCCACTCAAAGTATCTCATACACATTATATAGGACTAACATCCTAAGTGTATCATCAATCCTATCATCTAGGTAAGGTCTCACTTACGCTAAATAATAACTTCAAGTGTTTCTTATAATTAGATGGCATGGACTTAAATTTTAGGAGATTAATTTTGATGTGTCAATCAAAATATGTACGAAGAAGCATGCACACATCTTCGTATCATAAGTTTTCAAAACGTTTTTATTTACCAATTAAAGGCTAAGATTTAAATCAACAAAGTTTTAATTGCGGTATTGGGTTCACCAATAAAAGAATTACCTACAATTATCGCCCACTATATCCTACTGCCGCATGAGTCAAAAGACCCAAGTTATTCAGATAATTACCACAAAGTGGCACGTGGAATTGAGGTCAATTCACCCTTAAGATGATTTTGTACATTAATAGCTTATTTGGTAGCTCCAATTAGACGCACAAAGGAGCGGAGAGACAAACGTCAGCACTAAATGCCAATTAAAAACATGTCTCTTTCGGTTTGACAATTTAATGTCAATCCTCCTTATACCCCTCTTATAGTTTGTCAAAACTGGGTGAGCCGTTCACACTATTGGTACAAAACTCATCACTCAATTAAAAGTTTATGATTTTAAGTCTTAAAAATATGTAATAAATTATAATCTTGCTAGTCTCGCCTGGGAGCAAATTACCGTGCGAAGCGAACCACTATCGGCATATAAGACTTTGCAAGATCTATAATTTATTACAACAAGTTTCATAGTTATTTAGTCCATTTATTTTCTATTCAAAAAATTACATTTTTTTTGCTTACAACGTGTCATACAATTTAAACAAAAAACAAGTAATTAATAAATATAAATAACTAAATAAGCACACATAATCTTAACAATTAATTTATGTATCAAGTAGCCACATGCAAACTTGTTGATAAAACCTATTAATAATCTTTCTATGTTTCAATATGCATATATTTAACTAAGACTATCACCTACAATGGTAGTGTGAGCCACATGCATCGACGTATCGATTGCGTTAGTTTTAGCAAATATATATATCAAATAGCACATAATAGATTCATTAATATAATTAATTGAGGTCTTCCCAAATTTTAGATCTATCATAATTACATGTGACAATTAACTTAACAATTAATTAAACCCTAATTCATGACAAACATGCATGTTTCATCATGGATTAATGCAAGTCACAAGATACGCACTTAAATCACATAAACATGTTACAATTTTTAGGGCTACAAAACTAATTTTTTAATTAGAGGGCATCGCCCCCCCCTAAAAAAATTAGGGTTTCGATTTTTAAACCCTAAAAAATCGAGTAACATAAACCTAATCCATGATTCATTTTTTATGTGTTTCGGTAATTTGATTAAATGTTAAAACGGATCGTGATGCCACTGTTAGAATTTAATAATTATGACTAGTTCATATATATTAATCAAGTAATCATATTACATATACGGAAGCGTAGGATCTAATTTTAACATATAAAGAATTAACTGAAAATTATGTATATAAATATGGGGTGGCGGCGCAGCTTGTTGCCCGCTTACCTACCACCTTGATGTTAATCCTTGTTTTGTATATAAATATGTGGCTGAATTTTCAATTAAAAAAAAAAAAAAAAAAAAAAAAACCAAAAATTAAAGAGAATGTACCTTTTGATTCTAGCAAAAACAAGAATCAAACTTCAATCTTCTTCTTTAATATCAAAAGTGGATTAACGAGATACCCCTTACCGTTTTGTATCTCAATCAAGATTATTAACTATAATGAGTTAATACCACAATCTTGTACACACGTACTATAACCGAATTAAAGATTATGCTAGTAATGTAAACACAAAACTTGTTTTTCTTAAAAACAATTGGATCGACCCTTTTAAGGGTTTATGTTGATCGATCCTAAGCAAATAAGCAGAGAAAATACTTTTAGGGTTATAGCTAGAGTGCAAGAGTTAAAGAATGAATAACCCCTAGCCTTGTATTTATAGAGTGAATATCTTGGAGAACAAGTTGGCAAGGGAATGGGTTACCCTAGCCCATTGCCGATCGGTTCATGCATCCCCAAGGGATTCCGGAACCTTCTTGTTCCTCTAATTTCATCTATAGTGCTTCTCTTATTCTCTAACGGTCGTTAGTCAATTTCCGTTAACTACTTAACGTCCGTTAGTCGCTATTTTTGTGTTTTAATAATTAAATATATAACGGTTTATATATTAATTATTATACATTAATTCCTCATACGTAATGTGTGCAATCCCGTGATCCCGAATTAAATTCTAGACATACATACATTAATATTTTGTCCATTAAAACTAAGAGACCAATTGCACTACGCCATAGTATACTAAACTCAAGCATCACACAAAATATATGGCAAAGTTTATCCTCAGTTTGGAAAAAGACATTAATGATAAAAGAAGTGTAATACATTAAGCTTTATTATCTGCAAACTGGAAGCTAGATAGAAGAATATATAAGAGCAAGAATGTCCCACAATCTATGTTGTTAAAAGGAAGAAGTTACAGATTACTCACTTTTTATTATGCAAAGATAATAAACTTATAACTTTATAAGTTTTATACAACTCTTGATTCTCTTTCAGAATTTACTAGGAAATAATATATAGTAGAGAAAATACGAGTATAAAAAATGACCAGCTTCAAGGGCACAAGCACGGGGATGATTGTAATATTGTATCATGATAGTCACTGCTACCGTCTCTTGTTCATAATTTCTACATTCTCTTTTCCTTCCGATAGATTTATTAGATGAACATGGGATAATTCAATCGAAATAAATGGAAAGATCGAAGCAAGTTGCTCTTTAAATGTCTAGAATGAAATACTATAGTTTATGAACATCCTAGAACACAATATGTCATCAATAGTTATATAGCTTTTGTTTGAACTATTCTATACCACTTCGATCACAATCAACTTGACTAGAGAACGTTCTTTAAAAGGTGCAAAATGGCAGAGAAACTCTGATCCCACCCGTGCATCCCTTTTGGGAACTTGACGTGTACTATAGAGATTTTTTTTTTTTTTTTTTTTTTTGAATAGCAAAATGTATTAGACAGCCAAGCAAGAAACTTGGCGCTAGGAATCAATTACAATGTGGTTGGAAGAGCGTTATAGGGGTTTGCGAACCACTCAATCCAATTAATGGAACTATTCTTGTTAGTATAAAACTTGGGCTCAATGCAAGACATGGTTTAAGCTAGCTCTTGAAAGGGCCGAATCTTGGACTAAGTATCTGTAAAAGCTACTAAAAAAAGACAACACCGTTAGTCTCACCGCGGAAGGGGGTTTCCGCGGTCGGCCTCCGGTGTGAGAGTAAGTATATTGTTTAGAGAGAAAGTATATGTGCAGATTGTGAGAGTTAATGCTATATGGTATGTCTGTTGAGAGTCATAAATGAGGTGGGGGTATTTATACTACCCACACCTCGTTACCTGTTGTTGCCTCGGGACTAAGCGAGCCGAGCTATGCCTAGTCTAGTAGGTAGGTGTCAGGTCACGTGGGGGACATAATCCCAAGAGATCCGGGATGGCGGCGTGGCGACGGCCGATGATGTATTCCGGCCCGGCTTGGCAAGACCGGAGTCTATGATGTGTTCTTGTCCGTCCCGGCTTGGCAAGGCCGGGGTCCAACGCGGTCCGGGTTATTCCAGGGTCAGGACTATAATGAGCATGCCCGGCCCTGTATGTTGGGTCCGGGAGTGCTATACACAATCAAGTCCCCCCAGTTTAGTATACTTGTTAGATTTGAGACCAAGTGTTCTAGAATTTTTTGGAGTTCCGCGGCTATAGATACCGTGTATTTATGACTAGTCTTTTTGGAATTCCGCGGCTGACGTTGCCGCATGTCCCATCTTGCTGACTATATATTCCACTTGTCGTTTGCTTCGAGTGTGACAGCCTGTCATTAGTACTCGCGAAACGTTTTTACCCACTTATTTACTGCCTGACTTGACGTTTTGACGGCTAACTGTTCGTTTTCTGCGACCATCGTGACCGTTTATCTGGATAGATCTTCGACCGTCCAATAAGTATCCGGGGACGTGTCAACTTTGTGGCCTTTCGATCTAGCTGATGGCGCGCGTGTGTGTGGCTATAAATACCAAGGGCTATCCCTCTACTATACTTTTTTCACACACATTAATTACTTTTACCACTCTCTAGAAAAAGACTTCTACTGCCTTTATCCCTCCTGCTTCCTTGTCACACCCCCAAATATTTGACTTGCAGCGGAATGGAACACTTGGGGGCATGACTGTCATAGCATCACAGTTACAGTTATATTGAACAACCTAAAGTGTCGTTTTAAAAATACATCGTTTGATTATATAAAACATTCAGAGTTTACAAAAGCTAGGTCCCAAAAGATGAATCATGTTTGCGGAAATAAGTTTGTTACAAATCAAACGATAACTAAGTGCATAAAATACAAGTGAGACGCGTCGTCCTCGCGACTCCAAAATATGTCCACATGCATGCCATGATGCGAGTATCTTAATTACCTGAAAATACATTGCTAAAAATGGTCAACAATAATGTTGGAGAGAATCATAGGTTTATGTAAATGGATGGTTTCTACGGTAATCACAAGTATAAAGTGAATGACATAAATGCAACATAAAAATAGTACATAAGCTCATAACCCCGAAGCTAGACTGAAATAAATGCCCCAAACTGAGTGTTTTGCCAGACACTCTGATATGATACAAATGAAATGCGTTCGTATGACTAGTTGGCGCTACCAACCCGAATGGAGGCGTCACCCTCAATAGATCTATTCACTCACTCTCGCTTACTCCGTAATTAACGGTTCATGATAAATAAAAAGGGGACTTTAATCTGGGCAATGATGTAACTTAAGCAATGTAAATGAATTTGATACTTTGGTCCGTATAAAAAATTGGTGCAATGTATTCTCCCCCGCAAGTTTAGAAATGAAAATATAAATTGAAAACGGGGCTATGAAAACTCAACTGATGCAATAGTAATGATGACAAGAGTGGATACACTAAAATGAGGCAGGATCGCTAACCGCAACCTAATATGAATGATATGATCTAATGTAAGTCATGAAATGATGCTACACATGCAAATACGTATGTTATCGATACCACTCGCGAAATTTGGAAATAACTTTTATCGTCGAAAAATATATTTTTGACGTCCTGTTAAGTTATAAACACTACAACAAAAGTGGCTTTTTAGGACGTACAAAAGCGTCATAAAATGGTACTTTATAGGACCAAGGATGAAAGCGTATCATGTAAGGGGGTTGTAATAGGTCAAAAGCGTCCTAATATCTCAAATATCCTTATGAAACCAATTTTATGGTCGTATTATATGTCTATGAACAATCCAAATAGCGTCCTAATAAAACCATATTAGGACACTTTTACAATGTTTTGACATGTGCTTACCTACTTTTAATCTTTTGACACACATAAAAACGTCCTTAAAAGTTAATTGTTAGGACGCTTATGATGTAACATCATAGCTATTTTAGCAACCAAGAAAAGGATCCTAATAACTCAAATAAGATTATGATACCAATTTTATGGTCGCATAATAGGTCTATAAACAACCCAAATAACGTCCTAATAAAAACATATTATGACACTTTTACAATGTTCTAACATGTGGTAACCTACTTTTAATCTTTTGATACACATACAAGCGTCCTTAAATGTTAATTGTTAGGACGGTTATCATATAATATTATAGTTACTTTAACACCAAGAAAAGGGTCCTGATATCCTAAATAAGATTATGAAACCAATTTTGTGGTCGCATAATATGTCTATGAACAACCAAATAACGTCCTAATAACAACATATTAGGACACTTTTACAATGTTCTAACATGTGGTTACCTAATTTTAATCTTTTGATACACATACAAGCGTACTTAAAAGATAATTGTTAGGACGCTTATCATATAACATTATAGCTACTTTAGCACCAAGAAAATGGTTCTAACATCTCAAAGAAGATTATGAAACCAATTTTTTGGTCGTATAAAATGTCTATTAACAACCTAAATAACGTCCTAATAACAACATATTAGGACACTTTTACAATGTTAAGCGTCCTTAAAAGTTAATTGTTAGGACGCTTTATAAGTTTAATTGGACAATTTCAAAGTCCTAACAAGTCATATGATAGGATGCTATTTTCAGCATGCACACTCTATTTTACGATATGAATAAAACATCAACTAATTATTAAATGAATAAAACGAAATTGTATATCAAATAAGCAATTTTCATAAAAAAAGCACTGAACATAAATAAGGTATAAACATTATCCAACATAAAGTCTTGTAACATTAAACAAGAAATTAAAGCAACAAGAAGCTTAGTTCGGGGTCATCATGCATCCTTTCTCAATCCTCACGGACCACCTACAAATAAACATCCATGTATAAGCATTAAGTCCCATGTTATTAAAAAATTTGGTATCACAAGTTTAACAAAGACATACCGATATAAAGGGACAAGGCCATGCTATGGTTGCACCAACACAGTCTTCAATTGTTCACCCCGCTCATGGAGGGCTAATTATATTTTGCTACTTAAATCCAAATGTTCATAACACAACCGAGCCAAACTGCACCTTAAGTGGGTGTGTTTGTTCTTGAACCAGGACCCAATAACCACCCTTGTGGTGTCTCGTAATGTCGAGACCAAGACAAAGTAACGAAACCCAACATATCCATACAGCAAGCAAAGTAATCGAAGACAAAAAAATCAGTGAATTCAAATGATCAAGACCCCAATAGGAAGCAATTACAAACCTGACTTGCTAATATGATAATACCACAAACAAACATGTATCAAAACAAAATAAGTAAACCTATAATCAAACTCAACACAAACTGCATTCGACACACCTTACAAACATAAACGCACCATGACTTGACTGAAACAGTAACTACAAACCATTTCATGAGTTTTCTACTAACCGAGAACTATACGACAACACTTTAAAAAAAAATTAAACGCATTCAAACAAAACAAAAATAAGCAACTCCATCACAGACCGCAAGCAAAAAACACCCTTTGGGTGTTATCGTTGAGCCTAGCACAACAAACAAATGCACCCTCTTAGGTGTGAGGCTGACCCGAGGTAAAACGCAACTGAACCTACTAATTTAATCTAAATCGAGACAACATAAGCAGATAAGCAAAGCCAACCCACTGGTGAGCCTAAACGGGTCACGACCCGTAACCCTATCCGGGTCAAACAAAGATGATGACACAACAACAACCAGTAACCACGAATAAGTAAAAATAACTCAACTCGACTGAGTTGAGTCGACTCAGTCGATGAGCAAACCACCAACCTCAGATTACTTATAAGAAATGTACAAGGACCATTCGAGTTCAATACATACAATACATATAAAATAAACAAGTATAGCTCCGAGTCAACTCAACTCGTGAGTTGAATCGGACGAGTCAAGTGACTCGGTATGAGTCCGAACGAGTTACGCATAAGAAATCAAGATCCACACGAGCTTGTTTTGGAAAAGTGAGTTTTAAATAAATTTTCGTTTTATAAATGTTAATATAAATGTTTACTGGTTAGGGTTTTATATAAAAAAAATGAATAAATGACGAAGATGGTTGCGTGTGGCTTACCAATCGAGGGGGAAAGGAGGAGAAGGGTGGCGGAGAGTGGTGGTGATGGTGGTTGTCGGCTGTGGTGGCTTCAAAACACGATCAAACGAGCTCCCTTTGGCTCCAAATGTTCCAGAACCGAACCCCGTGTCTTGATCTACGTGGCGACATCAAAAGGATGGTGGCCGGAAGTTGGCCAGAGCTTCGATGACGGCGCCGGAATAGGACAATCCTGCTAGGTGTGTAATAGTCAAAAGAGAAAACCCTAAAATTGCCCTATTTATACCCATGAGGGGCCAAACCTGGACAAAATAAACTGGCGGGGCGGCGGAGAAAAATTAAGCACGGGGTAGATTTTGTAATTTTGCAATTCTTTTAGTAAGAACATTGTGGGCCCCATTCGACATACCAAACGGACTCGAAAAATTATGAAACTTGCGCCATTGTGTCCGAAATAATTATTCTAATAAAAACGAGTTTGGCAAATTTGATTCGTTTCACGTGTTTTAGGTCGTGCCGGCTCGATAAATGAACAATGCTCACGTTTTAACTAGATATCCACTGTTTTTCAATCTCAAACAAGTTCAAAGAGATTTAAAAGCTAAGGGAAATAAAAATAATTATTTTGGCTCGTAAAATAAGTTTTGGAAAATTGTCGGTTGTTATACCTTTGATGATGAAGGCATTTATACAGGATGTCATAGTCCATTTAAACCTCCTTCAGATCAAAGGTACTTGAGATTCTTGACCCACAACGTCTTGGAGTACGTATGTTGTTTAAAATCCCTTGAAGACTAGTGATGATGGAAGTGGCTTGCATGGTGGATGGAGGGTGGTTAGATCAAGCATCACTTTGCACAAGAACGGTTTGAAAGTAGTCCTTGAATTTGAAAGGATGCTTGATAAAGTTTTGGTGGGGGATTTAGATGGTGGGGATTTGTAGAGGATGGTGGTTGAATGTTATTAGCCGTCATTTAAGAACGGCTAAAAGTTATTAGTAGTCATTTAAGAACGGATCTAGATGATAGGTACGATTGATAACATCAAATAGTTTTGATATTTTAGTGTCAATTTCCCCCTGATATGCTCACCATTTATATCATTTTACTTGAATATACACTCGTATTCATTAATATTTCATTTTCTGGTAAATTATGAGCATAGGAACGAAGAGACGCGAGGTTTATTAATGAAAATACACAAGAAGTATGCTGACCGGAAAAAAGTTACGGCGTAGATCCACTCTCTACTTACGCCGTAACAAAGATTTACACTAGAAGACCCAAGTCAACACTGACCAAGGTTACGGCGTAACTAAATATATTAATTTGACGAAAATGTGGAGAAATGTGTTAGAATATATTAGTTTTGTCATTTTTATTAAAAGTTATAAAAATGTACTAAATCGGGTAAAAAATGATAGTCAAAACGATAAAATATTAATATTAGCAAAAAGTGGCATCACCTTTGTGACAGATGGCAGCAGCAGACACCGCCGTCACGGCCCCAGGATTTGCGGGATCATGTCTGCGACATGTTCCCAAAAAATCCGGCGCCGCCGTTTCAGGTACCAAAGCTGGGTACTATAAATACCTAGCTCATTTACTACTCCCAGCTAATCTGACCTACCTGCATTTATTTCACATAACTGTTTAAGGTCTCTCGGAATACCCTATACTTACTCTCACGCCGGAGGTCGGTCCTGGGATAGCACCCGGGGCGAGCCTAAAGCGTGTTGTTGTGCGCAGGTTTCCGAAGGACGTTAGAAAGTCGAAGAGGCCGACATCCTATCCTTTCGGAAGAACCCAACTCAGTTCGTCCGAAGGGATCTCCCTTACTTGTCCGAAGTGATTGCAGAAAATTGCTTCAACAAATTGGCGCCATCCGTGGGACCTTCCTTTCGATCTACTTGAAGTTCAGAATGACTAGCCCCACACCTATTACTCCCATCCAGAACACAAGAGGGGCCGAAGGACCTAGAGGCGGGGGACAAAACCCTCCGGATGTTCGGGCCGTAATTGAGGGTCACCTATCGGCCCTCAAAGAATTGTTTAAGCAACCAAGCAACCGCGACTTGATAAGCCCCATAGCGTTGAGATTTGGTGATGATGACACCGATGAAGAATCGGGCGAGGGGCCGCCGAACGGTAAAGGTAAGGCAGTGGTGGATGATGACTTGAGTAAGCCGTTCAAAGAGGTAATAAAGTGCCCTTCCTCATTATAGATATAATATAAGGTACTTTTAAAAAAATAATAATAAGGACTAAAATTTATTAAAAATCATTATTTTGGGACCAAATAATCAAATCAAAATCACTTTGTCCATCTCCAAATACACGATCATTCCACCATCCAAAATTGCCAGCGGAACTCACCACCATCATCTCCGTCAATTGATATCCGACAACCGGAAATCAGCACCATCATCAAGACCAGGTAATACCTCATAATTTAAACCCTAATCGTTTTTGCTTAATTTTTATCAAACACAATGTGTGAGTTTATCAAACAATTAACATAATTGAAACATAGTTATCTGTGGTTAATTGAATTAGTCTCCCTTTTTTGTCAAATAAAGTATTAGTTTTTTGATGTTTGTGGTTAATTGAAACATAGTTATCTGTGGTTAATTGAATTAGTCTCCCTTTTTTGTCAAATAAAGTATTAGTTTTTTGATGTTTGTGGTTAATTGAAACATAGTTATCTGTGGTTAATTGAATTAGTCTCCCTTTTTTGTCAAATAAAGTATTAGTTTTTTGATGTTTGTGGTTAACTTAGCTTTTTCCGGAGATGAAGATCCAGTTGAAGCAGCTTCATGATTTCAATTAGCTAAATAGTAATACTCCCTGTTTTTCTTTAAATTGTTAAAAGTGGGTTATTTTGGTTGTTTTGACTTGTAACTTTTATCCATACTACATGCATGTAATAACTTGTTATTGGTTCTTTCTTGCTTTCATTCTTTCATTCTGATCATTCTTTCTACCCAGTAATATTCTACTACGTACAGCAATGGTGCTGGTAACCGGGCCAGCATACACGTGGCGCGACACATATTCGCCACTGATTTTCAAAAACTCCTACAACAAAACTGGTTATTTAAAGTAGGAAGCTGCACCTATCATGAAACCTACGCAAACACTAGCTAGACAGTATCTGAAGTAGCTGTTTTTGTACCCACATGTATGTGTTTGCAAAGGGATAACGTCTCCAAAAAATGTTATGGAGGCAGATTTTGAGTCAGTAAATAGTAGAAGCGGCTCGCGTAAGGCACACGTGTAGTAATCTTGCCACAGAAAATGATTGCACAAGTTTTGCAGAACCTTTGTGCTAAACGTGTAATCTACATCCATCGTTATCGTTTGCGTACTTTTTAAAATAACATGCCATAGATAAGTAGGAAAATACATAGACACCGTTGTTTCTGTTTAATTAAAATACACTCCTTCAACCCTAACTCCCAATTGTATAAAAAATTAAAAAACCACCCCCTCCAAGTTCAGCACAATAATAAATAAGGCACCTATAAAATGTAACATAAACCAACTGGCTAAAAAAAAAAAAAAAAAAAAAAAGGTCTATTTTAACACTATTGTTAAATAAAAAAAATATTCATATAAAAAAAGATAGAAACAAAATGTTACTAAACAGATTTTCTAATAACGTCACTGCAACTAATAATAAAAAATAACGCATAAATGTAAACCAAAGAAAAAAAAAGACCCCGCCGCAGCGCGGCGGGTCATTTTTCCCTCGTTATTTTCTATTATTTAATGAAAAAATAATAAAAACTTTTGTGGATAGGGTGATATATACTATGACTCAAATATCAAGTGTCTTATTATGGTGTATAAAGTTATGAGACCCAAGTATCAAGTGTCATATTAAGTAATATTTAAATAAAACTCTTGCGAATAAACATTCTAAAAAACTGATATTTTATCAGGGCCGGTGATTGGCATGTGCGGCAAGTGCGGGCACTCAGGGCCACCGATTTTAGAGGGCCTCAAACTAATGCAAGTCCATTATATACATGTAGGACGTAGACGTATTTTTTTAGTTCAACCCAATAAAAGCCCATATTTAATTACTTACGCAGACTAATTCTGTTAAGGGATAATAATTAGGGTGACAACATGCTAAAAAAAACATGAACACAAGGGGACAATCGATAGGTTACAATTAATTCAGTCAATTCTTAGCAATTAATTTGGAGAGTTTGTTCTCTCTATTTTCCTATATAACATTTTAGAATAATGTGTGAATGTTATTTGATGTTAATTTTTAAGCTTCTAACACATAGTAATTACTCTAACTTGATACTGGAATACCAACTATGAATTTATTGTGTTTTTAATATTTCGATCAGAATATTGTTTTGAGTTGCGGTCTTAGGCAATGCGTCTAGGTTCCTTATTACAATTTGTGCATTAATTAACATTTCATTTACATATATTAAGTATTCCGTATCAATGGGGCCTAGTTTAATTTATAGCGCAGGGCCACCAAAATCCACGGGACGGCCTTGTATTTTATGACTCAAATAAGAAGTGTCCTATTATGGTGTATGATAATATATAACCATAATAAATAATCGTCTTATAAAAGTTAATGTTATAAGACCCAAGTGTCAAAGGTCCTATTAAGTTTTATTAAAATATAACTTTTCCAATTAAGCGTTCTATAAAATTGATGTTTTATGACTAAAATTTCAAGTGTTCTATTATGGTGTATCAATCTATGAGACCCAACTGACAAGGGTCCTATTAAATTTTGTTATAATAAAACTGTAGTGAATAACCGTTGTAAAAACCTGATGTTTTATTACTTAAATAGATAGTGTCCTATTAAGTTTTGTTATAATAAAACTTTTGTGAATAAGCGTTCCATAAAACTGATCTTTTATGACTCAAATATCAAGTGTCCTATTATGGTGTATCAAGTTTTGAGACCCAAATATCAAGTGTCATATTAAGTAATGTTTAAATAAAACTTTTGTAAATAAGCGTTCTAAAAAACTGATGTTTTATGACTCAAATAAGAAGTTTTCTATTATGGCGTATGATAATAAAACCATAACAAATAAGCGTACTATAAAAGTTAATGTTAAAAGACACAGGTGTCAAGGGTCCTATTAAGTTTTGTTAAAATAAAACTTTTGCAAGTAAGCATTCTATAAAACTGATACTTTATTCAAGTGTCCTATTATGGTGGATGAATTTATGAGACCCAAGTTTCAAGTGTCATATCAAGTTATATTTTAATAAAACTTAATATGAATAAGCATTATAAAAAGCGGATGTTTTATGACTCTAAAAAGAAGTGTCATATTATGGTGTATCATAAAAAAACCATTATGAATAAGCGTTCTATAAAGGTTAACGTTATAAGACCCTATTGTCAAGGGTCCTATTAACTTATGTTATAATCAAAAACGTTTGCGAATAAGCGTTCCATAAAACTGATATTTTATGACTCAAATATCAAGTGTCCTATAATGGTGTATCAATCTATGGGACCCAATTGTCAAGTGTCATATTAAGTTATGACTTAATAATATGTTTGCGAATAAGCGTTCCAAATAATTAATGTTTTATGACTTATGTATCAAGTGTCCTATTATGGTGTATTGTAATAAAACCATAATGAATATGCGTCCTTTAAGGGTCCTATTAAGTTTTGTTATAATAAAACTTTTGCGAATAAACGTTCTAAAAAACTGATATTTTATGACTCAAAAATAAAATGTCCTATTATGATGTATAATAATAAAGCCATTATGCATAAGCGTCCTATAAAGGTTAACATTATAATACCCACGTCTTAAGGGTCCTATTAAGTTTTGTTATAATAAAACTTTTGCGAATAATCGTTTTAAAAAAATGATGTTATATGACTCAAAAATGAAATGTCCTATTATGGTGTACGATAATAAAACCATTGTGCATAAGCGTCCTATAAAGGTTAACGTTATAATACCCACGTGTCAAAGGTCCTATTAAATTTTGTTATAATAAAACTTTTGTGAATAAGCGTTTTAACTAACTGATGTCTTATGACTCAAAACTCAGGTGTCCTATTATGGTGTATTATAATAAAACCATAATAAATAAACGTCCTATAAAGGTTAAAGTTATAGGACCCAAGTGTCAAGGGTCTTATTAGGTTATGTTATAATAGGACATCTAGTGATCAAGTGTCATATTACACTATCACATAATGGGACACCAACAGCTAAATGTCTTATAAAGTAATTTATTAGGATCCATATTTTAAGTGTCCTATTAAGTTATATGATAATAGGACCCCAAATAATCAACCATCCTATTATATAACTTTTTAGGACACCGCCTAAGTAGCATATATTTAAAAAGGACCCCAAACGCTCATATGTCCTATTAAATAGTTTTTTAGGACTCTATTATCATACCGTCCCACACAAAGGGTCCTAAAAAGCCACTTTTGTTGTAGTGAAAATAATTTACGTGTATATATGTTGTAACGATATCCTACGATAGTCGTTTGGTGAATTATTGGAAAAATATAGTTTACGTCGTAATTTAATATTTTCAACCACTAATAGAAATGACTAAGTAGCCTCGCAAAACTAGTCGTAAGTTGTTGAATATTGAGTGTTATGAAACGATCTTCGTGTTTTTAGAAAGCTTGTAACAATATCTTAAATTCGTATCATCAAACTTTTGTCCATACGTGTCCCGATCATAAAGAAAAATAATCGTCAAGTTAGTTAGTCGGCAAAATTTACTGTATTTGTGCAGTTTTCGGGTATGTTTGAAAGGTCGTATCTTATTCGTTACAAGTCCGGTTGACGAACGGCTGATTAATTTGGAAAATAGGCCGGGAGTACTTGATTTCACTTCAAAGGGTTAATGTCTCAAACGGACTCGATCATTGAGAAAAATGGCTCTAAACATGGTCACTTGCAAAAACAGTTTTACACTTAGAAACATTTCTAATAAAAGCTGATAAAAATGGTGTTGTGAACGTCGGGTTTCAAACGCTTGTATCTTGGTCGTTATGAGCTCGTTTTCTACGTTCTTTATATCCTCGGCTTCGTATTACAGTGAAATAATATATTTTTGATATGTCGGCTTGACTAGATCGCGTTCAACACCTCGTTTTACCCATGGAAAATCGTGTAACAGCACACATTTTTCAGAAAATATAATTTTCGTCGTCAAACTTAGCATTAACATATCTTTCTCGTCGTAAGCTCGTTTTTACTCATTCCAGCGGCCACGGCTTCGTTTTTGAGTGTATTTTCTAAATATGTAAACCAAAATAACCCATGGTCTACTGATTTTTCCAGAAATTGCAAAAATGAACAGCACCTTGTTTATATCTTGTTAAAACCATTTTTACTAGATCAATACTTGTTCAAATCACTTCCAATCAACACCAAGCTATTCTAAAACCTACCATTCACCTTCTTAGGGTGTCATGGGTTCTTAATCTTCACCAAGAATAATGGAGCTCACAAGATTACTCATAAAATTCATTAAACTCATTTTAGTGACAAAAATTAGTGTTAAGTGGTATATACCACATGCATATTTGCATGATTTACTACTAGAACATCAAAATAGATTAAATGAAAGTATGTAAGAGTAGAAAATTTATTTGGACACTTACTTGAGGTTTGATGAGTTTTTGGAGCAAAATACTTAAGTAACCTTGAGGTTTTTATTTCAAAACCTTAACTAGGGCGCTAATAGAACTTGAAATACTTGATCTTGAAATTTTTGATGAACTTTTCTTCTTGTTTTGTTCTTGGCCGAAACACATAGAGAGTGGGAGAGTTGAGAGAAAATTTTGCTAGTTAAATTTGTTACTTGTATGTATTATTAGGTTGATGTAAGTATAATATCTAGTAGTAGAAAATTTGGTCAAGGTAATCAAGTGCAATTTGGACTTAGGGGGGAGCAAGGGGGCGGCAAACAAGGGAAAGGAGGGAGATGTTGTGTGCTAATTAATGTTGTTGTCTAAAGATGTAAGATTTAGTTAAGGTATTATGTGTTACCGGGTATCGAGTTAGCTAGAAATAAATCTTGACGAAACAAAATAAAGTATGACGAAGTTGTAATAATTATAAAATCACATTTCTTGCAAGAATCAGGTGTCCAACTAGTTATCGTGTTGAAATTTCGCGAACCGTCGTAGTTATAAGTTTTTAACGATATATATAGTAAATAATTTCAAAACTCCGAGTAAACTAATAATATAATTTTTATATCATTATAATGAGTGAAAATATATTAGGACCATGGTCTGGAGTGTTGGGTATATTGTTCGTAGTAAATGATTGAGTCATAACGTTTATTAAATAATTAAACATACGTTAATTGAAATTATGCAAACCCATAAATGTCCTAACATGCAGATGATGTTACTGATGATATGTAGACTACTCTAGTCTATATGATATGTCCTAGTGATGATCCATGAATACGCGGCTAAACACTTAAGGTTACGCGAATTTTGAATACCCGTAAACCTAGTTTACGAAATGATGAATAATAACCGTGAATAGTGATTTCCCTCCGAGAATGAATAGTGTTTCGTGAATAGTAAATTTTTTGAAAACATCTCAAAGTCGCAAACTGACTTCAAAAACGATGAATAGTGAAATGATAAATAGTAAAACGATGAATAGTAATCCGTGAATTGTAAATCTCGAAGTTTGGAAAATGACCTGGAATTATGATTTGTCACAGTCTTCCACCCTAAAAGGAATTCAGTCCCTGGATTCAGTCAGTGTTGGTCTCTGGAGTGGATTCGGTGAAAAGTTGTGGATATTTGAGACGCATCTGGTATTCCCGCTCCCAAGTAAACTCGAGACCTCTTTGAGAATTCCAGCGAACCTTCACGATAGGAATTCGACTTTGCTTCAACTGTTTGACCTCCCGCTCCATGATTTCTGCTGGTTCCTCCACGAAATTGAGCTTATCGTCGAGTTGAATTTCGTCTAATGGAATTGCGAGGGATTCGTCTGAAAGACACTTCTTGAGGTTTGATACATGAAATGTGTTATGTACGCTGCTGAGCTCTGACGGAAGCTCAAGTCTGTATGCCACTAGACCAACTCTATCCAAAATCTTAAATGGCCCAATGTACATCGGGTTTAATTTCCCGCGCTTTTCGAATCGTATCACGCCCTTCCAAGGCGAGACCTTCAACATAAATCTGTCGCCAACTTGGAATTCTAATGGTTTATGTCTAACGTCAGTGTAACTTTTAAGTCAGCTTCTGGCTGTTCTGAGTCTTTCTCGGATCTGGATTATCTTTTCTGTTGATTCGCGAACCATCTCTGGACCAGTGAGTTGTGCTTCACCAATTTTGGCCCAACAAACAGGGGACCAGCACTTTCGACCATAGAGTGCCTCGAATGGTGCTACTTTTATGCTGGTGTGATAACTATTGTTGTAAGAGAACTCGATCAATGGCAAATGGTTAGCCCAACCATTTCCAAAGTCAATCACACATGCCCTGAGCATATCTTCCAATGTTTGAATCGTTCTCTCGCTCTGACCATCGGTCTGAGGATGATAGGCAGTGCTCATGTCTAATTTGGTTCCAAATGCATCTTGTAATAACTGCCAAAAGTTTGAAGTAAATCGACTATCTCTGTCGGAAATGATGGAAATTGGTGCACCGTGCTTTGAGACTATTTCCTTGACGTAAAGTCGGGTAAGCTGATCCATGGAATAAGTCTCTCTGATTGGAATGAAATGGGCTGATTTGGTGAGACGATCGACGATTACCTAAATAGCATCGTAACCGCCTAATTTCTTGGGAAGTTTAGTGACGAAGTCCATTGTAATGCGTTCCCATTTCCACTGGGGAATTTCTAGTTGCTGAAGTAATCCTGATGGTTTCTGGTATTCGGCTTTTACCTTAGAGCAAGTAAGGCATTTGCTAACATACGTAGCTATCTCTGCTTTCATATTTAGCCACCAATAAAGTCTCTTGAGATCCTGATACATCTTATCAGAACCTGGGTGAATGGAATACTTCGACTTGTGCGACTCATGCATAATCAACTCTCGTATCCCGCCATAGAGAGGTATCCAACTTCTATCCTTGAGACATAATTGTTAGGAACATGTTTTAAATATTTACAAGTCTTGTTCATTTAGATGATATGTTGCACGTTTTGGGCTATATTGTTTGTATTTAGAGTCCGGTCCATTAGTAGCCCATGGACCAGCTAAACCTTCTAGAAACAAATTAGTAAGAGGCGCCCTAAGTATTTGCCTATAAATAGAAGGCAAGGGCTCCTCATTTCATGTTGGTTTTTCATGCATTGTGCGAAAGCTCTGCTTGTTTGTAATTCGATTAAGTGAAAGCCTTCCATTCTTCTTATTCTCTTCTTATTCTCTTCTCTAGTTAGCTTATTAGCTTATTTCTCTTTATACGTAGCTTAATCTAGATAAGTATAGTACGTGTTCTTATTAATCATAACGAGTGTGTGTTTGAGATATTGACGTGACCTACAAGTGGTATCATACGCCAAGGGATAGTTAGGATTGTGTGTTTGAGTCATTAGTATCGTTAATTACGTTGGTTTTATAGATATCGTAAGGTTTTTTGTTCAAATCTTAACGTTAAACTCTTGTTTGTGTTGAAAAATAGCTTTGAGATCGTTGAAATTTCACTAATCTTCATCGAATTTCATTTTCTAAACGTTAACGAGGTTAATATTCTTCAAATCTTTTGATTACTAATCGTTTAAAGTAAAAAACAATCGGGTTTATTGGTTATTTGGACGATTTGGTGTAATCCGTATTATTAGCGTATTGGAAAAGTTGATGAAAAGTGATATTTTTGGTTTCTGAGTGAACTTCGACAACTAAGGGTTTCATCGCAGTTGGAATCAAGATAAGTTATGGTTTCATCGCAGTTGCAATCAAGATAACTAAGGGTTTTATCGCAGTTCGAATCAAGATAAGTTAGGGTTTCATCGCATTTGGCAGATCTTCAATTATCGGCATTGGGACTCAGTATTGTACTTTCTTGTATTAGAAAGTGATAATACTTCGACTTGGTTGCTTCTTTTCTCTTGTACAAGAGTTGAGAATTATCGAACTTGGATTTGTGATAATTCTATCGCATCTTGCCATAAATCATCGCAGTTTGATATCTTATCTTATCGCTGTTTGATATTTTATCGCATTTTGCTTTAACTTATCGCACTTTAAGATAACATATTTAAATTGTCATTATTTATCGCAATTTATAGTTTTATCGCATTTTCTACTTTCGTTATCGCTATTGAAGGATTATCGCACTTGGTATAGTGTCCTTATCGCACTTGGTGAACTGGTCTTATCGCACTTGGTGAACTGTCATTATCGCACTTGGTGAACTGTCTTATCGCATTTGGTGAACAGTACTTATCGCATTTGGACAAAATCTTTAGATTTTCAAACCAACTTAACATATCTCATCAACACATATCTTAATTATCTTCAAGATCCAGATATGTCTCAACCACCTCACTTCAATTACTACTACCAGCTACAGCAACATCCACAACAACAGCAATTTCATCCTCAGTATCAACAACAACAAGCATTCGTGCAACAGCATCAATTTCTCTCTCCACCACAAGTATCCCCACAAAAAATCATGCAACAGAATCAACAACTGCAGAATTATTCATCCTACTCCAGAGAACCTCATTGGTTTAACAAGATGTGTGAGGCAATTAGTAGTCAGCAATCACGTCATGAAGCTGGGAGTCAAGAAACTCCACCAATGCTAACTCCGGGTAACTACATGCAATGGGCTAGTAGATTCCTCAGATTCGTTGAACTCAAAAAATCTCATGGTCAATACCTCAAGAAAGTCATTGAAGAAGGACCCTATCCTATTCCAGCTACTGTTGTTCCAGCAACTTCAGAGAGAGAAGAAACAACCACTCCCACTCCTGTTGCCAACTACACAACTGAGCAAACATTACAACAAGAAGCAAACCAATTGGCAATGTCTTTCATACTTCAAGGAATTCCCAATCCTATCTATCGAAGTATTGATGCTCAAAAGACAGCCAAAGATATGTGGGAACATGTTCGTCTTCTCATGGAAGGAACAGAGTTAAACCAAGAAGATCTTGAGTCAAAGTTGTATATGGAGTACAGTCACTTCATCATGGAACCAGGGGAAACCATTGAATCTTACTACCACTGTTTCACCAACATTATCAATGACCTTGATCGTCATGATATAAAGTTACCAAAGATTGCTGTCAACTCCAAATTCCTTGGATGCCTTGGTCCTGAATGGCAGAAATATGCAACTTTTGTAAGGCAGACAAAGAAAATTGGTGATGTCAAATATGGACTCATGTATGATTACCTCCGACAACATCAATCAGAAGTGGATAAAGAAATTGCAGCACGAGGAGGTTTCACACCAGCATCAACACCAAACTCATTTGCTCTCGTTGCTCAATCTAACTTCTCTTTACCACACCAGGAATTTGGCCAATCATCTTTTCAACCAAGCCTTCCACCCCAACCTCATAACCAAATCATTTCCTATGAAGCACCACAACAATACTCTGATAACCAGATGGTTCCATACAACAACACCGATTCAGTAATGTACTCAAATGCAGATTATGATGAAGAAGAGGATGCTTTCAACTCTCTTAATGAAGCATTTGGATTGATTGCTAAAGCATTTGGCAGATTCACCAAATCCAACAACCGTCTTCGTTCATCATCAAATACCAGAAATCAGACTGTTGTTAATGATGGCAGAGTAGAAATTCAAAACAGGTCTTCAGGCAGATATGGTTCGGGAAATCGTGGATATGGTACTCAACGGGTTCAGACAGGAGGAAATAGGTTCAATACTGCAGGGGCAAACAGAAACAATATGGGGAATGATCAGAGAGGAAATCCAACTGTTGGGAATGTTCAGAGAGGCATTGCAAATACGTCTATCACATGTTACAACTGTGGGGGGAACGATCACATGGCAAATGCTTGTCCGAAGCCACGAACAATGGGAAATGCTTATCACAAAGAGGCTCTTCTGATGGCACTCAAAGATGAAAAAGTTGCTGGAAGGGTGACTCAGAATGATCAAAGTTTTATGGCTAATGTGGAATCAGATGATGAAATGGAAGATCTTGAGGCAAATGCTGCAGTCATGCTTATGGCTAATATGCAAGAAATGAACATGTCCGAGTCAGGCCCGGTTTATGATACCGATGGTCTTTCTCAGGTACCTGATTCTACATGTCTCATCCATGAAATTGCGTCACCATCTGTATCTTCAACTACAAATGAAACTTTTGATCAACATGATTCATTCTCATCACCATCCGATGATCAAATTAACACGGTTGTATCATTTGATGATGATAATACCGTTGTTTCTTTTGATAATCTCATTGATGATGACCATTGTGATCATATTGAACAAAAAGATCCTTTACATGATCAAGATTCGGAGTTACAGGCCTTGTTATTGACCACCCAGTCACAAATAGAAAAATGCAATGACATTAATCAGAAGCTCAAAGAAAAAATTGCATTGTTAACAAAGGATAATGAGTGCTACAAACTACAACTTTCGGGATATCTAAAACAAGATAAACATGAAAAAGGTTTTGAAATGGCTTTCTAACAAGAATATGTAAAAGTTCAAAATTTAGAAAGTCAAGTTTGTGAGTTAACCGTTGCCAAAGCTGAGCTTTTCTCTCAAAAAGAAAAGGATCAATTTGAACTCAAAAAACAAATTGATGCTTTAAATTCTGAGTTGTTAAAAACTCAATCTGAGATTTCTACATCTCAGAAGGATCTTCTTGAAGAAAAGCAAGCCCTTAGGAAACGTGTTGACTCATATCTTGATCAAATTCTGGATTTGGAAACCAAACTCAAAGATTTTCAAAATGTTGTGTATAAAACGGGTAATTCTGTAACACAAATTCAAAAAAATGTTGTGAAACCAAGTCCTAAAGGAGTTAGTGTTGCACTTGGAAGTGACACACCCCGTAATTTACACATAGCACTCAAAGACAATCCCAAGTTATACAATGCAACATTTCTGTTAGATGATACCTTTCAACGTGTTGTTATGTATTCTGTTGATGAAGAAACTGATTTTCTTGCAAACAAGATTGAGGGTCGATCAAATTCACAAACAAAATTTTCAAAGATACATTATGATTATAATGCACGACCTCATTTGAGCAAATCATTTGTCCCTCCTAAGGACCATCCAGAACAAACGTTAACATACTCAACATAAATGCTCCTTTGTCTATAACTCCTGTCCCCACGACTGCTGTACAATTCAAAGATTGTTTGACAGAGGATCTTGTTGATCCACAAATGCCTAAAGAATGTCAGGTTCTTCGATATTTTCAGACATTTATGGACGACATTTCTCGTTTGGAGAATGAAATTGAGTTTAGTTCTCAAATTCCTGTCTCGTCTTTTCTTTCTCCTGTTCAAAAAGAAAAGAAAGAGATTCTTCAAAAGAAAATTCTTCCTCATGTCAGAAATCTGAAGAAATGCGCAACAAAATGGGAAGATGAGTTACAAACGGAAGTAACATCTATGAAAAACATTTTCAAAGCTAAAGATGACAAGGTTCAACGTCAAAAACTTCAAAAGAAATTTTTAGCAAAAGAAAATGATCGACTCTTGGAAAAAGTTTTGTGTTATGACGTGGTGTCTGTGATTATGAATTCGCTCTATGAATCTGGTAATGCTTTACTTGTGAATGATCATGCTGTGGATAGTAAGATGTTGCGTATGGGGATTGATAATCTGGTACATGAGAATGAGAATCTTCGACAGATCAACAATGATGTGGAAAACAAAGTTTTTAATCTTCAAAAAAGGCTTGACTGGTGTCAAAAACAAAGTGTTGAATTTGAACTTAAATTTCAAAATCTAATAGGATCTTTATCATTTCAAAACAGTCATGTTTCTGAATATCATAAGGAAACAAAAGCTTCCTTAAGAGTTAAACTGTTTAAAAATGAAAAGGAACTGGATGAAATTCTTCAGAACAGAAATAACACAGTCCGCCTCAACAGAAAATTAGACTCACAAAATCAAGAATTTCAACACATCATTATTGATCTGAAGAAGAAAATCAGAGTTTTAGACAAAGGCAAAGCAAACGTTCATAAGATTGCCCCAGGGATGTATGTAGTAGACAAAGAACATACCCAAGCATCTGATATAACCACTAATTCAGCTACTTGTACTTCCACAGGACTAGAAACCACATCTAAGGTCAACCATTCCAAGACTCACAAGAAACAGAGGAAGAATAGAGTCAAGAAACCTAGGAAGGAGTTATCTAAGTCTAAAGAAGTTCCAGTTAGTAGTTTGAATAAGACGAATATAACATCAGGAATAGACTTGCACTTATCTGAGTCTAGCTCTAGGATTGATGTAACGGATCATGAATCCTTAAATATTAATGAAGATGTTTTGGTTGATGCTACTTGTGTTTTTTTTCGTCATAGCATACTATCTGGTGATCATACAAAATGTGTTGCTAAAACTTTGCAGACTAAGAGAAAGAAACGAACTAGTGGTGCTTCCTCTAGGCTTAAAACCAGTGCAAAGTCCATTTTAGGAATGCCCCCACTAGCTGTTTCTGAGAAGACAATGGACAAGCCCAAATCCAAGACAACAACTTCACCTAGTGCATACATTAGGAAAAAGGCAGAGACTAGTTGGACCTGGCAACGTTGGTTACAGCACACTTTTGATTTTAAATGGTTACCTAAAGTACTAACCTCTTGTGTTACTAACCCAACGGATCCAACCGTTATCAATTCTCCACCTGTTTCCAATGTTTGTGATGCAGGTGATTCAAATTGTCCTTTGGATTGTTGATAGCGGGTGCTCCCGACACATGACCGGCAATCTCAAACTTCTTCAAAACTTTATTGCAAAGTTTATCGGAACGGTCAGATTCGGGAATGATCACTTCGCTGCAATTATGGGCTATGGGGATTACATTAATGGGAACATCGAAATCAGCCGTGTGTATTATGTTGAAGGCCTTGGTCATAATTTATTCTCCGTGGGACAATTCTGCGATGGAGACTTGGAAGTAGCATTCAGGGAGAAAACATGCTTTATTCGTGATCTTCAAGGAAACGACCTCATGAAAGGAAAACGCGGAACCAGTCTTTATTCTATCTCCTTTGAAGGCATGACAGCTTCCACTCCTATTTATTTACTCTCCAAGGCTCATCCCACAAAGGCTTGGTTATGGCATAAAAGATTGTCTCATCTCAATTTTAAAACCATCACTGACCTTGCCAAGAAGAAATTAGTTGACGGTTTACCAAAATTCAGATATGCCAAGGATCACTTGTGTTCTGCGTGTGAACAAGGGAAAAGTCACCGTGCTCATTTTCCTCCCAAAACAGAACACAACACAGACCATGTCCTACAACTGCTTCATATGGATTTGTGTGGTCCGATGCGAGTTCAGAGTATTAACGGGAAGAAGTATATTCTGGTAATAGTGGATGACTACTCAAGATGGACTTGGGTCTATTTCCTTCGGACTAAAGATCAAGTTCCTTCTATCCTCATCACGTTTCTCACAAAGATGCAAGTTCAGGTCCGCAACACCGTCCGCATCATCAGAACAGACAATGGGACCGAATTTAAGAATCACATCATTCGAGAATTCACTGAGAAACATGGAATTGTTCATCAGACTTCAATAGCTCGCACTCCAGAACAAAATGGTGTCATTGAAAGATGAAACCGTACGCTCGTGGAAGCAGCTCGAACTATGTTGATCAATGCTCAATTACCGGATTATCTTTGGGCTGAAGCTGTCAATACTGCTTGTTATACTCAGAATCGTGCCATGATCAACAAAAGACACAGCAAAACACCATATGAGCTTATACAAGGAAGAAAACCAAACATCAACTATTTTCATGTCTTTGGAGCATTGTGTTATCCAAAGAATGATAAAGATGATCTTGGTAAACTTAAGGCTAAAGCAGATATTGGGATATTTTTTGGATACTGTAAGAACTCCAAGGGATACAGAATTTGGAATCGTCGGACTGGGGATATTCAAGAAACCATACACGCTAATTTTGATGAACTCACAGAGATGGCTTCTGAGCAAGACCGCTTAGAACCCGCACATCACCGTCTAAACTTCCCTGAATCTTCGGCTGCACCCCTACCTTTCAACAGGAAGGATCTGGAAGATTTGTTTGCACCAATGTTTGATGACGTTCGTGTTACTAGTGCATCAGATGCTTCCACCAGTTCCGCTGCTCAACATGTCATACAACAAGCACCTGATCCATCAGCATCTACCTCTACCGTAGTTGCTGCCGATGCACGACAACCTGAATCATCATCATCAATGAATCAAACACCTCAACCAGCAGTTGAAGATTCTTCCCCCATTTCTAACAATGTTCCAACACCACCAGATTTTGACGGAAATGCCTTTTTCAATCCATTTGCTCCACCCCCAACCATTCCCGACTCAAGAGAATCTTCCTCGAGCAACATGGATCCGTCAAATCTGCATCACAACATTCAACACTACCCATCTACTTATAAATGGACAAGGGATCATCCGTTAGTTAATGTGATCGGGAATCCAGATAAACCAGTTATGACACGACAGAAACTCCACACAGATGGTGAAACCTGCATTTACGCTCTCACCGTTTGTCAAGATGAACCGAAAAATATTAAAGAGGCCATGACTTACGACAATTGGATTGAATCAATGTAAGAGGAGTTGGATCAGTTCAAAAGATTGAAAGTCTGGGAACTCGTTGAAAGACCAGATGGAGTTTATGTTGTTGGCTTAAAGTGGATCTGGAAAAACAAACTGGATGCTGAAGGAACGGTTATTCGTAACAAGTCACGGTTGGTTGCTAAAGGGTATAGCCAAGAAGAAGGAATTAACTTCGAGGAATCCTTTGCTCCAGTGGTTAGGCTTGAGGCAGTGAGAATGTTCCTGGCATACGCGGCTCATAAGAACATTATAGTTTACCAAATGGACGTGAAGACAGCATTCCTGAACGGACAACTTTGTGAAGAGGTGTATGTATCACAACCAGAGGGCTTCGTCGATCCAGAACATCCACAACACGTATACAGGCTTAAGAAAGCTCTCTACGGTCTTAAACAAGCCCCGAGGGCATGGTATGATAAACTCGTTGCATTCTTACTTGCCAATCATTTTTCTAAAGGATCTGTGGACCCGACTCTGTTTATACAAAAACACGGGGAGGACATTCTCATCGTATAAATTTATGTGGATGACATCATTTTTGGGTCTACCCATAAAAAGTATTCAAATGATTTTGCAAAACTCATGAAACAAAACTTTGAGATGTCCATGATTGGTGAATTAAATTTTTTCTTAGGATTACAAGTTCACCAATCACCTCGTGGTATATTCTTGAGTCAGTCTAAATATGCACAAGAGATATTAAAAAAGCATGGCATGACATCTAGTGACACCTATAACACCCCTATGTCTTCCTCATCCCCGAAGCTAGATGCTGACATACATGGGAAACCCACTGATCCTACAAATTATCGTAGTATAATTGGGTCTCTCATGTATCTCACCACTAGCAGACCGGATGTTGTATTTGCCACATACCTATGTTCACGCTATCAGTCTAACCCAACAGAAAAACATTTATCTGCTGTTAAAAGAATCCTTAGATACATCAAGGGAACCATTCATTTCGGGATCTGGTATCCAAAGGATTCTGGTTTTGCACTAACTGCTTTTTCAGATGCGGATCATGCGGGATGTATTGATACAAGAAAGAGCACATCCGGTGGTGTTCAATTCCTAGGTGATAAGCTGGTGTCCTGGCAGTCAAAGAAGCAAGATTGTACGTCTCTATCATCTACGGAATCAGAATATGTAGCCATGTCTGCCTGTTGTGCTCAAATCATTTGGATGCGATCACAACTGATGGATTATGGTTACATATTCAACAAAATCCCGATGTACTGTGACTCCAAAAGTGCTATCGCTATCTCGTGCAACACAGTGCAGCATTCCAAGTCCAAACACATCGCTCTCAGATATCACTTCATCAAGGAGCATGTGGAGCAGGGTACCGTTGAGTTGTATTTCGTGGGAACGGAACACCAATTGGCGGATCTTTTCACGAAAGCCTTACCTCATGATCGTTTTGTGAAACTGGTTCACCAAATTGGAATGAGATGTTTGACTCCTCAAGAATTAACAAACTTTCTCAAAAACAAATAAATGAGTCAAACATCCAAACTATATTTGTAAATATATTAAAAAAAAAAAAAAAAATGCAAGTACAAACCCTTATCCAACACTTTGTTCATTTTTTTCATGTCACTAATTATTTTTGAACACGTGTTGAGGGAGAGACATAATTTTTTCCAAAAGTTTTAAAATTGTACTTGCATAATTTCAGAAATTGTTGCTTCACAAGTTTAGGTGATAAGATTTTAAAGATGGAAAAGTTGTGTGCATAAAATGTCAAACATGAGACTTAGTGTTTGGATGATGGTGGTTTAGGACCTAATGTTCAAAGTCATCAAGGTTAGGGGACTATATGTGTAATAATTACAAAGTTAATTGGTAGATACTTAAAGTCAAGAAAATTAAATCACCACAGTTATTACTCTGCCAACTTCACCAACCGTATTCAATACACCCCACCCACCATCATCGACGGCTTACATTCATTCTGCATATCCGATCAAGATTTTCGAATTTTGTGAGTGTTCTTATGATTAACATGTGATTATTAAAGATGGTTTTGAACAAATTCTTGATCCAACGGCTAGAACAATCAGAATTGTAATATTTAGTTCTAGGGTTTTGCGTAAAATAGGGGATTTATGAATAAGAGTGTTTGTGTTGGAAATGATTGTACGATAATGATTTTACATTGTTTATGAACCTATATTGCATGCTTAATTACTCCCAGAAACCACTAATTGTTCTAATTGAATTTTAGGGTTTAAGCAACGATTTGGGGAAAACTTTGTGAATGTGTTATTGTATAATTTGTTTATTGAAAAGTTGTTGTTTGATGTTTAATTGAATGTTGGCATGCTTGGATTGTACCCAGAAACACTTTAAGTGAATTGATTAAGTTTAAGGGTTTATGAAGAACACGAACACCAGCAGTTTGATTCTTGCGTATTTGTGGTTCGTTTATGTTATAACTTAGCCAGAATGCTCATAATAGTCATTTAAGTTGTTTGTGAAAATCTGTGGACACAAATCATGAGTTATAATGAATCACGATAAAGATTTAAGTGTATGTTCATCGTCAAATATGTTCGTAAACTCTTGTACAAGAGTTTATCGAAGTTGGCCAAAATTATCGCAGTTGGGATAGTTATCGCAGTTGGGATAATTATCGCAGTTGAGATTCTTATCTTGATTGGTTTAATTATCTTGATTGACATAACTATCGCAGTTGGGATGATTATCGCAGTTGGATAATTATCGCAGTTGGGATGATTATCGCAGTTGGATAATTATCGCAGTTGGGATGACTATCGCAGTTGAGATGATTATCGCAGTTGGATAAATATCGCAATTAGGATACTTATCTTGATTGGATAATTATCGCAGTTGTCATAATTATCGCAGTTGACATTAATTATCGCAGTTGACATAATTATCGCAGTTGTGATCTGATATAAAATTTTGATCAATTTCCTTAGGTATATCCTTTTATACTTATTAAAATTAATCAAATTTTATAGAATTTGGCTAACTCTTGATAAAATTCTTTGACCAAGCATGTAATAACCAATCATAAATACAATAGGGTGCTATGTATTGTTTTTAAAAGCTAACAATTTTTCTAACAAACATGCATTATGTATATTCGTATATGATTGTTGATTCAGAAACACATCAATGGCAACTTCACAACAACAACCTCTTCCTGCTCTCACCAAAGATGAAGTCTTTCCTCGCGGGTATACTCTGGAAATTGGAAAGAACAATTCACGTGTAGAATTGGACAAGATCAAGTACTCTGACTCAAGTTGCCAGATTGCAGTAGAGATTCTCAAAGCTCATAAATGCAGGGATCTTCTTGATAGCTCAGACACAATTCCAGAGCTATACATTCATCAATTCTGGGATACCTTCACAAGAAGCAATGATGACAAGTATTTCACTTGTACACTGGATCGTAAGAAAATTAGAGTCACACCTGCTACACTCCGTAAAGCCTTAAAACTTCCAGATGCACCTGAACCTTCTAACCAATACCACCCGACACCTTCAGAGTCTGAGGTCATGCAATTCCTGGTAGACATTGGTTATGATGTTCAACCTGATACACCATTAACCACAATCTCCAAAGTCAATGCTAGATACATTCCTCAATCCTGGAGGACTATCTTCTTCATCATAACCCATTCCATAACTGGAAGAGATAGTGGGTTTGAGCATCCAAGACTTTCTCATCTTCAAGTTTTATGGGGATTTATGAACCAGGAACCAATTGACTTTGCTGCTCTCATTTGGGAAGACATATTGTACTTAATGCGAAAAACATCCAAGAAAATTCCATTTGTACGATACACCAAAGTTCTTATTAGCTATCTACTTGATCATGATCAAGACCTTGATAAGCGTCCTACTGATCAAGAGGTTCATGAGTACAGCATGGATAAAACCTTAAGCAAAGTCTACTTCCCAAAAGAAAGCACACGCAAACAAGGTGCACGGTTGCCAGAATTTCTGATGCCTGATGAGGTAAAAGAAACTAAAGCTTATTTTGATTACGACAAGGCATTCCGTGAACGTCGTGTAGGTCTTGCTAAGATGGTTGAAGAATCAGGATCTTCTAAGACTCGTTCTCGAAGTAAGACTAAGATGGGTAGTGCATCAAGTGTCTCTGAACCAAAGAAACAACATCCCCGAACCACTGTCATCAAAAGGAGAGTACCCAGTCAACCCCAACCAAAACCTGAACCGAATAGAATCGTTGATGAAGATACAGAATCTGACTCTGAATCATCTGAATTCGAAGAAGAACATGTCTTTATGACTGTTGAAGAGGTAGAACTTCACAACAAGATCTCTCAGGAAAATGCACAAAAGCAGAGTCTCAAATCATTAAAGAAAGATGAAGAGCGAAGGGCAAGGAAGGCAGTAGAGAAACAGAGAGAGTATGAGATGAAGCATGGAGCTGGAGGATCAGGAACCATTCATGAAGCTGCTTCGACCCAAGTTAATCCGGTTAATCAACCCGGAGGATCTGGAGCTGCATCAACCAAGGTTCAGCCCGATACGATTAATCAACTCGATAAGGCTGAATCGGTTTCTTCTCAGCAAACAAGTTCGGTTAATCAACCCGACTTGGGAGCACAGACTCAGGAGGAGAGGAAAAAGATCAGGATAGCAATATTGTTTTATCTGACAAGGAAATCTCTGATTCTATGTTTGACGACAATCCCGAGGAACAACCACGTAACGATGATACAGAAGATTGGAACATAGAAGAAGAAAAAGACATTCTGGGAGATAAAGCAATTAAAGCAGCCATGGATCTTGAGGAACAGGCAAGACAAGAGGAAGAAAGGAAACGTAAGGAGGATGCTCAAGCTAACCTGGAAGTAGATAGCTACATTCGTTCTCACACTCCAACACCTCCTCCTTCCCCTCCAAAGGACACAACCAAATCTGAACTGGCTATGGTCATTCATAACCCTCAACAGCAGCAAGAACAACCACCAGTTCAGCCCTCGTCTGTTTCATCACCCAAGACACCTCCTGGGTCACCGCCTAAGAATCCTACACCTCCACCCTCACCACATAAGGACTCAACAACTAAATCTGATGAACCAATTCCTTCACTAACTCCTTCATCTTCAAGATCCTCATCACCCAAATCTAAAGCAGCTATTTCTGAGAATATTCTAAAGGCCTACAAAGGAAAGAGCAAAAGAAGAATCGTCCATGTTACAAAAGTTGAAGTTGTGTCTCCTGCAGCAAAGAAACTTAAACAAGCAGTAAAGAGAGCACAAGCACAACGAGACAAACAAGCAACAACAAAATTGGCTGAAATGGAAAGTTTAGTCAAGAACTTGTCTCAGCAAGTGGAAGAGATGCAGGAAAGTAAGAAGAAGATAGATGAATTCCTTGGTTTTAATATCAAAGATCATATCACACGCAAGACAAGACATTTTGTCAAGCAATTTCTTCCTGATCTTCAACAAAACATAAATGAACATATTGATTCACAACTTGAAGACAAAATCAAAGAAGCCGTCTCATCTTCTTCTCAAAACAAACAGCTTCAAGATCTCACCACTGAATATATCGAGCTTGTGCTTCTCGACAGACTCTTTGAAATCACCTCTCCTTCTCAAGAAGAAATCAACCTGATTGCGGCTCTTCAAGCACACATTGAGAAGAAATCGTGCAAGGAAGTTGCTGACAAAGGAAAAAGTATTCGAGAGGACGACGAGGAAGATCAGGATCCAAACCCCGAACATAAGAAACACAAAAGCGGGTCTGGGATTCATATTCAGGAGCCAACTGGACATACAACGTCATCTCTACCTCCAAAACATCAATCATCTGGTCCTACTGAAACCTTACATCACTATGAGCATTTTACGGCTGATGATGTGGAATTTCAGCCACAAGACGATCAACCTCATTCACCACCATCACCACCAAAACCAAAGCCTTCCAAAGCCAAGTCATCACACAGCAAAAAGTCATCTAATGAACCAGCTGTTGTCACCTGGCTTGATAATGATAAGGATGAGCTAGGGAATGAATGGTTTGATCATCTAGCAAGTGCTCAGGTTCAGACTGACGAAGCATCCCGAGTTGAAGACAACACGTTTGCTGTTACTCAAGAGATCAAAAGAAGTCTTAACGTTAAAAAGATGACCAAACGGGAACTTCGTCGAATCAAGAACGATGCCTTCATTCTTCTGAAAGATAAATCCAACAGCGCAGCCGAACTTGAATATCATCTTGAAAACATTGCACGGGCAATGTCAAGTGATTTCAACTGGGCTAATCCAGACGTAGTCAGGGGAGTTGGCAAGAACCGACCTTTCATCACTGATTGGACTAAGCCGCTTCCCGTAATACGAAGATCTCATCATTCAGAAATTTCCTTCCAAGTTTTCTTCAACAACGATCTGGAACTTCTAAAGAACGGAGCGCAAGGAAAGAAAAAGTATGCTACGTCAATAACTTTCACACCAGCTGCTCACTACACACAATCAGCCATTGAAGAAGAAGCTATTAACAGACATCTGTTTGTTAAAGAGCTCGTGAAATATGATCGTGATGCAGAGTTGGGGATTCATCACTGGTATTCTAAACGACAAACCTGGTACAAGTACAAACTTGCTCTCCAGAAATCACGGGAACCAGTTTACAGTGATCTCAAAATAATGGCCGTTATCAATGTGAGCGGATCCAGAAGATGTGATTATATATTTCTTGAAGAGATCACAGTAAAAAGAATTGACAACAATCTCTACACATTCTCTGAGGCTGATTTTCCTGATTTGAAACTGAATGATATCGAAGACATGTATCTGATGAAAGTCCAAGGCAAACTGCAACATCTGACTAACGAGCTTCGATATGCACTCAGTACCTCTCTCTGTCATTACATCAGGAGAACAATCATCAAAGAACGTGTCGAAGATCTCCAGCTAGGTGTTGGAAGTTATCAGACTACGCTAAACCTTGTTGAACCGCAGTTCCTATTTAACAGCAAAAAGGACCCTCAATACACCATGCTACATAGACCAGTCTTTGGGTTCATTTACAGAAGCACAACAGATTTCCACCGTTTCATGGCATTCAATGAAATTCATAAGTTCTGTGACGATACCTTAAAGAGTGTACGTGATGGGTTAGCTAATCGGGTTCAAGATTCAGCGTTGGGAAAATCAAGAAGATGGAATTCTAAGGAGGTGCGACAAGTTAAGGAATTTATCTGGAAGATTGAAGAACGGTTATATCATCGTGATCAGATGAGGAGGCTAGAAAGCTATGTTGGGGGTCGTCCACCTTTCGCTATCAGACTATTTCAGCGGACTGACCCAGTATTCTCAACTTTTGGCAAAGGCGGTTGATGTAAGAATATATTATCATATTACATTATTCTTATATCATTATTCTTTCCATATTGGCCTATGCATTACGGCTTGTGCACACATAACAGTGTACAACCCGGACCTCAAAGAAAGGACCCTGAGGTACGCTTCAGTGCCTCAATCCTAAAAAAGGAGCGAAAGCTTCTTACTTATGAGCAGAATTAAAACCAGAATGTTTTCCAAAGTTTTTCAAACATTCTGCTCATAAGAACAAATATTCCCTTGTTAAGGGGGAGTATTTGAAAAAATAATCTTTGTTCTGAGAAAGATAAATGTTCTTGAAATTCTTCCCTAAAACTCAAAAACATCATATTTTAATCATAAACGTTTTTTTTCAAAAACATCATGAGTATGCTATTTTTGAGGGGGAGAAATAAAAGATGATTAAAATATGATGTCTCATTTGCTGGAATCTCGTGTGCTCAAACTCAGAATTGACTCTCGAATTGACGAATAGGAAAGTCAGTAGTCGAAAGGACATGTCCCGGACGGGTAATAATTTCAAGCCAGTTTAATTGGTGATGTAAGCGTGTCTCGCAAAGGACGTGTCTGAGTAGAATGTACCGATTTCGAGCGATAATCTTTGAATCTGATCTGGACGGGTAATAATTTCAAGCCAGTTTAACTGGTGATGTAAGCGTGTCTCGCAACGATCAGGTTCATTGAAAGTCAATCAATTCAAAAGTGCCAACTCTTTCCGGCATGTGCAAATTTCAAAATTTATTATTTATGCGCACATGTTAAGGGGGAGTATTTCTGAAAATCATCAAACTCTCAAGGTGTCAACAAAATGTTTTTACAATTATCGACACTTTGAGAGATTTTCAATGGTTTGGTTTATGGCATCATTAGGATAGTCATGGAGTGATAAGGTGACTAAGGTTAGGGAAAACCGTCCTATGATCCGCCAGAGCCGGAGGGATCTACCCCAGGACAATACCAATAGTTTAGAACTAGAAAGTCCTAGGTATGATATAAAAAGGAGAAAATGAATGAACGGAGAAAGAAGGGGTTGAAGAATTAAAAAGAAAAGCAAAGAAAAAGGGTGAAAAGAAATAGCCCTCCATTTGTTCAACCTTAGGGCAGACACGGGGTTCAATTCATAATCTACTGGTTGATGAGCATCACCGGTATTGAAGACTAAAAGACGTCATGGACCCAGTGACGCACTAATAAACCTTCTAAGCCACTCAAGTGTCTCTCAAAAGACATTTGTTTCATTCACACGGAGAACCCTTCATAATCTATCGACCTCTCATTACGAGAGTGTTGATATTGAAAAGGAGGCAATCTGCTCCACGCCTCCGATGACCAAATAAATGTGCACTAATTAAGTCTAGAGCCATGAGATTCATAAAAGATCTCTTAGGTACACTTAGTATTACTCTGTTGGTCTACATCATGGGCAGCAGATGTAAAATTAAGAAAGTGTCCTTCGCAGATCTTAGCAATCTGCCAAGAACATTCATGAGAGAAGTCACAATTGTGATTATCAATGATTGAATGGAAATCCTGCCAGAGCAACATCAAACAAATCTGTTAGCAGGTCACTTCGGTAACTCCTTGTGGGTTACGCTTAGTGTTTGCTCCAAATGGTCTACAGTCGTGGGGTGATCTCCAGCGACTCACTGAATCGTGGGTGCACTTCGGTGTGTCCGTGTAATCCCTTTCAGGGGAATACGGTTCAGAACGGTCTGGGTTAGGATTTGAGAAAGTCTTCACACTATGCTGTTGATGATCTCAAGTCTGAGCCTGTAAGTACCGGTTGGTTCGTGCTGTTGCTGCTGCTGCTGCTGTTGAGGAGCTGGAGTTCGACCATCAAGACTCCATTATGTTCATATCTTGAAGAAATGTTCTCTCAAAGACTCAGTAACATCAAAAGTTCAACATATGATATAGTAAAGTCTAAAGTTTAAGCACTTCAACCTTTCTCATGTTTTAAGATTGAAAAGTGAGAACAAGCTGCAGAAAACAAGTCAAAGACATATGAACATGATGGAGAAGACGAGAAGACAAGGGAGATTGGCAGATCGAGACAACATCATATCATCATTATTCAAGAACAAAGAAACAAAGATTATAAAGACGTCAGAAGCCAAAGAAGCAAAGAAGACGTCGAGCAACATTGATGATCAAGACTTAGGGGGAGATTGTTAGGAACATGTTTTAAATATTTACAAGTCTTGTTCATTTAGATAATATGTTGCACGTTTTGGGCTATATTGTTTATATTTAGAGTCCGGTCCATTAGTAGCCCATGGACCGGCTAAACCTTCTAGAAACAAATTAGTAAGAGGCGCCCTAAGTATTTGCCTATAAATAGAAGGCAAGGGCTCCTCATTTCATGTTGGTTTTTCATGCATTGTGCGAAAGCTCTGCTTGTTTGTAATTCGATTAAGTGAAAGCCTTCGATTCTTCTTATTCTCTTCTCTAGTTAGCTTATTAGCTTATTTCTCTTTATATGTAGCTTAATCTAGATAAGTAGTACGTGTTCTTATTAGTCATAACGAGTGTGTATTTGAGATATTAACGTGACCTACAATAATACTCCGTCTGCCCTCTTTACAACGCCATTTGCATTCTCTAGTATTCCATAGAGTTTCTCATTTGGACAATTTTCTTCCTTGAGTGCTTCCATTTGTGCCTCGAGGATTCTTGATGGTAATGGTGAAATGATTGTCATTCCTAATGATCTGACTCTCAAACGCTTGAGTCATTCTTTCCGGCTAAGGGCATCTGCCACAACATTAGCCTTTCCTAGGTGATATCGAATCTCATAATCATAATCACTAAGCAATTCCAACCAACGACGTTGTCTCATGTTAAGCTCTTTCTGATCAAGTATATACTGTAAGCTCTTGTGGTCGGTAAACACTACACACTTAGTACCGTAGAGGTAGTGCCTCCAAATCTTGAGTGCAAAAACCACGGCACCCAACTCTAAGTCGTGAGTGGTGTAATTCTTCTCATGAGTCTTAAGTTTTCGAGAAGCATAAGCTATCACCTTCTCGTTCTGTATTAATACTGCTCCAAGTCTCTTGTGCGAAGCATCACATTATACCACGAAGTTCTCAATCCCTTCGGGTAGTGCCAAAATTGGCGCACTACAAAGCTTTTGCTTCAATAACTGAAAAACGGACTCCTGTTTCTTTCCCCACTTGGATTTTTGGTTCTTCTGTGTCAACTTGGTCAAAGGTTTAGCTATCTTGGAAAACCCTTCAATGAACCTTCTATAATATCCGGCAAGTCCTAAGAATTGACGAATCTTTGTTGGAGTCTTGGGCATCGCCCAATCTTTGACAACCTCGATCTTTGTAGGGTCAACCTGTAATCCTTGACTATCAATAACATGACCCAGAAATTGTACTCTTCGGATCCAAAAATCAAACTTTGAAAATTTGGCATACAATTTCTCTTTCTTGAGTAGCCCTAAGATCGTTTTGAGGTGTCCTCTGTGCTCTGCTTCGTTCTTAGAGTAAATCAAAATGTCGTCGATGAATACAATCACAAACTTATCCAGATACGGCTTGCATACTCTATTCATGAGATCCATGAATACCGCAGGTGCATTGGTTAATCCGAATGGCATTACTTGAAACTCATAATGACCATAACGAGTTCTAAATGCTGTCTTCGGGATATCTCCCTCCCGAACTCTAAGCTGATGGTAACCTGATCTCGGGTCGATCTTTGAGTAAAAACTAGAGCCTTGCAATTGGTCAAACAAATCATCTATTCTGGGAAGTGGGTAATGATTCTTCACCATTAACTTGTTTAGCTCTCGATAGTCTATACACATCCTGAAAGATCCATCCTTCTTTTTCACAAACAAGACCGGTGCTCCCCAGGGCGAGGAACTCGGCCTAATGAATCCTTTGTCTAAGAGCTCTTGCAACTGGTTAGACAACTCTTGCATTTCTGATGGTGCTAGTCGATAAGGTGCTCTTGCGACTGGTGCAACTCCTGGCACTAAGTCAATCTAAAATTCTACTTGGCGAGTAGGCGGTAATCCAGGCAAGTCTTCGGGAAAGACTTCTGGAAAATCTTGGACAATCGGTACATCTTCAAGTCGTTTCTCATCTGACTTCTTTTCTGTTATATGTGCCAAGAAAGCATAACAACCCTTCTTTATGTATTTCTCGGTTTTAATGCATGATATGATACTGAGTCTAGTTCCACTTTGTTCACCACGAATGATCAAGGTTTCGCCGTCGTAAGGAAGATGAACAACTTTCTCATCACAAATGATTCTTGCATGATGTCTAGATAACCAATCCATACCGATAATGACGTCGAAACTTCCAAGTCCTACGGGCATGAGGTCTATATTGAACGGATGATTTAGGAAATTGAGTGTGCAACCACGGATAATGGTGTTGGTGCCAACTAAGCTACCGTTAGCTAGTTCGATGTGGTAAGGAGTGTCTAGTGTGGTTGGTTCGATGTTGAGTAAGGGTGCAAATATAGTAGAAACAAAACTTCTATTGGCTCCTGAATCAAATAAAATGGATGCATAACAATTATTGATGAGGAACGTACCCGTGACAACATTCGGGTCCTCCTTGACATCTTCTCCTCCTATAACATAAACTCTTCCTCTAGCTTTTCCACCTTGGTTCCCGTTTCCTTGATTCTTCCTTTTTGGACAATCACTCTTGAAGTGTCCTTTCTCTCCACAGCCAAAACATGTCACTGGGGGTCTTTGATTATCAGCCACAATTGGAATCTTGCAATCCCTGTTCGAATGACCAACTTTCTTACAGTTACCACAAGGATTAGGACAATTTCTAGGGTTATGATGACTTTGACACTTGTTGCACTTGGGTAAGGTACCATTGTAACCCTTCTTTTCTGCAGAGCCTGTAGCATAAGCCTTTGCAACTTCTTGTCTCTTTGGTGGTTGTTGAGTAGCATTGCCACTTTGATTGTTGTCCCACCTTCTCTTGTTGTTGTTGTTATTAAAGTTGGTATTGTTTCGGTTGTTGTTATAGTTGTTGTTGTTTCAGTAGTTGTTGGAGTTGTTATTGCGGTTATTGTTGTTGTTGACAGTAGTTCCCTTTTTCACTACTTGAGCCATAAGCTTCTGAGATATTCTGATTGCTTCGTCCAGTATGTGTGGATCAAAAGAAATTACATCCCCACGGTTGCTGTGTGGTAGCCCACCAATGAAGTTTTCCAATAACTTTTCGTTATCTGGAACCATAGTTGGACGTAGCGCGGCCAACTCTTGAAATCTCCTGATGTAGGTTTCGATCTCATTACCTATAGTCACCAACTCATAAAACTCTGTTCCTAACTTCTTCACCTCGGTGCGTGGACAAAACTTCTTACTCAGTAGCTTCTTGAATTCTTCCCACGTAAGTTTGTAAGCATTTTCCATATCAATAGGCTGTGCATAAGAATTCCACCATGACATAGCTTCATCAATGAGTGTACCGGTAGCGAACTTTACCTTGCTGTCATCTGGACAATTGCATAGAAGAAATACAGATTTCGTCTTCTCAAACCAACGGATCATAGCAGTGGCTCCTTCAGAGCCTTTGAATTTTATGGGATCGCCACTCTTAAAGTCCTTGTATGTACATTTATGAACATTAGTACCATTAGCAGCCAGTCCTGCAGCTTCCGCTTTTTCTGCCCGAGAGGCTACAGCCTCTCTTTCAACTACTAGTGCTGCCTCTATACTGTCGGCAACAAGTTTTCTTATATCAGCAGGTGTCATTGCTTGAGTAGTTTTCTTTGGCGGCATGATTCTTCATAATCACAAAAGATAACAATAATGAGAATCTCACAAATAGAAATGATCATAATGCACAATATACAACAACAACTTGTATAAATACAATGAAATCACAATGAGAAACAACCACGAAATATCATAAATATAATCACAACGCACATGAATATAATACATGAAAATTTCGGTCTACATGGACCGATATCATAGATAGCACAACCAATCCTACATAGTAGAGTCAACACTTGATACATTTTGTTTGTACAACAACCAAAAGACATACAAGTTCTTTAACACCCCGTGACTAAGATAATAATAGTAAAAGCTAACATGATACAAGTCTAGTCTAGGCATCTCCTGGTGCTCCGCCTGATCCACCATGAAGCTCGCGGATCTCTATAGCCATCCTGACCACAATCTCCTCTAGATGCTGAATCCTAAGCTGATTAGTAGCATCCCTGCTCTCCAAAGTAGCAATCTTCGCACGTGCTTAAACTAACTCACCTGCCTGTCGATGCTGCTCCTCCTGCGACATCTGGGCTCTGTCAAACAACTCTGGCATCTCCTGTCTCAACTCAGTGATGTGCTCACGATCCTCCTGCTGTCAAGCCTCTAAACCCTGATAGGAAACATCAATGGATACCCTGCCTAAAAGCAAACCCTCAATCTCCTCCTCCATCGCCTCAACTCGGCTCGATGGAATCTCCTCTAACTCACCTAAGGCCCTGTCAATCTGCTCCTACTGATGATCTAATCGTGTCTCAAGTGTAGTAGCAGTAGGCTGTCTAGCGGCAGCAGCTCTGGAACTCTCACCGACCTCAAACCTACTAGGTGGTGCTGTCTCTGTAGCCTCAGTAGTAGCTGGTGATGGTGTATCAAGTTGTGCATGCTTCTTGAGCCGCAAGTCAGATATAGGTGTAGGGTCTCTGAGGTGTGATGGTTCTGATGGTGGTCCAAATAATGGTGAAGATGGGGATACTGATGATAGAGAGGATGGTGATGATGGTGGTGATGGTGTACGGAACACTACACTCTTTCGCGCTGTCAAGCAACGTCTGAGTGGATAAGATGGAGTAAATACTCTGGGCCAAACACTGGTGGTAGGGGTAAGTGATGATGGTGGTGGTAAAGGTACATAAGCAGCAGGTGATCTAGGAGTAAGACGACGAACTCTCTTCCTAGCAGTGAGCTTCATACGAGGCTCATCCGGACGTAGTCGGTATACCCGACCGAAAGGTATCAGCTGTCCTGCCTGGATGATAGGGACAACTCTAGCCCCACGGTGAATCAATGGTGACAAGAGTGGTGTAGGTGCAACTTCGCCCTCCTCGAAGGGTTCAGTCTCAGCATCGGATGGTAGAGGTGATGAGTTTGGTGTAGGATCAACTGATGCTAGCACTATAGTAGGTGGTGACTAGACATCATCCATGTCAGAGTCTGAAGTGATAATGATAGGATGAGTATCTGTAGACATCTCTGTGACAATCGACGCGAAATGAAAGTAAATAACCCGCATAATGTATGTATGAAACCGCATGTATAGTGGATATGCACTTATGATGGAATGATGAGATGCTATGATGATGTGGTTATAGTCTAGGGTATCATGGACAACCTAGTTTGCTATAACCTTAGCTCTGATGCCAATCTGTCACACCCACAAATATTTGACTGCCATAGCATCACAGTTACAGTTATATTGAACGACCTAAAGTGTCGTTTTAAAAATATATCGTTTGATTATATAAAACATTCAGAGTTTACAAAAGCTAGGTCCCAAAAGATGAATCAAATTTGCGGAAATAAGTTTGTTACAAATCAAACGATAATTAAGTGCATAAAATACAAGTGACACGCGTCGTCCCCGCGACTCCAAAATATGTCCACATGCATGCCATGATACGAGTACCTTAATCACCTGAAAATACATTGCTAAAAATGGTCAACAATAATGTTGGTGAGAATCATAGGTTTATGTAAATGAATGGTTTCTACGGTAACCACAAGTATAAAGTGAATGACATAAATGCCACATAAAAATAATACATTAGCTCTTAAACTCATGACCCCGAAGCTAGACTGAAATAAATGCCCTAAGCTGAGTGCTTTGCCAGACACTCTGATATGATACAAATGAAATGCGTTCGTATGACTAGTTGGAGCTACTAACCCGAACGGAGGCGTCACCCTCAATAGAACTATTTACTCACTCTCGCTTACTCCGTAATTAACGGTTCATGATAAATAAAAAGGGGACTTTAATATGGGCAATGATGTAACTTAAGCAATGTAAATGAATTTGATACTTTGGTCCGTATGAAAAATTGGTGCAATGTATTCTCCCCCGCAAGTTTAGAAATGAAAATATAAATTGAAAACGGGGCTATGAAAACTCACCTGATGCAATAGTAATGATGACAAGAGTGGATACACTGAAATGAGGCACGATCGCTAACTGCAACCTAATATGAATGATATGATCTAATGTAAGTCATGAAATGATGCTACACATGCAAATACGTATGTTATCGATACCACTTGTGAAATTTGGAAATAACGTTTATCGTCGAAAAATATATTTTTGACGTCTTGTTAAGTTATAAAATATTTTACGTGTATATATATTGTAACGATATCCTACGATAGTCGTTTGGTGAATTATTGGAAAAATAGAGTTTTACGTCGTAATTTAATATTTTCAACCATAAATAGAAATGACTAAGTAGCCTCGCAAAACTAGTCGTAAGTTGTTGAATATTGAGTGTTAGGAAACGATCTTCGTGTTTTTAGAAAGCTTGTAACAATATCTTAAATTCGTATCATCTAACTTTTGTCCATACGTGTCCCGATCATAAAGAAAAATAATCGTCAAGTTAGTTAGTCGGCAAAATTTACTGTTTTTGTGCAGTTTTCGGGTATGTTTGAAAGGTTGTATCTTATTCGTTACAAGTCCGGTTGACAAACGGCTGATCAATTTGGAAAATAGGTCGGGAGTACTTGATTTCACTTCAAAAGGTTAATGTCTCAAACGCACTCGATCATTGAGAAAAATGGCTCTAAACATGGTCACTTGCAAAAACAGTTTTACACTTAGAAACATTTCTAATAAAAGCTGATAAAAATGGTGTTGTGAACGTCGGGTTTCAAACGCTTATATCTTGGTCGTTATGAGCTCGTTTTCTACGTTCTTTATATCCTCGGCTTCGTATTATAGTGAGCTAATATATTTTTGATATGTTGGCTTGTCTAGATCGCTTTCAACGCCTCGTTTTACCCATGGAAAATGGTGTAACAGCACACATTTTTCAGAAAATATAATTTTCGTCGTCAAACTTAGAATTAACGTATCTTTCTCGTCGTAAGCTCGTTTTTACTCATTCCAGCGGCCATGGCTTCGTTTTTGAGTGCATTTTCTAAATATGTAAACCAAAATAACCCATGGTCTACTGATTTTTCCAGAAATTGCAAAAATGGACAGCACCTTGTTTATATCTTGTTAAAACCATTTTTACTAGCTCAATACTTGTTCAAATCACTTCCAATCAACACCAAGCTATTCTAAAACCTACCATACACCTTCTTAGAGTGTCATGGGTTCCTAATCTTCACCAAGAATAATGGAGCTCACAAGATTACTCATAAAATTCATTAAACTCATTTTAGTGACAAAAATTAGTGTTAAGTGGTATATAACATATGCATATTTGCATGATTTGCTACTAGAACATCAAAATAGATTAAATGAAAGTATGTAAGAGTAGAAAATTTATTTGGACACTTACTTGAGGTTTGATGAGTTTTTGGAGCAAAATACTTAAGTAACCATGAAGTTTTTATTTCAAAACCTTAACTAGGGCACTAATAGAACTTGAAATACTTGATCTTGAAATTTTTGATGAAATTTTCTTCTTTTTTTGTTCTTGGCCGAAACACATAGAGAGTGGGAGAGTTGAGAGAAAATTTTGCTAGTTAAATTTGTTACTTGTATGTATTTTTAGGTTGATGTAAGTATAATATCTAGTAGTAGAAAATTTGGTCAAGGTAATCAAGTGCAATTTGGACTTAGGGGGGAGCAAGGGGGCGGCAAACAAGGGGAAGGAGGGAGAGGTTGTGTGCAAATTAATGTTGTTGTCTAAAGATGTAAGATTTAGTTATATTTAGTTAAGGTATTATGTGTTACCGGGTATCGAGTTAGCTAGAAATAAATCTTGACGGAACAAAATAAAGTATGACGAAGTTTTAAAAAATATAAAATCACATTTCTTGCAAGAATCGGGTGTCCAACTAGTTATCGTGTTGAAATTTCGCAAACCGTCATAGTTAAAAGCTTTTAACGATGTATATAGTAAATGATTTCAAAACTCCGGGTAAACTAATAATATAATTTTTATATCATTATAATGAGTGTGAAAATATATTAGGACTATGGTCTGGAGTGTCGGGTATATTGTTCGTAGTAAATGATTGAGTGGTAACGTTTATTAAATAATTAAACATACGTTAATTGAAATTATGCAAACCCATGAATGTCCTAACATGCAGATGATGTTACTGATGATATGTAGACTACTCTAGTCTATATGATATATCCTAGTGATGATCCATGAATACGCGGCTAAACACTTAAGGTTACGCGAATTTTGAATACCCGTAAACCTAGTTTACGAAATGATGAATGATAACCATGAATAGTGATTTCCCTCCGGGAATGAATAGTATTTTATGAATAGTAAAATTTTTGAAAACATCTCAAAGTCGCAAACTGACTTCAAAAATGATGAATAGTGAAATGATGAATAGTAGTATGTGAATAGTAAATCTCAAAGTTTGAAAAATGACCTGGAATTACGATTTGTCACATTCCTTTAACTTCGAGACTAGATTTTCAGGTTAGGTTTCTTCTACATTCCATTTTTTGATCACTTAGAATGACACCAGACCATATAGATAGCGTGATCACTTAGAATGGCACCAGACCATATAGGAAGCTTTATATGAGTTTTGTAGGAAATATAACATCCCCGGCTATCTTTAACCGGAGTTGCCCGGCGTTCGGGATATTATTAGGGATGCACCGGAGGGGAGGATAGGTGTTTATACTAGGTTTTATGAGTTGGTAAATTTTAGAATCCCTCTTTCGCTATTCTTATTACGCGTTTTGGAGTATTTCCAGATCCACCTTTCCCAGTTGTCCGTTCTAGCGGCGTGTAGGATTAGTCATTTTGAAATCCTCTGCCGCGTCCATGGTGGTACTCCCACTGTTGCCCTTTTTAGGAAATTTTACTATGCCGGTATGAACAACGGCTGGATGACCTTAGAAAAAAGAAAAGGTCCTAAATCCTTAGTGGTCCCCGTCTGTTATACTGCTGCTCTTGATTCGGTCAAGAATTGAAAGGACCGCTTCATCTTTGTGAAACGAACCATTTTCCCCCTTTCCATTCCGTGGTACGAAAAAGTGTCGATTGATCGCGACCCTCCCTCTTCTGACGCGGATGTGGATCAAGAGTTGTTGCGGCTCCTTGATACCCGTAGGGCCGCTTTCAAAAAGTATCCGAACGCTTTTTTGAATGTTATAGGGTTGAGTCAGACCTGGGATGATGACACCAGCCGTCCGACATTTTTATGGTCGGATGATTCGGGTGGGTTGCTAGATCTGTCTTATTATTATTTTTTATGTGTGTGCGTCGGCATCTGACCATGTACTTTGATTTTTGCAGAGATGGATTTGTTTGCCTTCATCAGTCAGCCGAATCCCTTCAAGGTGGCGACCGGGGAACGTAATTTAAAGGAGGGTGAGCCCACCTTGAGGGCGGAGACGGCGTCCCGTGTTGTTGAGCCGACGAAGAATGTGATTACTGTGACGGCTCACACTGTGGTGCATGAGCTGGAGGCTGCCAAAGCCAGCAAGAAGTCGGAGAAAAAGCGGGAAACCATTAATGCCCCCGAGAAGCCCCAGAAGAGAAAAAGGCTTGCTCCGCTTTCCCGTAAGGAAGCCGCGGCTGGGTCGGGTATGCCTTGCTTTTATATATACATACATATATACATATATATATATATATATATATAATATATATATATATACATATATATATATATATATATATATATATATATATATATATGTTTCTTTTTTGCCGAGTATGTTGCCTGTACTGATATACTTATTGTTGTTATTTTTCAGGTGGTCCTTCCGCGGAAGATCCTCTTGTGCTTGATCTTCAGGATGAGTCTGGCGATGGGTTAGAGCGCTCTGCTCCCCACACCGATGATAACATCATGAAGAACCCCACTGTTGTTTCTTCTGATTCTGCTACTCCCGCCCATCAAGATTCTAAGGGTAAGGCCTCCGAGACTTCTTATCCGGACCCTACTAAGTCCGTCAACCGTGAGTCTCTTAGCCTGTTTGTTGAGACCTCAAACCCGGATCATGCCAAAGATGCGTCTGAACATGTTGAGGCCGGGGTTGAGAGTGTTGTTGATTATGAGGACTTCTATCAGTTCGTTTCTGCTGACATTGCTGAGGCCTCGTCTACTTATGTTCTGAAGTGGCTACCTACCAATGGGTTCAAGATGGATAACCCTTGGGTTTGCCGTAGCTTCGTAGATAATCTTGCTACGCCTGGTATGTGTCCGAGCTCCGCAACATGGCAGCTAAAGACCTGTTGGATCAATACAATCTACTCACTTCTCAGCAGGTTTATATGAGTTCGGAGGTTCGTCTTAGGTTGGAGTACGAACTCTGTTGGGAATTAAATGTTCTGAAGATTAATATTGGGAATTAAATGTTCACAAGGTTAGTTCTGCTCAAGGAAATACACTAAGTGTCATTCTACTGCTAGTGTATTTCATTCTACTGCTAGTGTTAGAGATTCTGCTGCCGCAAGAATACTACTGCTAGAGTATCAGATACTACTACTGAAGTGATAAGTATCGTGTATTCTACTGCTGACTGGATAAGTATGAAAAAGATATTTGTGTATAAAAGTCAAAGATATACGATAGATAATATCTTTGATATGTGATCAGTCAACAAGTTGTGTACACAGATACAAGTTGTATCTTAGTTACTGACACACACAAGCTAGCAAGTAGTCGAACACTCAAGTGTTCATGTGCTTAGATATTTACATAGATAGAGAGTTAGACATTAGTTAAAAAGGGTGTCTAAGTGTTGAAAAGTGCAAAATGTGTAACTATTAGAAAAACTAACTGAGTTGACAGAACAAAATAGAAAATAGTTTTTCTTTGTAATAGAGATTCAAGGTTTTGTAACCCTAGTGATAGTGAAGATCACTCGTATTATTCTCAATAATATTGAATCATTTGGTGTTAACATTCATTGTTCATTATCAAATTCAACAACCACCACTGTTCCATTTCCAATAACAACAACCTTCTAAGTGTGGTTAAGTAGATTCCGCATACTTATTCATATTAACTCAAAGTATCATATACACACGTTACAAAGGACTAACATCCTACCAAGTGTATTCGAACATCCTTGCAATTGGTATCAGGGCAAGGCTGATATTTTTGATTTAGAAGAAGAAGAAGAAGAAATGGACATGGAGTCCATTCAGAGGAATGTTGCTGCAAAGTTACCAATGCTCAAATAGAATGAGTTTGAGATGTAGAGGCTGAGGATAGAGAAATATTTCCAAGTGCAAGATTATACACTTTGGGAAATTATTGAAGATGGAAACTTTTACAAGCCTACAACCACTACATCACAAGTTGAGGGTAAAGATGAAGTAACTGTGCTGATCAACCCAATAACTGGAGAAGAGAGGATAAAGAAGAAGAATGACCTCAAGGCCAGAAGTATGCTGATGATGACCATTCCAAATGATCAACTTTTAAACTTCAGCAAGTTCAAAGATGCCAAGTCATTATTTTAGGCCATTGTTGCAAGGCATGGTGGGAATGAAGCCACCAAGAAGATCCAGAAGACTCTTCTCAAGAAGCAGTTTGAAAACTTCTCTTCAACCAACAATGAATCACTTAACCACATGTTTAACAGGCTTCAGAGAATTGTGAGCCAACTTGCTATTCTTGGGGTTGAAATACCTCAAGAAGATTTAAACTCAAAATTTCTGAGAAGCTTACCTGAAGAGTGGGCTGTGCATGTTGTTGTCTGGAAAAACAAGCCAGACATTGACACTATGAAACTAATGGACTTGTATAGCAACTTTAAGATTGTGGAACAAGATTTGAAGAAAACTGGAGGTACTAGATCAAGTACTGGGAACATGGCATTTATGTCATCTCCTAGTACCTCAAATCCAGTTGAAGATATCAAGGTTGATGTTGGTGTTGGTACTGCTAGTTCATCAAGCAGTACTATTGGTATAATGGTTGAGAAGACTTGTTGTGCTTTTCTAACAAGTCAGAATGATGGGTCCATGCTTACTCATGAAGACCTCCAAGAAATCAATGATGATGATTTGGAGGAGATGGACCTAAAATGGCAAATTTCTCTTCTTAGTATGAGGGCTAAGAAGTTCTATCAAAGGACAGGGAAGAAGCTCACAATCAGTAGCAATGATACTGCTGGTTTTGACAAGTCAAAGATAGAATGCTACAACTGCCACATGATGGGGCACTTCTCAAGAGAATGCAGAAGAGTAAGGCAGCAAGATAGCAAGAACAGAGGTTTTGGAAGCAAGTCCAAAACAGGGGAGGTTACTGAGCCAAACTCAAAAGCTATGGTAGCTATTGATGGCTTAGGTTTTGATTGGAGTTTCATGGTTGATGAAGAAGAAGCTTCTTCTCAGATGGCACTCATGGCTTTCTCTACTGAGGTACAATCTGATAAAGTTTGTTCAAATAATTGCACTGCTCTTAAAGATTTAGAAACTTTAAGAAAACTTTATGAAGATCAAAGGACAAAACTAACCAACAATATTCATAACTTAACTAACCATAAGAGAGGTTTAGCTGTTCTAGAAGAGCAAATACTACACTATAAGGCCAATGAAGCTACTTTTACTGATGCCAAAATTCTTCTTCACAGGGAAATTATAATTCAAAATGTTGACATTAGTAATTTGAAAGCTGAGCTAGATAGGATTAAGAAAGCCAAAGAAAACATTCAATTAAGTGTAGAAACATTAGAATATGCCTCTAAAGGTGTAACCAACATGATTGAATGTCAAGTAATCAACAAGGCAAAATCTGGGTTAGGATACACGAATGTCCCACCTCCTTATAGAGGAATCCCAACACCCCCAGGGATAGACCTAGAGCATACAGCCTTAGCTGAATTTCAACTACCAAAGTTACAATATGGTGTTCAGCCAAAAGCAAATGTAGTTGTTGATGAACCTAAGAAAGTAAGTGAGAGTTTAATTAAAACTTCACTTCATGAGGACAAGGTGTCCTATGATAGGAAATCAGATGGTCTAATCATAGAGGACTGGATATCTGATGATGATGAAGAAGAACAGGTTATGTCTAAACCTGATGTGGTTAAGAAAGCAGGAAAAAATGTTCCTAAGATAGTCAAAAATGATACTGATAGGCCTAAAATCAATGTTAAACATGTTAGGCAACCAGTAAGATATTGTGAACAATATAGACCCACAAGCAAGCCTAAAGATAACCAAAGAAATTGGAATGGCCTTAAGTCTCACCAACTAGGTGATGACTTTGACTTCTATAACAAAGCTTGTTTTATTTGTGGAGATTTTGACCATCTTGCAGCTTTCTGCAACCAAAGGGTATCTGGGTATACAAAAAATAGGGTGAATTTAAAAAGGCATACAACTAAAAGTCACTCTAATTTTACAAGAACCACACCCACAGCAGTTTCATTAAAGTCTGGACCAAAAGCAGTTCTTACTGCTAGACCAAAAATTTCTACTACTAGACAAGCAGTTTCTACTTCCTGACCTTTTTACTCTGTTTACCCAAAACCAGCAGTTCAAAATGCAAAAATAACTTTCAAATATGCATCTAAAACTGCTCAAAGGCCTTTTCAATCAAAAGCAGTGGTCCAAAAATAAATTTTGAAAACAAAGGGTACAACTGCAAAGCTAGCAGTTCATACTGCTAGGCAAACAGTTCATACTACTGCTAGGGAAAAGAGGGCAAATGCTGTTAAGGTCTCAACATGTTGGATTTGGAGACCTCTTAAATCCAATGGTGCATCAACTGTTCTCAAAAGATTTAACTACATTGATGCACGTGGCAAATCCAAGTCAGTAATGGCCTGAATTCCCGAAGAAAACTAATTCCTTTATTTATGTGCAGGGACATTCACAAGAAGATGATGAAGATCAAGGCTATTCAGATAGTGGGTATTAAAGGTACATGACAGGCAACATGTCTTATCTTTCAGACTTTCAATCAATAGATGGAGGATATGTTACCTTTGGAGGAGGAATTGGAGGCCGAATTACTGGTAAAGATACTCTTAAAACAGGTAAATTAGATTTTAAAGATGTGTACTATGTGCAAGAGCTTAAGTATAATCTTTTTAGTGTCTCATAAATGTGTGACAAAAAAAACAAAGTTCTTTTTACTGACACTGAATGTCTTGTGCTTTCTTCTGATTTTAAGATGCTTGATGAAAGTCAAGTACTTCTTAAAATTCCAAGAAAGGGCAACATGTATAGTGTTGATATGAAGAAGATTGTTCCTAAAGAGGCACTTACTTGTCTAGTTGCAAAGGCCACATTGGATGAATCTATGAAATGGCATAGGAGGCTTGGTCACATAAATTTCAAAACCATAAATAAAATTGTTAAGGATGGTTTGGTAAGAGGTTTACCTCAAAAACGATTTGAAAATGACCAAACATGCATTGCTTGTCTTAAAGGCAAACAACATAAAGCCACTTGTAAGCCCAAGATTTTTAACTCTATTGATCAATCATGGTTTATGCTTCATATGGACTTATTTGGACCTATAAATGTGAGTAGTATAAAGCATAAAAGATTTTGTCTAGTTGTTACTGATGACTATAGCAGATTTACATGGGTTTTCTTTTTAAGTTCTAAGGATGAGACTTCTAGTATTCTTAAGACATTCATTACAGAGATAGAAAACCTAGTAGACAAGAAAGTAAAAGTCATTAGATGTGATAATGGGATAGAGTTTAAGAATAGAGTTATGAATGAATTCTGCAAGGAAAGAGGTATTAGGAGAGAATTTAGTGTTGCTAGAACCCCTCAACAGAATGGAGTAGCTGAGAGGAGAAATAGAACACTCATAGAAGATGCTAGAACCATGTTAGCTGACTCTATGTTGCCTATCACTTTTTGAGCTGAAGCAGTTAATACTGCTTGCTATGTCCAGAACAAAGCTTTAGTAGTTAAATCTCACAATAAGACATCATATGAGCTTTTTAGAGGTAGAACTCCTGCAATAGGATTTCTTAGACCTTTTGGATGTCATGTGACAATTTTGAATACCTTAGACCATCTAGAAAAGTTTAACGGTGAAGCAGATGAAGGATTCTAAGTTGGATATTCTCTCAATAACAAAGCATTTAGAGTATACAACTCAAGAACTAGGAGAATAAAGGAAAACCTGCATGTGGAATTTTTAGAGAACAAATCCAATGTAGCAGGTGAAGGTCCCAAATGGCTATTTGATCTTGATTCTCTAACCAAATCAATGAATTATGTGCCTGTTATTGCAGAAACTAATGAATTTTCAGGTTCAAAAGCTGATGATGCAACAAATGAGGCAGGGTTAGAAAATGAGACATATTAAGATTATGTGATGATGCCAATATGGACAAGTGTGGATTCAACTTCAATAAATGATGAACCTTCTTTTGATAAAGCTAAAGAAGGGATTGAAGGTGAAAACAAGGAATATGGAACTAAGGAATAAGAGAATCCAGTTAACAGTTCTAAAGATGATAGTACTGCTGAGACAGAACAAGATACTGCTAGGCCAAAATTTTCTATTGCTAGGCCAAATGTTTCTACTGCTGGCCCATCAGAACCAAATGAAGCAGATTTCTCAGAAGATGAGATGGATTTGAATAATCTCCCACCTAACTATCATGTTCCTACTACACCACACACAAGGATTCACAAAGTCCACTCCCTTAACAATGTGATTGGAGATGTATAATCAGGGGTGAAGACAAGGAAACAACTGATGTCTTCAGACCAACAAGAGCTTCCTGATGCTCTATAAGCTTCAAAGCAGCATGAGTATTCAAACTCTTGCTTATTTGTATGTTTTCTCTCACAAGCAGAACCCAAAAATGTTCTTAAAGCCTTAGATGATTCAAGCTGGGTAGAAGTTATGCAAGAGGAGCTTCTCCAATTCAAGATTCAGAAGGTATGGGTGCTAGTTGATTTACCCAAGGGTGTGAGGGTAATTGGCACAAAATGGGTTTTCAGAAATAAAAGGGATGAAAGGGGCATAGTGATTAGAAATAAGGCTAGACTTGTAGCTCAAGGGTACACACAAGAAGAAGGGATAGACTATGAAGAGGTTTTTGATCCAGTAGCAAGAATAGAATCCATTAGACTATTTTTGGCTTATGCTTCATTTATGGGCTTCACTGTGTATCAAATGGATGTCAAGAGTGCTTTTTTATATAGTACTATTGAAGAGGAGGTGTATGTCTTACAACCTCCTGGTTTTATTGATCCAGAACATCCAGACAAGGTGTACAAGGTAGTCAAGGCTCTTTATGGCCTTCATCAGGCACCAAGGGCAAGGTATGAAACACTGGCTTCCTACTTAATTGAAAATGGATTTCAAAAAGGCAAGATTGATCAGACATTATTCATCAAGAAGCACAAGTAGGATCTTTTGCTAGTGCAGGTGTATGTGGATGATATCATCTTTGGATCTATAAGGAAGGAGATGTGTTTAGAGTTTGAGAAACTTATGCATGATAAGTTTCAGATGAGTTCCATGGGGGAACTTACATTCTTTTTGGGTCTACAAGTTAAGCAATCAAGTGAAGGCATTTTTATCAGCCAAGATAAATATGTTGCAGAGATTCTAAGAAAATTTCAATTTGCTGATTCAAAGGTAGCAAGCACACTAATGGACTCTGAGAAGCCACTTCTAAAAGATGTAGATGGAGAAAATGTGGATATACACACATACAGATCTATGATAGGTTCTTTGATGTATCTCACATCATCAAGACCTGATATCATGTTCTCTGTTTGTGCTTGTGCAAGATTTCAAGTAACTCCTAAGGTTTCTCACTTAACAGCTATCAAGAGGATTTTTAGATATCTCAAGGGTAAACCTAGGTTAGGTCTATGGTATTCTAGGGAATCACCTTTTGACTTGGTAGCATATTCAGATAGTGATTATGCAGGTGCAAGCTTGGACAGAAAGTCAACAACTGGAGGATGTCAATTCCTTGGATGTAGACTTATTTCATGGCAGTGTAAGAAGCAAACAATTGTGGCAACTTCAACAACTGAAGCTGAATATGTAGCTGCTACAAGTTGCTGTGGTCAAGTCCTTTGGCTTCAAAACCAACTTCTTGATTATGGGTACAATTTCATGAACACTGTCATATATATTGATAATAGTAGTACAATTGGCATAATTAAAAATCCATTGCAACACTCTAAAACAAAACACATTGAAATTCGACATCATTTTATTAGAGACTGCAATGAGAAAAAGTTGATTCAAGTTGTTAAAATTGATTTTGATCACAACTTTGCAGATCTTCTCACAAAAGCTTTTGATGTTGGAAGATTTCAGTACTTGGTAGCAAGTATTGGGATGCTTAATCCTTAATGATTTAAAACTCTGTGTTTTTGTATATAAATTTTTTGTTTGTACTGCTAGCTTTGTAAATTGGTACAGTTATTGAAAAGTTTGTACTGCTAGTACAAATTTAAATTGTTTGTTCATACTGTTAGTCATATGATTCTACTGCTATAATACAAATGCTCTGCATTTTGTTTCTTGGTTTTGGACTAACAATTTCAGGTATGAACATTTGAGCATAAAGGAAGTTTCAAGTGAAATATATGAGCAGTAAAATGAAGATACAAGTTGCTGACATAATAGGTTCATGATGGACAGAGTTTGGGAATACATTAACAAAGGTTTACACCTAAGTTAATTGCTTCTTTAAAACTTCTTTCTTGAAACCTGATTATGATGTTTCACATTGACTTGATGGCTCAGTTGGTCAGATAGTAACTGACTCAACTCACTTTCTATCATTTTATACTTTAATTAGTAAAATGAGCATGTCTAAGGACATCTGATAGAAAGAACAGCGAGCAAAAGTGAATCTAACACTTGTGTTAGAGGCAACAATTGCCACGAGCTGGAAACCCTGTCAAGAAAGCCCTTTGAATGGGTTTGTCTGTACACAGGCAGTTATTTATATCTAAAAACATTGGTTCTCACACAACCAGAGGTTAATTTAAACCGAATTCTTGATTAAGTGTCTGTTTCACACTTAATCCCTTTAAAATTGTTGTGAGCAGTATGGTTTTTCAATATAAAATCAAGTTCATACTGCTAAGTCAAAAGTTTTCTTAAAAAGGATTCTCAAAATGGCTCAGAAACCTATCTAATGATGGATTATGAGTCAATGCCCCATGATTCACCTCTCACATGAGTTAACACACCTGGAAGTGATAAGGGCAGCATTGAAATTTAAGAAATTGATGGCTACATGTACAACATTGTCTGAAAACATGTTCTAATTGGCAGATTAGATGATGGTGAGAGATCTTCTAAATAGGGGAGAAAATGATAAATCTCAAGGGAGGAAGATTAACCAATCAGGGGAGGAAAAGATTGTGGTTGTATATGCTCAGAATCAGGGGAGGAAATTTAAAATTGATCAAGAAAAAGAGAAAGATTGGGGAGGAAGATTGCCCAAAATTGATCAAGTTCAAGAAAAGACAAGAGCATACAAGATGATGATGTCAGCTTTTTGAGAAGCTAACATGTCTTATTATTCAGCCAATAATAAGAACAAGCTACAACTTCAGTTGATGGATGCTGGGAATAAGAATAAAAGAACAAGATTCTGGAGTATTGTATATATTCAGAAGGGATGAAGCATTCAAATGAAGAAAGTTCTATCTAAGTTCTTTCAGTTTCAATTTCAGTTCACTACGTTTGTTCATCAATTGCAAAGGCTTGCTGAAAGATGATTTGACTTCTTGGAGTGCATCCAAGATACACAGTATCATTGCCTCTTATAATTCCTCCATCCAAGGAAATTGTACCATCTTTTATTCATGGTACTGCTATTGTTCAAGACAAAGAAGATGATGTTATTGCTGAAAGAGATTCACAGAAAGCAGATGAGTTAGACAGAAAGATACTTAATCTTACAGAATAGAGAAAAGCTCAGATCAAGAGTCTGCTTATGTAGTGTTTGGAAGACTCTCACAATCCTAATTTAATTCAGAAGAAACATGTTGATTTGGGATAAATCACAAGTTTAGGGGAGGATTATTGGGAATTAAATTTTCTGAAGATTAGTATTGGGAATTAAATGTTCACAAGGTTAGTTCTGCTCAAGGAAATACACTAAGTGTCATTCTACTGCTAGTGTATTTCATTCTACTGCTAGTGTTAGAGATTCTGCTGCCGCAAGAATACTACTGCTAGAGTATCAGATACTGCTGCTGAAGTGATAAGTATCGTGTATTCTACTGCTGACTGGATAAGTATGAAAAAGATATTTGTGTATAAAAGTCAAAGATATACGGTAGATAATATCTTTGATATGTGATCAGTCAACAAGTTGTGTACACGGATACAAGTTGTATCTTAGCTACTGACACACACAAGCTAGCAAGTAGTCGAACACTCAAGTGTGCATGTGCTTAGATATTTACATAGATAGAGAGTTAGACATTAGTTAAAAAGGGTGTCTAAGTGTTGAAAAGTGCTAAATGTGTAACTATTAGAAAAACTAACTGAGTTGATAGAACAAAATAGAAAATAGTTTTTCTTTGTAATAGAGATTCAAGGTTTTATAACCCTAGTGATAGTGAAGATCACTCGTATTATTCTCAATAATATTGAATCGTTTGGTGTTAACATTCATTGTTCATTATCAAATTCAACAACCACCACTGTTCCATTTCCAATAACAACAACCTACTAAGTGTGGTTAAGTAGATTCCGCATACTTAATCATATTAACTCAAAGTATCATATACACATGTTACAAAGGACTAACATCCTACCAAGTGTATTCGAACATCCTCGCAAACTCCGCGGCCGAGTATCCGAACAGGAGGTAGTCGCGGAAGCCAAGGACCAGGAGCTGGCTGAGCTTCGGGCTAAATGTGATAGGCTATCTGGAGAGGTGGCCTCGGCTGGGGATTTGGCCGCAAAAAATGCAGATTTGGTTCAGAAGGTGGCGGGTCTGGAAATAGTCAGTGGTACCTTGAAAGGACAGCTGAAGGGTGAGGAGTATCTTAGTAAGCAGTTTGAAGAGAAGGAAGACGCTATCCGTGCCAGTTTCCAAGATCATATATCGGAGTTGGATAAGAGGCTAACCACTTTGAATGAGGAGTTTGATACGGAGCTCTTCCCTCGGTGCTTAATGGCTACTAAAGGTAAGCGATGGGTCACCGGTCACGGTTTCCGTTATACCTTCCTGAAGTTTAAAGAGTCCTTGGAATTGTAGACCAGGCTGGGGGAATGTATTTCCGCGGCTCTTGCGGAGGGGCTGCATCAGGGGTTAGAAGCCGGGGTTGTTCATGGGTCCAAGGGAATTAAGCTTGAGGATGTGACGGCTTACAAACCTGAGGCTCAAAAGCATTATCAGGAAGCAGTGGTAAGGTTGGCGAATGTGCCCTTTTCCTCTACTAGACTCCCTTGAAGCTTGAAAGGATGCTCCATTAGAGTTTTTGATGTCTCAGTTGGTGTTGGAGGAGGAGCGTGTTCCGGGGTCATTGGAGTTTACATTTAGACCTCCGGTTGCGGAAGAGTGTGTCCTTCTGGAGTCTGTGCTCAAGTCTGTCACTGCTCGTCCTCAGGCCATAATGAAGAACCAGAAATATGGGACAGAGTTTAATTATAGCGACAAAAGTCTTGCCGTCTCGACTCCTGCTCCTGCCACTTCCGGGCCTTCTTCCAATGTTTCTCCTGCAGCTTCTGAGCCTCGGACCATTGCTACTCCTTCAGGGCTGGTGACTGCTCCTACCGTGGATGATAGTGTTCAAAATGATGACATGTTCGACACTTCGGTCCTTGGCAAGATTGACCCTAAGGATTTTTCTTGAAGCTTTTCCCAGCTGTTTTGCTTTCTTCAGCAGTTCTTCGGGTGATATTTTGACTATATCTACCTTGCCGCATCTTTGTGAAGCTTTTATTGTTACATTTGATGATGTAATCCGGATGTATGCATCCGTGGATATTGTAACTGATCACGAATATAACTTAACCATTTTTGCTGCGTTTACACTTGGTTGTTTATAGTAAGGTTTTTTTTTTTTTTTTTTTTTTTTTTTTTTTGGTCGGGACTTGGATGGCCGGACTTGACTTACTATCTCTGTGTATCCGTACTTAGAATTCCGGGGATAGCTTGGTTTGGTCAATGGGCTTGCAATACCACTTATATGCCTTAGTTAATTCTGAGGTTTATTGTCCTCATGCCGGGCTTGTAGTACCTCTTACACATTTTTGTGATTGTGGAATTGATTTTCGTGTTATGCATGCATATGACAAGAGTAGATAATAAAAGAAAAAATGATAAATAAATTTTGGAAAGTTTTTGGAGTTGATCGGGCTCCGCATGTCATTAATAGAAAAAGAGTACATAAAACTGACTAATTATACTAGGATAAGTTCCCGCTGTCGGTTTTAACCGCGGTCAGCTATAAAAATGGGAACACTTACATTTAATTACACGTAACATTTCTTGAGGTTCCGGATATTCCATGTCCGGGCAGGTGTTGGCCATTTTGGTTTTTGAGCTTGTATGGCCCTTTGCCCAATGCCTCCAGAACTTCATATGGGCCTTCCCATTTAGGGCCCAGTTTTTCGGTGTTCTCAACCTGGCTGGCCTCATTGTTGCGGTAAACGAAATATCCTGGTTTGAAACTTGTGCCGCGGACCTTGGCGTTGTAGTACTTCTCCATTTTGGCCTTACTTCTTGCTTCTTCAATGGCCACGACCTCTCTCCTTTCTTCTATAAGGTCCAGGTTCAGGAGTAGGGCTTCATCGTTTTCCACTGGATCGAAAAGAGCGCACCTTAAGGATGGCATTCCTATTTCCACGGGAATCATGGCCTCCGTCCCGTACATCAGGGAGAATTGTGTGTCTCCGTTGCTGGATTTAATCATGGTCCGGTGTGCCCACAGCACATGTGGCACCTCCTCCGGCCAATCTCTGCTTCCCTGGTCAATCCTTGCTTTGATCCCTTCTACTAAGCTCCTGTTTGCCCTTTCAACCAGTCCATTTGCCTGCGGATGTTTTACTAACGCGAACCACTGCTTAATATTGAGTTTTTCGCACTAGTCCTTGAAAGGGTTGTCTCTGAACTGTTTGCCGTTATCTGACACAATTTCCCCCGGAAGGCCGTACCTACACACAATATTGTCCTACACAAAAATTTTCACTGGATTGCCGGTAATGGTTGCAAGGGGCTTAGCTTCAATCCACTTTGTAAAATAATCTATTCCCACTATCAAATACTTAATCCTCCCTGGAGCCTTTGGGAATGGGCCGCAGATGTCTAGGCCCCATTTATAAAATGGCCAGGGGGAGGTGATGGGGGTCAATTTATGCTCCGGATTTCTGGGAACTGGCTGGTGAACTTAGCAATCTTGGCATTTTTGTATCACTTCCCTTGCGTCTCTATGCATGGTAGGCTAATAATATCCGGATCTGATTGCTTTTGCCATAGTAGCCCGCGGTCCGGAGTGCATGTTGCATGATCCTTCGTGTATTTCTCTAATCCCATAGTTGGCTTGTGTTGGACCCACGCACCGTAACCACGGCTCTAGGAACGAATTGTGGAATAATACTCCATCAATGATGGTGTATTGCCTTGTCTTTATCTTTAACTTCCTAGCCTTTTTTTGTTCCGCAGGTAGCACTCCGTTTTCCAAGTATTCAAGGAGTGGGGTCATCTAGGTGTCCCCTTCTTCTTCTACCACTGCCATGACTTCTTTTTCCTCGATTGATTTTTCTTCTAGATTTTCAACCAAGACTTGCTTCGTCAGATGAGCAAAGCTGGTGGAGGCTATCTTGCTTAATAAATCTGCCTGCTTGTTTTGACTCCATGGAATCTGCCTTATCGAGAACGTACGGAAGCCTTTTATCAGCGTCTAAGCTTTTGCTAGATACCGCATCATGCTTTCCTCCTTTGCTTCATACACACCGTTAATTTGGTTTGCAACCAGCCGAGAATCCACATTCGCGGATAGGTCCCTCACCCCCATTTGATCCGCTATCCTTAAGCCAGCCAGCAATGCTTCGTATTCTGCCTCGTTGTTGGATGTGTCAAAATCAAGCCTCAGAGCATAGGTGAATTTCGTACCTTCTGGATTTGTAAGAATTAAGCATGCCCCGGAACCTTCTTGGCAAGAAGATCCATCAGTGTACAGATTCCATAGCTCGGCGTATGGCAATTCTTCAGGGGGCGTTTCTGTTGCCGGGGCTTCTTCCTCCGGAACCTCTGCAATGAAATCTGCCAACACCTGTCCTCTTATAGTTGTCCGTGGTCTGAAGCTGATGTCATGCTCCCCTAGCTCGATAGCCTATTTGGCCATCCTACCCGTATTCTCTGTTTTTGTAAGCATCTACTTGATCGGTTGGTCTGTAATGACAACTATCGGGTGTGCTTGAAAATACCTTCTGAGCCTTCTAGCCGCGTGAATCAATGCTAACACCAATTTTTCCATTGGACTATAGTTTATATCCGGACTTTGCAGTGCACGGTTGATGAAGTAGATAGGTTCCTGGAGTGGCCCTCTTTCTGCCAGCAGAACTGCACTGATAGCCTCCCTTGCCGCGGATAAATACAATATCAGTTCTTCTTTCGGTCGGGGGGCCGTAAGAGTGGGAAGGTTGGCAATATGCTTCTTCATTTCTTTGAACGCCTGCTCCGCTTCTGGTGTCCAGTGGAAGTCACTCTTTTTGATACATTTCTTCAGCGTTTTGAAAAATGGTAAGGATTTTTCCGCGGACTTTGATAGGAAGCGGTTGAGACTCGCTAATTTTCCGTTCAAGCTTTGCACTTCTTTGAGGGTGTGTGGGGAAGGCAATTGGGCAACGACCTCAGATTTTTCTGGACAAACCCGAATTCCCTGTTTACTGACCACATGTCCTAGGAATACCCCTTCCTCTGCTCCGAAAGTGCACTTCTTCGGGTTTAGCTTCATGTTAATTTTTCGGAGGGTCCCAAAAGTTTCTTCTATGTCCCTTAACATCTCCATCTCTGAGTGGCTCTTGATAACCAATTCATCCACATATACCTCCAAGTTTCTTCCAATTTGTTTTTCGAAATCTTTGTCCACCAGCCGCTGATATGCGGCTCCTCCATTCTTCAGGCCGAAAGGCATTTTTTTGTAGCAAAAAATCCCATGGTTTGTGTGGAATGCGGTTTTCTCTTCGTCTTCCGCGGCCATCTGGATTTGGTAGTATCCCTTATACGCATCCAAAAAGCACTTGAAGGTGTATCCGCAGAGAGACTCTATTTTCCAGTCGATCTCCGGAAGGGGGTAACAATCCTTCGGACAAGATTTGTTCAAGTCTTTGAAGTCTACACACATCCTCTAGCTCCCATCACTTTTCTTAACTAGAACCGGGTTTGATAGCCAGTCATGGTAGTGAACTTCCCTCATTATGTTGGCTTCTACCAATTTTGCCATGTCATCATTGATTGCTTTGTTTCTCTCTGGGGCTTGCCCTCGTTTCTTCTGTCTTACCAGGGCATACCCTTCTCGGATATTCAGTCTATGTTGCGCTATACTCCACGGCACTTCAGTCATATCTGATGGTTGCCAAGCGAAGATGTCCAGGTTACTTTTCAACAACTCACATAGGTCCTTCTTTCTTTGATCAGTTAAGCTTCCCCCTATGATGAAAGTCTGGTCTGGAAATTTCGGGTGTATTGCTACTTTGACACCCTCCTTTGCCGGGGTTTCACCAGAATTCTGCTGCATTTGGGGCTCTGTGACCATTTGACATTCTACCAGAATGACTTTGTCGCTATGCAAGGTGACTACTCCGCCTTGGGTGGGGAATTTTATCATACCGTGGGTCGTGGAAGGGATGATTTTTAGCTGTCGTATCCTCGGCCTGCCTATTATGCCATTATACTGGGAGGGCGATCTGACCACCACGAAATTCATTCACGCACTAGCCGAGTTCTCTTCTTCACCCAATGTTACTTCCAACATGATCTGCCCTAAGGGCCATGATATCTCACCGCTGAAACCGAGGAGTGGTGTTGTGGCGGGAATCATTTTCTTCCTGATCTCTGGGCTAAGGCGGTTAAAGCAGTGCTCATATAGCACCTCTGAGGTGCTTCCGTTGTCTACGTACATCTGGCGCACGTGGTGTCCGCCCACTCCAGCCTTTATCACCAGTGGATGGTCATCCCAGTCATCCTCCTCTATTGGAGGGAAAGATATCTCCTGATTTGGCTCTACACGAGGGGATACCTTTTGTTTTACACTTCGATGCCAAGTTTGCACCATGAATATGGCCGGAGCCTTATCCTTGGGCGTGGTTTCTTTCTTGCCGCCTTTGGCAGCTCCGCCCTTCTGGCTCCCATTTTTTATTTCCTTCTCCTGGTGTGCGAAGTGACCTGATTTGACTGCTTCCTCAATCTGCTTTTTCAACTGGAAACACTCATCCGTGTGGTGTCCCGTTTTTCTTAGGAAGTCACAGTACTTGTCTTTGTTTCTTGACTCCACCGGGCTTGCCATGGGGGTGGAGCTGTGAATTTGATGGAGTTCATTGCCAAGATCTCTTTTGGTGTTTTTGTGAGGGGTGTGAGCCGGTCACTCCGCCTCCGGTCTGCTCTGGAGCATCCTTTGAACTCCGACTTTCTTTCAAAGGTCTGATTGTTAGCTATCCTGGATCTACCTTCATGGGGTTTCCATGAGGAACAGTCTTGCTTCTTTCTTGACAAGTTTGCTGCGGCTGTTTCACCACGGAGAAAAGTTGTGGTTACCCTCCACATTTCATCAACAGTCTTTGGGATGTTGTCGTTGAGCCTTCTGATCAGCTCCGGATTATTGATTCCGTGCATGAAGCCTGAAACTCTCATACACTCTGGAGCGCCCTTCACATGCATGCTTTCAGCCTTGAAGCGGTCAACAAATGCTGCTATCGTCTCCCTTTCCCTTTGCTTGATGTGGTGGAGTTCCACTGGATCCTTAGCATTTTCTTTTGCTAGAGGAAGTAGGACAAAAAACTCTTCTGAAGGTCTTCAAAGTTGTCAATGCTTTCTAACGACAATTCGTCAAACCACATTCGTGCATGACCCATGAGAGTGGAGTTGAACATGTGACACCAGGTGGGCATGGCCCACCGCTCTACCTTGGCTGCAGTACAGAAGTTCTTCAAGTGTTCCTCTGGGTCCCAAGTCCCGTCATAGGTTTTGACATTTGAGGGCATCCGGGTCCTCTTTGGGAATTCAAAGTTCCGGATTCGTTGTGTGAAGGGGTCTGCATCCTCAATATCGTACGGATGATACAGATCATCCACATCACCTTTGTTTCTTCAAGATCTGGCCTCCCAATAGCCCCCAGCACTGTCTTCGCTTTCCATGGGCGTCTGTTCTCTTCGCCGTCCGGAGTCAGAGTAGACAGCTCTGTCTCCGGCGCATTTCTCCCTAGAGCGTGGGGCGCGGCTATGGGTCGGGCTGGGGGTTCTCCTTCTTTGTCTTCTTGGACTCCTTTCTGTCGAGAACTGCATGTCTCGCCTATTGCGTTTGGCTTCAGTTCTCCGCTCTCTTCGAGCGCAACTTTTGGATCTAAGCCGAGAAAACACATCCGGTTTTCTCTCCCTAGGCGGGATTTTACATCTCGTCTTTCCCATAGACGAGTGAAGACGGTCGACTGGGGGTATTTGGTCCTTTCATAGTCGTCTTTGGGGATTCCCGTCTCTCTGCTGCTGAGTCTGGAAAAAACACTTCGGGAGTAGGAATCCTCAGAAGGTCCGAACCTAACACTAGGGCTAGTCTTCTGCTTTCTCTTAGCCTTTCTTTCCCCCAAGGATTTTGACTCATAGTTTCGAGGCGGCTCTCGAGATTGTGAGTTTCTTTATGTCTCATCATCAAAGTCGAGGCGAGTTTTTACTTGCCTCAACTTTTTCGCATGGACTTTCTCGGCCATTAAGGGCAAAATTTTGTCATAATGCTTGTCGCAAAATTCCCTTATCGCCTCTTCCGGGAGAGAGCCCGAATAATGCTCTTCTACTCCCTGGCTCTTCTTTTTCGCATAGATAAATTTAAAGTATTTAAAACTGAGGTTAAATTGCAACAAAGTTCCCTGATCAAGAGATTAAGGACTGATAGGGGAAGTGAGTACATGGATACTCTGTATTTCTAGTCTGTTGGTATAATCCATGAAACGACTGCCCCCTATACTCCTCAGCAAAATGGTATTTCTGAAAGGAAAAACCGAGTGCTAAAGGAGATGGTTAATTCCATGTTGTCCTACTCTGGGCTGAGTCAAGGGTTCTGGGGTGAAGCTATGTTAATAGCTTGCTATTTGTTAAATAGGGTTCCTAACAAAAGGAACAAGACTACCCCTTATGAACTCTGGACTAAAAGGAAACCAAACCTGAATTACCTCAAGGTTTGGGGTTGTAGGGCTGTTGTGAAACTCCTTGATCCGAAGCTAAAAACTTTGGGTGAAAGAGGCATTGAATGCATCTTTGTTGGATATGCTGAGCATTCCAAGGCTTATAGGTTCTATGTTATTGAACCTAATGAATCTGTTTCAATTAACTCTATAATTGAATCAAGGGATGCAATCTTTGATGAGAATAGATTCTCTTCAGTCCCTAGACCAAGTCAGAGGATTCCTAATGGAACCAATGATGTTGGTGTGTCAGAAGCCTCTGATGAGGTTCCTGATGAGGTTGTGGAACAACAACCTGAACCTGAGCTCAGAAGGAGCACAAGGGTGAGGACTCCAAAATCATTTGGACCTGAATTTCAATTGTACTTAATTGAAGGAACAAGGGATGAGGTCTCTGACCAACACTCCTGTTGCTTTAATATTGAGAATGATCCCAAAACATTTGATGAAGCAATGAAGTCCCAGGATGTTGCTTTCTGGAAAGAAGCAAAATATGATGAAATGGATTCCATCATGGGCAACAACACTTGGGTGTTGGCTGATCTACCACCTGGTTGCAAGCCTTTAGTCTGCAAATGGATTTTCAAAAAGAAAATGAAGGTAGATGGAACTGTAGAAAAGTTCAAGGCTAGACTAGTCATTCAAGGCTTTAAACAAAAGTCAGGAATAGACTATTTTGATACTTATGCCCCAGTGGCTCGTATCAGTACCATAAGATTGCTGATTACCTTGGCATCTATTCACAATCTGGTGATTCATCAGATGGATGTGAAGACAGCATTCTTGAATGGTGAATTGGATGAGGAGGTTTACATGAACCAACCTCAGGGCTTCATCATGCCTGGCAATGAAAACAAGGTGTGCAAACTGATTAAGTCCTTATATGGACTGAAGCAGGCACCTAAGCAATGGCATCAAAAGTTTGAGGAAGTGGTTTTGTCTAGTGGTTATTCACTTAACCAGTCTGACAAATGTGTATATAGCAAATTTGATGAATCTGGTAAAGGAGTCATCATTTGTCTATATGTTGATGACATGTTGATCTTTGGCACTGACCAAAATCAGGTTGACCTAACAAAAGAATTTTTGTCATCAAGGTTCTCCATGAAGGATATGGGGGAGGCTGATGTTATCCTTGGTATAAGGATTAAACATGAAAGTAACAAAATTTCTATCTCTCAGTCTCATTACATTGAGAATGTGTTGAGGAAATTTAATTACTTTGATTGTACTCCAGTGAGTACTCCTGTGGATACAAGTGAGAAGCTCTTGCCTAATACTGGTAAGGTTGTATCTCAACTTGAGTATTCTAGGGTGATTGGCTGCTTGATGTATGCCATGACTTGTACCAGACCTGATATTGCATTTGCTGTGGGCAAATTGAGCAGGTATACTAGTAATCCTAGTGCTCATCATTGGCAAGCAATTCAGAGGGTACTGAAGTATTTGAAGAAAACTATGGCTTATAGTCTCTCATATACTGGTTATCCTTCTGTACTAGAAGGGTACACTGATGCAAGTTGGATCAGTAACACTGAGGACAATTCGTCTACTAGTGGCTGGGTATTCCTACTTGGTGGAGGTGCAATTTTTTGGGCATCCAAGAAGCAAACTTGCATTACCAGTTCTACCATGGAATCTGAATTTGTGGCCTTAGCTGCTGCTGGTAAAGAAGCTGAATGGTTGAAAAACTTGCTTCTTGAGATTCCATTGTGGCCTAAACCTATAGCACCTATTTCTATCCGTTGTGATAGTGCTGCTACATTGACAAAGGCTTATAGCCAAATGTACAATGGGAAGTCTAGACACTTAGGTGTCAGGCATAGCATGATTCGTGAGCTTATCATGAATGGGGTGGTATCTATAGAGTTTGTTAGATCTCAACATAACTTAGCTGATCACTTGACGAAGGGTTTGGCTAGAGACTTGGTTTTAAAGTCTGCAAAAGGGATGGGTTTAAGTCCAACTTAGTCACTGAATGCTAAGACGCCCAACTCCCTCCTGAGGAAACTTTGGAGCTGAGTTCAATGTGGAAAGCTGATCATTTAGTGGACTGGAGCACATGTTTTATTTACATCCCAAGGTTGTGCTCAGAACCTGCTGGAAAAGGAGGATGAAGTCTTCACTTCTTAATGGTTAATTTTCTTTGAAAAAGTGCTTTGCAGGGGCATGATTAAAGATGAACCACCTATGTAAATGTTGAAGTTTTGCCGCTTCATGAAGCTTTTGGACTTTTAGCTTTTACAACATTTATGAATTGGATATGGACACCTGGCTTGTATAGTGTCAGGAGTATTTAAGTGTTTGAAAATGTATGTGTATTTTATCTTCAGGTATTCAAATGGGTTGAAGGGTTCAATTCTTAGAACACCCTGATTCTCGAATATTTGAACGTGTAATGTACTAAGATGAGAATTCAATCTTCAAGATATTTTCATTTATGCATATGTTTTGTTTTGTGTTTAATTTTCATGCAAAAGTAAGTGAACTAAATTTGGGGAGGATTGTTGGAAAATTTAGTACACTTGAGGGATGAGTTCACACCTGGTAATGGGTTTGGAGGTACGGAGTGTACACCCATTAGGTCCCTGAACACCCTGACTCAATTAAGTGGTTTGTAGTTCAGCTGATAATGTAAATGATAATGCTACTAATGCAGTTCATTCCTGCTGCTAGCATTATCATTCCTGCTGCTAGCTTTGATAATACTGCTGCTAGTATTATCATGATGCTGTTGATCATTTCTGCTGCTAGTGTATCAATTCTGCTGCTAGCTTTATTGTTTCTGCTGCTAGCTTTATTGTTGCTGATGCAAAACAATTGTGCTGCTAGCATTGGTTATACTGCTGCTAGTACTCAGATACTGCTGCTTAACTATTAGCAATAGATTCTGCTGCTAGCACAATTTATTTTACTGTTAGGCATGCGATTCTGCTGCTGGTTATAACCACTGACTCCTACTATTATGGAAACTATTATAGTATAATTAATGGGCCGTTAATTATACATAATTCTATGGGCCAGGGTTTGAGTAAACTCTATTATAAATAGAGGTCGTATCATAACTGCATGAATATACAGAACACAAACCCTAAACATTTGAATACGATCGGTTCTTGATTTGTGCCTTGAACAAGAACTTCACTTGGTCTTATCCCATAGAGATATTCGTGTAACCCAGGCATAGGGTCGAATAGTTTCTATTGGAAAGTGATACCACGATTTCAAGTGTATATCCGGTACCTTGTTCATTGATTATCTTAACCATGTTCTGGGTACACCACGACAAACAAACCAACAATCAATAGAAACTATTAGTGATAATCAATGGCTGCTGCGATGAGGCATATGGCGGCTAACTTTTCCAAACTGGAAAAGTTTGAAGGTGTTGATTTCAGAAGATGGCAAAAGAAGATGCACTTCTTGTTGTCAAGCATGCATGTGGTCTATGTTTTGACTACACCTATTCCTGAAGATTATGGGGATGATGCTACGATGCAACAGATGAGGAACAAAAGCAAATGGGAGAATGATGACTATGTTTGCAGAGGGTTAATCCTCAATGGTATGTCTGATTCTCTATTTGATCTTTATCAAAATGTTGAATCTTCTCAAGAACTGTGGGATTCCTTGGAAGACAAATATATAGTTGAGGATGCATCAAGTAAGAAGTTCCTTGTAAGTAATTTTAACAATTACAAAATGGTCAATTCTAGACCTGTCATGGAACAATACAATGAAATTCTTAGTATACTTGGTCGTTTCACACAACACAAGATGAACATGGATGAGGCTATTTTAGTCTGTTGTATCATCGATAAACTACCTCCTTCTTGGAAAGATTTCAAGCATATGCTAAAACATAAGAAGGAGGAGTTAACTCTTGTTGAGTTGGACAGTCATTTGCGCATTGAGGAAGCACTCAAAGTTCATGAAAGTGACAAGCCAAAGAGCAGCAATGCTGCTGGTCCATTAGTTGTCAATGTGGTGGAGCATAACAACTCCACCAGGTTCAATGACAACAAGGGCAAACATAAGCATCAGGATAACACCAAACCTGATCCTAACATAAAGTCTAAAGCTACTTGTTGGAAGTGTGGTAAAACTGGACACTTCAGGAAGGATTGTAAAGGTGTTAAGATTGGCAATAAAACCAATGGATCAGGCACGAGTGGATCTGGGAATGGTAACACCAATTCCCTGAAAGGTCAGAATATATTTAGTAAGTCTTTTGAGATTTATTATGTTACATATATATCTGATGTGTACTTTGTGCAGGATGATGATGTTGCGTGGTAGGTTGACTCTGGAGCAACAATCCATGTGTGTAAAGATAGAAGCTGGTTCAAGACCTACGAGTCAGTGAATGATGTTTCTATTCTTCATATGGGAAATGAGTCAACAGCCCTGGTGCATGGAAGAGGATGTGTTGATTTGAAGTTTAGTTCTGGAAAGATTATTTATTTGTTTAATGTTTTACATGTTCCTGCTATTAGGAAAAACTTGGTTTCTAGTGGTGTTTTGAATAATTGTGGTTACAAACAAGTAATTGAATCTAATAAATTTGTTTTGTCTAAAAATGGTGTATTTATTGGATTTGGCTATTTATGTAATCATATGTTTAGACTTAATATTGTTCATGATGTGTTTTATTCTGCTTTTATGTCGTCATCTAGTTTATATGATTCAACCCTTTGGCATGCTAGACTTGGCCATGTACACTTTAAAAGAATGCAAGATATGTCTAAGGATGGGTTAATCCCAGCATTTGACATGGACACTGAAAAGTGTAAAACTTGCATGATGAACAAAATAACTAAGAAACCATTTAAAAGTGTAAAACGTGAAACTAATGTGTTGGAATTAATACATAGTGATTTATGTGATTTGCATGCTACTCCCTCATTGGGGAATAAGAAATACTTTGTTACTTTTATTAATGATGCTTCTAGGTATTGTTATGTTTATTTATTGCATACTAAGGATGAAGCATTAGATAAATTTAAAGTATTTAAAACTGAGGTTGAATTGCAACAAAGTTCCCTGATCAAGAGATTAAGGACTGATAGGGGAGGTGAGTACATGGATACTCTGTATTTCCAGTCTGTTGGTATAATCCATGAAACGACTGCCCCCTATACTCCTCAACAAAATGGTATTTCTGAAAGGAAAAACCGAGTGCTAAAGGAGATGGTTAATTCCATGTTGTCCTACTCTGGGCTGAGTCAAGGGTTCTGGGGTGAAGCTATGTTAACAGCTTGCTATTTGTTAAATAGGGTTCCTAACAAAAGGAACAAGACTACCCCTTATGAACTCTGGACTAAAAGGAAACCAAACCTGAATTACCTCAAGGTTTGGGGTTGTAGGGCTGTTGTGAAACTCCCTGATCCGAAGCTAAAAACTTTGGGTGAAAGAGGCATTGAATGCATCTTTGTTGGATATGCTGAGCATTCCAAGGCTTATAGGTTCTATGTTATTGAACCTAATGAATCTGTTTCAATTAACTCTATAATTGAATCAAGGGATGCAATCTTTGATGAGAATAGATTCTCTTCAGTCCCTAGACCAAGTCAGAGGATTCCTAATGGAACCAATGATGTTGGTGTGTCAGAAGCCTCTGATGAGGTTCCTGATGAGGTTGTGGAACAACAACCTGAACCTGAGCTCAGAAGGAGCACAAGGGTGAGGACTCCAAAATCATTTGGACCTGAATTTCAATTGTACTTAATTGAAGGAACAAGGGATGAGGTCTCTGACCAACACTCCTATTGCTTTAATGTTGAGGATGATCCCAAAACATTTGATGAAGCAATGAAGTCCCAGGATGTTGCTTTCTGGAAAGAAGCAATAAATGATGAAATGGATTCCATCATGGGCAACAACACTTGGGTGTTGGCTGATCTACCACCTGGTTGCAAGCCTTTAGGCTGCAAATGGATTTTCAAAAAGAAAATGAAGGTAGATGGAACTGTAGAAAAGTTCAAGGCTAGACTAGTCATTCAAGGCTTTAAACAAAAGTCAGGAATAGACTATTTTGATACTTATGCCCCAGTGGCTCGTATCAGTACCATAAGATTGCTGATTGCCTTGGCATCTATTCACAATCTGGTGATTCATCAGATGGATGTGAAGACAGCATTCTTGAATGGTGAATTGGATGAGGAGGTTTACATGAACCAACCTCAGGGCTTCATCATGCCTGGCAATGAAAACAAGGTGTGCAAACTGATTAAGTCCTTATATGGACTGAAGCAGGCACCTAAGCAATGGCATCAAAAGTTTGATGAAGTGGTTTTGTCTAGTGGTTATTCACTTAACCAGTCTGACAAATGTGTATATAGAAAATTTGATGAATCTGGTAAAGGATCATCATTTGTCTATATGTTGATGACATGTTGATCTTTGGCACTGACCAAAATCAGGTTGACCTAACAAAAGAATTTTTGTCATCAAGGTTCTCCATGAAGGATATGGGGGAGGCTGATGTTATCCTTGGTATAAGGATTAAACATGAAAGTAACAAAATTTCTATCTCTCAGTCTCATTACATTGAGAATGTGTTGAGGAAATTTAATTACTTTGATTGTACTCCAGTGAGTACTCCTGTGGATACAAGTGAGAAGCTCTTGCCTAATACTGGTAAGGTTGTATCTCAACTTGAGTATTCTAGGGTGATTGGCTGCTTGATGTATGCCATGACTTGTACCAGACCTGATATTGCATTTGCTGTGGGCAAATTGAGCAGGTATACTAGTAATCCTAGTGCTCATCATTGGCAAGCAATTCAGAGGGTACTAAAGTATTTGAAGGAAACTATGGCTTATAGTCTCTCATATACTGGTTATCCTTCTGTACTAGAAAGGTACACTGATGCAAGTTGGATCAGTAACACTGAGGACAATTCGTCTACTAGTGGCTGGGTATTCCTACTTGGTGGAGGTGCAATTTCTTGGGCATCCAAGAAGCAAACTTGCATTACCAGTTCTACCATGGAATCTGAATTTGTGGCCTAAGCTGCTGCTGGTAAAGAAGCTGAATGGTTGAAAAACTTGCTTCTTGAGATTCCATTGTGGCCTAAACCTATAGCACCTATTTCTATCCGTTTTGATAGTGCTGCTACATTGACAAAGGCTTATAGCCAAATGTACAATGGGAAGTCTAGACACTTAGGTGTCAGGCATAGCATGATTCGTGAGCTTATCATGAATGGGGTGGTATCTATAGAGTTTGTTAGATCTCAACATAACTTAGCTGATCACTTGACGAAGGGTTTGGCTAGAGACTTGGTTTTAAAGTCTGCAAAAGGGATGGGTTTAAGTCCAACTTAGTCACTGAATGCTAAGACACCCAACTCCCTCCTGAGGAAACTTTGGAGCTGAGTTCAATGTGGAAAGCTGATCATTTAGTGGACTGGAGCACATGTTTTATTTACATCCCAAGGTTGTGCTCAGAACCTGCTGGAAAAGGAGGATGAAGTCTTCACTTCTTAATGGTTAATTTTCTTTGAAAAAGTGCTTTGCAGGGGCATGTTTAAAGATGAACCACCTATGTAAATGTTGAAGTTTTGCCGCTTCAGGAAGCTTTTGGACTTTTAGCTTTTACAACATTTATGAATTGGATATGGACACCTGGCTTGTATAGTGTCAGGAGTATTTAAGTGTTTGAAAATGTATGTGTATTTTATCTTCAGGTATTCAAATGGGTTGAAGGGTTCAATTCTTAGAACACCCTGATTCTCGAATATTTGAACGTGTAATGTACTAAGATGAGAATTCAATCTTCAAGATATTTTCATTTATTCATATGTTTTGTTTTGTGTTTAATTTTCATGCAAAAGTAAGTGAACTAAATTTGGGGAGGATTGTTGGAAAATTTAGTACACTTGAGGGATGAGTTCACACCTGGTAATGGGTTTGGGGGTACGGAGTGTACACCCATTAGGTCCCTGAACACCCTGACTCAATTAAGTGGTTTGTAGTTCAGCTGATAATGTAAATGATAATGCTACTGATGCAGTTCATTCCTGCTGCTAGCTTTGATAATACTGCTGCTAGTATTATCATGATGCTGTTGATCATTTCTGCTGCTAGTGTATCAATTCTGCTGCTAGCTTTATTGTTTCTGCTGCTAGCTTTATTGCTGCTGATGCAAAACAATTCTGCTGCTAGCATTGGTGATATTGCTGCTAGTACTCAGATACTGCTGCTGAACTATTAGCAATAGATTCTGCTGCTAGCACAATTTATTGTGCTGCTAGGCATGCGATTCTGCTGCTGGTTATAACCACTGACTCCTACTATTATGGAAACTATTATAGTATAATTAATGGGCCGTTAATTATACATAATTCCATGGGCCAGGGTTTGAGTAAACTCTATTATAAATAGAGATCGTATCATAACTGCATGAATATACAGAATACAAACCCTAAACATTTGAATACGATCGGTTCTTGATCTGTGCCTAGAACAAGAACTTCACTTGGTCTTATCCCATAGAGATATTCGTGTAACCCAGGCATAGGGTCGAATAGTTTCTATTGGAAAGTGATACCACGATTTCAAGTGTATATCCGGTACCTTGTTCATTGATTATCTTAACCATGTTCTGGGTACACCACGACAAACAAACCAACAATAAATGGGTAAATAAACTATGAAAATTTATCCAATAGTTGCATCACTGTCAAATGGTTAATGACATTTGCATTTTTGTTGAGATATAATGTTCGATTCTTGTGCTACTCTATAGATTTTTGTGAATTTTTGTTATCAAACCTTTTTATTTTTGCATCAACAACTTTTGTTAATATCGATCATAAAAAGTATGTGCTAAATACTGTTTTGGTTCTCGCATGCAAACAAACACCGAAAAATTCACTTTCACTAAAAGTAAATTAGATTTCATGATAGCATCAAAGGTCGAGTTATTGACATGACCCGACTGGCACCTATTTTTAACTTTTGCCCCTCTTGAAAGTTTATCTGATTCCGCCCCTGCTTATGCGTACTAGAGAATTGAATGTTGAATGATATCAAAAACTTTGTTTGAACTATTTCACTATCCGGTGATATATTTTGGACGTATATCTTCTATGAAAGTATCCACACACGATTAATTAAGTAGAAATAGAAAGGGACCTAGCATAAATAGAAAATTGTTGATGTCATGAGAGTTTAAGTATGCAGACATTATTTTGGATTACTCTTTCGTACAAGCTGGCTCAAGCAAATCACTCAGGTGGCACAGTATCAGAAGGCTTCTGACTATCATCGAGAGGTCTCAAATTTATTTTGTGCAAGATGTAAACAACTCTAAAGTGACATGCCAACCTTTTAGAAAGACTGAAAATCATGGTTGCCAAAAAGAAAAGTCGGCTCAAGCAGATAGTTTTAGTTTACTGTTTTTCGTTAGTCTAGCTAGGGGTGTGCAGAATTCGAATTTCACCCACAAAAACCGAAACCGAACCGAATCCTGAAAAACCCAAACAGAAATTGTAACTGAACCGAATTTGCCAAAACCGAACCGAATAAATATTCAGTTATCAGTTTGGATATGGTTTTAGCACATTGAACGAAAACCGAATTCAAATAAATATATATATTTTTTATATATTTATATACAAAATAAAGACATTAATACTCTTTCATAATATAAATATAGCATTTTTTAAACTTGAAAATTTTTTGGTGCTAAAAATTTATATAATTATATAATTAAATAATTAAAATTAAGTAATTGAGGTTATTCGGGTTATTTGTTTGGTTTTCGGTTATTCGGTTTAGTTTTTGGTTCAGTTTAATCAAATTTGAATTCGGTTCGGTTCGGTTTTCGGTTTACCTTGGAAAAAAATTTATCTGAAATAACCGGACCGAAAAAACCGAAAAACCCAATAAAATTCCGACATAAGACCAGTCGCTCAATTTTTATACTTTTACTAAACAAAAAAAAATGCTCTTCCCAAACTAGACCGAGCGACTTGCGATTTTTTTACTTTTGATAAGAAGGTGGCAAGTATCACCAAAAAGTTTGTGCCAATTCATTTTTTATTCTGCATGTGTAAGCTATAAAGTCAGGTACTTTTCGAGCGACCTAAGTTAAGCGACTTTTATGTACCTTAAACGAAATTTTATTTTGTTATTTTTTCTAAAAGAGTTAACTACATTTTTTGTCCTTGTAGTTTGCCGGGTATTTCACTTTCAATCCAATTTTTCAAAAAGTTTAGGGTTTATTCCAAAATGAAACTTTCGTTGCGGGTTTGGTCCAAATTTACTAACCACCACCACCACCCACCCAGATTCCGACCGCCGCCACACCCACCGCCACCCACCATCGCCACCACCACCGCAAGAAAGAACGAAAGTTTAACCGCAACTATAACAAACAACAACCACCTCGACTATCCCTTCTCATCTCTGAATAACAACCAACTGTCATCAACAACTAACTACAATACCAACAACTGTCAACATCAAACCACATCGACCACATCAAAATCTCATCTCACATCAACAACATACAACTTCTGTCAAATCCCAACTACAAACAACTCTGATTCGAAGATAATAAGAAAGTAAATAAAATCACAAGATCTCGTGTTGTTTTATCTTTTAAAGAAAAGATCTTTTAAGATCATTAACAAACCCATTATCGATCTTAAAAAGTTATAACGAAACAAAAACGAACCTGAGACCTTCTCAAAGATCTGGACGCCGAAACCCACAAAGAAACAACAATGGTATGTGTTTGTGATTTGTGACTCACATAACCCAGTATCAAAAGGACATCATCCGTAGGTTTATGTGTTTTGGTTTAGGGGTTTGAAATAAAAAAAGGTTCGTTTAATATGTAAGGATCTCAAGAAGACAAATGATTTAGGTGAAAGGGAGATGAAGCTGTGGACTGTGTTATGTGTGGAGTGGGAAATGAAAGAAAATGTGATGGTGAAATGGGTATTGGAAAAAAACTGGATTTCAGTGATGATAAATCTTTGAAAAAAAAAAGATCCCTAAAAAATATTGAGAATATGGAGATGATCACACGTTCCAGTATCTTTAAACCAATGAGTTTATTATCCAAAGGGTGATGGTTGTGGTGGGTTGGTGTGGTGGCGGTGGGTGGTGGGTGGTGGTGGGTGGTAGGTGGTTGTGGTGAGTTTATAGATCTGTTTTGTGTGCGTTTGTTTGAGGACGTATGTGAGTTGTTGTTGTGATTTCTTATAGTGATGAAGATGATGTGATAACGGTGTTAAAAATGGACTAAACTTGTTACGGGTCGTTGGGTTTTGGAGTGGATCCGAGACTTTTTAAACTATTGGACTGAAAGTGAAATACCCGGTAAACCACAAGGACCAAAAATGTAGTTAACTTTTTTTTAAAAAAATAACAAAATTGAGGGTCGCTTAAAGTACACACAAGTCGCTTAACTTAGGTCGCTCAAAAAGGACACGCTTTTATATCTTACACATGCAGAAAAGGTACATGCCACTTGGCGACTTCTTATTAAAAGTAAAAAAGTAGCAAGTCACTCGGTCTAGTTTGGGAAGAGCACTTTTTTGGTCTAATAAATGTATAAAAGTTGAGCAACTGGTGTAATGTCGGAATTTTCACTTTAAAAAATAAGCCTTCATCTTCAAAGGCAGAAAAGCTTTTACATATTGACTACTTTGGAGCCCAACAAGCAAACTAGTTTAGCTTCTACAAAGTCCATTCAAATCTCCGTTCTTTTTGAGTCAATCATCAGGCTCTTGTTAATTGATTGATTTAAGACAAAACATTAAAAACCAAACTTAAAACAAAGAGTAAATTGCAAAAAAAGTCCTTGTGGTTTTGCCAAATTGCACGTTTCGTCCTTGTGATTCATTAAGTGCAAAGATCGTCTTTATTTTGCACTGTTACGTGCACTTTTGGTCCTTCAACAGTGAAATTTGGCAAACTACAAGGACGATTTTTGTAATGATGGAGGATCAAAAGTGCACATAACAGTGCAAAATAAAGACAATCTTTATACTTAATGAACCATAAGGACGAAACGTGCAATTTGGCCAAACCACAATGACTATTTTTGCAATTTACTCTAAAACAAATTGTCACTAAAATATCTATTGTTTCTAGATAATGGTTTGCCTAAGAGGTAGTGACAATATATATTACATATCAACAAATTGTTTCTGATAACTTGCAATAAAGTAAAGACATTTATATTGAACAAATTGTCTCAGATAAGATTCTTTTATATATTTATAAACCATCATGGGCAATAACCATCAAAAGTTAAGTAGATAAAAAAAAAGCAACAAACTACAAAAAATTGCTGAAAAACAATAAGAATTGCATCAAAGAGATTCCCATTATAGACTTGGTCGAACATTAATAATCCAATAAATTGGATTTCTGATGTCCCTGTCTTGTTATCATCATGTGCAAATACAAACAAATAAATTTTGATCACATAAAGAGATTAAAAAATCATCCGTCATTGAAAGAAAAAACAGTAAAACCCACCATCGAAAAACCAATAATTTATGCCTCAGATTTAGGTTGATTTCATAGTGTAAATACTCAAAGTATATTTAATACCCATAACAGGCATAAAAAGATTTAGGGTGTGTTTGTTTCATTATGATATTTTACGTCTGAATCTGACTACCACATCTTACCAGTAAGAGGTGGCTAGAAAGTCTAAATCTGAACGAAATAATCTTATTTGTTTTTATATAATTGTCCGAATGATTTTAAGTGCTCGTTTCTGCAATTTATTTAAGTAACTTATGTAAATATGAAACAAGACTTTTTATCATAAATATAACATAGTTAATAAACCATCAAATATATTATATTAATACCAGTCTTCAATGGCTTATCGAGGCAGTAAGACAAGTATCCCACCTTTATGATTCAAAAGAAAAAAACAAACAAGCAAAACGTCTAACCACCTGTTACTGGTAATAGTAAGAGTTTTTTTTTTAAAACAAACACGCCCCTATACAAAATCAGAATATAAACCAAAAGATACAAAAATAAAAAAGACTGTAAGGAGGGTGATAGATTTGAGAAGGGGGTGAAAGAATTGAGATACGTTTGAAATAGGGTTAATGTGTGGCCGATATATGTATACAAAATGAGGCTAGAAGATGGTTGCTAGGGCATAATTTTAAGCTGTAGGCCTGTATTCGCTAAAATGGATTCTAAAACTTTGTTGTGCCTTTATTGAGTCAAGTCAAAGCCCATTAAGGATATTATTAGGCGCTATTATTAGGCCACCTTTTGACATCTTTTTACTTAGAATAAAACGTCTAATTGTATTTTTATTTTTTATTTTTTATAGTCTATGCATTCACTTGGCAATACACACTGTCAAATAAAGGCACAAATAAGTACACTGACTAACAAAAAATGCAATAACACACAAATGTGTTAAATAAGAGTTAAAAATCACATGTGATATATTTAATAAATGGATAATTCCAAAAATGACACGGTTGGCCAAAGCGTGAGACCATCAAGACGGAATATTTTGTGTTTGTTTTTCTAGACCAGAGCAACTAGTACTTTTTTGGCAACTAAAATCTGCAAGTGACAAGTGTGACTTTACGGATTACAAGATAGGGCAACTGGTGTACTTTTGGGCAACTAGTGTACTTTTTGGGCAACTGTCGGCCTTCATGTCGGACAAGTGGCGGCACATGGTTAGCTAAATTCAAGTTGTCAATGCAATTGGTCTAGAAAAGCAAACAAAAAAGATTTCGTCTAGATAGTCTCACGCCTTGGGCAACCGGGGCATTTTTGAAATTATCCCTTTAATAAATCAACTTATCTAAAACTAATTAATATGGTCAAAATTGCTGAATTCTAATGATAACCTATCACATTAAAACTGCTTAATACTATCAAAACTGCTTAATTCTAATGATAATAGATCACATCAAAACTACTTAATATTGTCAAAACTGCTTAATTCGAATAATTTTCAAATCACTTTAAAACTGCTTAATTCTCTAGCTACTTCAGAGTAACACGTGATCTATAGTACCAAAAATACATAATAATCAAAAAGTTCTGAAACTAAAAAAAACTATCCCGTTTAATGCTTTTTCCACTAATGAGGTATTTCATCATAGCAGTAATGATAGTATGCCCAGGTATATGAGAAACTTGTGGCAAATAGTAACGTGGGTTACTAGTTACCACATATATTCGTGACTTGAGTACCTAAGCCATATATATGGATTCCATGAGTATCAATGTATTAGTTAGTTGTTAAAAACAGAAAGTTAAAAAAGGAGGGAAAAAGTCTAACTAAAAGGATTTTTTTTCCATCATTATTCATGTTATTTGGGAGGAACCAAGTCTTTAACTTACACTAGCAGGTAAGAGCAAGTTTTGAGGACTAGCTAACGGGTAGTAGGCGATATGGGGAGGCATCTACCTAGGGCAACGGATGATTGGCAAGACGTTGATTACAGCAGGAAAAAGAGATCTACACATGAAGACAATAGGAAGCAGGGAGTGGCGAACATTACAAAGTTTTTTGTCTCAAATCAGCCGGTTAATGCTTCTTCCTCAGATCTCAAGGAGGCGTTAAAAGGTTTTGGTAATATTGTAGGGGTTTATATTGCAAGAAAGTTGGATAAGTTTGGAAATAGGTTTGGTTTTGTTAGTTTTCGAAATGAAGGTGGTAGGCATGATCTGGTGAATGAGATGAAAAACACTAAGATGAGGCAGAATAAACTTTTTATTAGTTTGGCTAGGTTTATGGATGGAAAGATTATACGTAATTTAGAGGTTAATAAGACGCCGGTTATGGTAGATAAGCAAAAAGAAAAGATTCATCAAGAAGCAATATCAAAGACGACTAATTTGGAGAATGGGTTGAAGAGAGACGTGGTCGAAAACGTTTGGTTCAAACAGAAAGATGGGAATACGGAGACTCAGAAGATAGCCGACACAGTTAAACTAGATGATAACGTTCAAGCTTTCTGTAATTGGCATGATGTGGCGTTAGTTTGTCGACTTCGGCAATTCTCTTTTCTAACCGGTTTGAAGGAGTTGCTGAAAGAGAATGGCATGGATGCGGGGAAGATTAAGTACAGGGGTGGTTTGAACGTGCTATTGGTATTCAAGGATTCTAAAGAAGCTGCAGAATTTTTAGACAAAAAAAGTGTGTGGACATCGTGGTTTGAGTATGTTGATCAGTGGAAAGGACAATCTATGCCTTATGAAAGGATAGCATGGTTGAAAATCCATGGCGTTCCGTTACATTTGACCCTAGATCCTGTGTTCAGTGTTATTGGGAAGAGGTTCGGGAAAGTAGTTCAACCGGCGCAGGTTTTCGATGAAGACGGTGACCTTTCTTTCTATATTATCGGTGTGTTGGTAGGAGATTGCTTGAGAATTAAGGAGGAGGTTAGACTTCAGTGGCGAAATAATTTTTTCAGGGTTTGGATTGAGGAGGAGATGGGGGACTGGATACCGGACTGTCTCGATGAAGATGATTCCGCAGGGCTGACTGATATTGAAGATGACGTAATAGAGGAAGAGGAAGGTGAGTTTGTGATTAAGGACAACGTGACAATTGATGTCGGTATGCAGCCGGAGTTCGCAGACCCGGTGACGGAACCGGTGATACAACAGCCGGTTTCTGATGTCGTAATTTTGGAAAAGATTGTTGATAATAATAACGATTCGGTTCCCAATAATAAGGAGTGTAATTTTGGCAAATTTGGTAATTTGCATGGTCAACATTGGGAAGGTATTAATGGTGGATTTTCAGTCAACCTTAAAAGTAATGAAAAGAAAAAAGGTTTAACTAAAAAGAAAAAAAATAATAGGCCAAAGACAGTATCTCCAGTGGGCCAAGCTCGTCAAAAGAAAAGGGATAGAAATGAAGATGATCCATTTGGGCTTGACTATCTTATTGGCATTAAGCCCAATAATAATATTAGTGAAGGATTGGACAGTAGTGAGGTTGGTGAGGAGATATTTCAGACACCAGATTTGAACCGTATAATTGACTTAGAAGGGGAAAAAGGGCGGACAGAAAAAGTGACGCGAAAGGAATTGTACGAGGCGGAGACTGAAGAGACGGTTCAATTGGGATTGGCGATTGGTGCAGAAAATTTAGATGAGTTTGCGGATATGGTTCAAGATTCGATTCAAATGGAAGGTTTTCAACGAAATCAAGTATGAATTTTATGTCTATCAATATAAGGGGTTTGGGGGTTGTGGGTAAAGCTGAATGGGTCAGGGATCTTCGTAAGGAGTTTGAATGTGTGTTTATTATGTTACAAGAAACCCAACATAGTTCTCTAGATGGGTTTAAGTTGGAGGAGTTTTGGGGTAATGCGGATTTTGAAGAAGTTCATGTGGATGCGACGGGACGATCGGGGGTATCTTGAATATGTGGGATTGTAAGGTTTTCCAACAGATGGATTCCGTTTGACACCGGCATTTTTTATTAACGCGTGGGATTCACCAAGACTCAGGTCGGTTAATTAATTTTCTGAATGTTTATGCTCCCCAAGGGCCAGTTGATAAGCGTAATTTGTGGAGTTCTATTCTGGAGTTGAAGGCTCGGTTTCAGGGACAGTGGGTGGTTGCTGGGGATTTTAATGCGGTTAGGTTCGAGGAAGAGAGGCGAAATTCCTTTTTTGATGCGGTTGTGGCTAGGGATTTCAATGCGTTTATAGAGGATGCAGGGTTAAATGAGTTTATTCTAAGAGGTAATAAATTCTCTTTTGCTTCGGGTAAAAAATTGAGTAGGATTGATAGAATCCTCGTTTGTGGAGATTTTCTTGCTATGTGGCCAAATGCTATATATAGAGCGCTCCCGAGGTTATATTCTGATCATAGTCCGCTTATCTTGTTTGTCGAGGCTAAAAACTTTGGTCCCAAACCTTTTCGGTTTTATAATTCCTGGATGGATAGGGAGGAGTTTGGTAAAATCATTGATAAAAGTAATTATGAGTTTATTAGGGTTGGGGAACCGGATATATGTTTAATGAATAAATTCAGAAAGCTTCGAGCCGATATTTATGTGTGGAAAGAGGTGAATAGAGTGAAAGAAGTAGAGGAGGAAAATTCTTTAAAAATGGAGCTTCAAGTGTTGGATCGACATAGGGAAGAAACGGATCCGGGTGAAGAAGAATTATGGATTATGGCTGAATGTAAACGAAGATTAGCGGAAATTCAAAGTTTCAAACAGAAAGATTTGCGACAAAAGGCTAGGATTAAATGGGCGGAAATGGGTGATGACAATACTAGATACTTCCATGGTATCATCAATAATAGAAGAGTGTGTAATAATATTCCGGGTTTGATGGTGGAGGGGGTTTGGGTGTCGAAACCTGATGATATCAAGAAGCATGTTCTGGGTTTTTTTCGAGACCGGTTTCAGGAGAAATTTTCCTCCAGGCCGAAGATGTCATGTTACGGTATAAAACAGCTGCAACAGTTTGATAGGGAGCTGCTTATGGCTGAATTTTCTGAAGCGGAGATTAAACAAGCGGTGTTCAGTTGCGGAGATGATAAAGCCCCGGGCCCGGATGGCTTTAACTTCCGATTTATAAAGAGGTATTGGTTGATTTTTGCGGATAATTTTGTGGATATTCTGAAAAAATTCTATGAAGATGGGGTTATTAACAAAGGAGTTGGAGCGTCGTTTATCACTCTTGTTCCTAAATGTAAGAACCCGGTGGGGTTAGGGGAGTATAGACCAATAAATTTAATAGGGGTTATCAGTAAGGTGATTTCAAAAGTGTTGGCGAATCGCTTGAGAATGGTGATGGGGAGTATAACGTCGGTAACACAATCTGCGTTTTTATCCGGAAGATACATTTTAGATGGTCCACTGATTATTAATGAGATTATGGCATGGGCGAAGAAAAATAATAAACGTTTGTTTTTTATGAAGGTCGATTTTGAAAAAGTGTACGATAATGTTAATTGGGATTTTTTGTTGGATGTTAAAAGACAAATGGGTTTTCCAAATAGATGGTGTAGATGGATAAAAGGAGTGCTGGAGTCGGCTTCTTCTTCAGTGTTGGTGAATGGCTCGCCTACAAATGTGTTTAAGTGTTCTAAAGGCATTAGACAGGGAGATCCTATTTCGCCATTTTTATTCATTTTGGTCATGGAGGCATTTGCGGGTATGTTACATAGAGCGACCTCCTTGAAGCTATTTAATGGTGTGAAGTTACCTCGTAAAGGCCCGGATTTGTCGCAACTTTTATACGCGGATGATGCTTTGGTGATGGGTGAATGGTCGTTGGAGAATGTTAAAACGGTAACTAGAATATTGAGAGTTTTCAACCTATGCTCGGGCTTGAAAATTAACTTGTTGAAGTCTAGTTTAATTAGATTAGGGGTGGCAAATCAGGAGGTGGAAGCTATGTCGGAAATATTGGGTTATAAGACGGGGTTGGTCCCGTTTATTTATTTGGGTATAAACGTGGGTGCGAATATGAATAGAGTTAATAACTAGGATCCAGTGGTTGAAGTAGTGAAGAACCGGTTATCAAATTGGAAAGCCTCTTCGCTGTCCATTGGTGGAAGGTATACCTTGGTTAAGTCAGTTTTAGAGAGTCTCCCTACTTATTACTTTTCGTTATTTAAAGCGCCTACAAAAGTCATTGATACTTTAGAAGGGCTGATGAAGCGGTTTTTATGGGGATATGTTGATGGTATTAAGAAGGTTCATTGGGTGGCGTGGGAGAAAGTTACGTATCCTAAAAACCGGGATGGTTTGGGTTTATCGCGCCTAGAGTGGTGTAATAAGTCGCTTCTAGCTAAATGGGTTTGAAGATACCACGATGATCGCAATGGTCTTTGGAAGAGTGTTAGTGAGGCTATTCATGGGGGATGTAGACATTGGGAAGTGCTTCTGTCTAATAACCGCTTAGCGTCTAATTGGAATTCTATAGCTAGAATGGAGAAAAATTGGAAAATAGGTGGACAGCGCTTGACAGAAAGGATTAGAGGAGTTATCGGTCATGGTAAAGAAGTTCGTTTTTGGTTGGATGTGTAGGTGGGTAGGGACCCGTTAAAGAATAGCTTCCCTCTGCTGTTTTAGCTGGAGACCGAGAAAAACTGCACAGTTTCGGACAGATTAAAAGACAGAAGGACGAATGGGGCCGTGAACTGGAAGTGGAAAAGATATCCAGCTGCAGAAGGAGAGCTGCAGCAGCTTGTTGCTTGCTGTGAGCTTCTAGATCAGTTTAGTATAAGAGAGTCGACTGATTCATGGCGTTGGATGGGGGATAAATATGAAGAATTCTCGGTTGCTTCTGTCAAGAAATTGGTTATGCGCGATGATCTAATGATAAGAGCAGAAAATTTCAGATGGTGTAAATGGATTCCTATCAAGTGTAACATATTTATGTGGAGAGCGGATTTGGATCGTTTGGCCACTAAAGTCGAGCTTAACAAGCGAAACATGCAGATGGATAACTTGAAGTGCGTTTTTTGTGAAGATGTCGACGAAACGGTGGAGCACTTGTTCACAGGATGTTGTTTTGCAGGTGGGGTTTGGCAAGCGATTTCGTCGTGGTGTAAAATTCCTCAGATTTTTGCTTTTTCGATCCGGGACCTGTTGGAAATTCATAAATATGCTGGCGTTTCGAAGCTAAAGGCTGAAGTTATTCAAGGTTTGGTGATCGTGGCTTGTTGGAAGATTTGGAAAGCTAGGAACGACCCGATCTTTTCGAGCCGTATCTGTAATGTTGCAGATATAGTTGCGGAGGTGAAATCCGATGGCTTTTTATGGTTTAAGTATAGGCATAAGAGTAATAGTGTGGATTGGGCGAATTGGTGTAATTTTAACTTTTCATAACATGTTGTAATTGGCTTTTGTTTGCGGCCTTAGTTGTCCTGTTTCGCCTTGTAACAGGCTGTTTTGGTTGTTGTGTGAATGAAAATTACCTTTCAAAAAAAAAAACAAAATTGTGCAAGACATTAAATTACAAAGCTTTGAGTAGATTGTGAGAAGGGAAAAAATGAAAGCATTAAGTTGGCAACAATGGCTATATGATCCAAGTAAATGTGGTACAACTTTGAATGCATTGTGATTGTCTGTGCTTTGAGTGTTTCCTGGTGTGCTGCCAGTATGTTAGGTCCAAGTGGGTACATGTTGGTTGGAATCAAAAGTTCAATTGTGGTTTTATAAGCATATAGTCTGCAGTTTTTTCTGTTTGGGCAATCCTAAAGTGAAGGGTTCTGTGACATTCTTGACTCAATGATTATTTTGGAGGGACATGGAAGATACTCCTTTGTTGTCATTGGGTCAATTTGTTGCAGAAAGTGCTTTTGGAACATGGTCTTCATGTGATGGCATCCATTTCCATTTTGAAATTGCTTTTGGTCCAATCGTAATGGGCATAATATAAGGGTTCTGCACATCTATATTTTATTGTGTTTTGTGTCTTCTTGTCTATTTTGGGTGAGGCACTTCCATGTATCTTGATGGAAGCCTTTTCGCAATAGTTTCATGGTCAGTATGTAGCTCCCTTGGGCTTTTATTTTCCTTTTTGTTGCCTTTGTTAGTGTCTTTGTGTTTTACTCTCTTGTTAGTGCTTGTCTAGCTTGTGTATTGTCTTGTACTTGGTCCTTGTTTGTCTCACAATAAAATTGATGCCTTTCAAAAATAAAAACAAAAAAACACAAAATCTATCATCTTACTAGTAGTGTTGTTCCCTTAACACACTTAGATGTAACTATAAAGTTAATCTAATTGTGTTTATGACTGAGATTAATGTATTGATTAATTAACACAGATAAGTAAAACGTAAATATAAAAACACAAAGTTTTTCAACGTTTAAATTCTTATTAGAAATAAATCAAAGAATCTATTACCCAAGTGTTTGCGGAAAAACACTTGGGATTGAATAGACAAGGTATGGTTTGTCTCCTATATAAACTCAAGATATTCTTGAGTAGTAACAATATCGACCCACTAAGCTATCTCAAGGACTTAGTTACTCTTTGTAGGAGAAAAGTGGTTTTGTGAAAGTCTAAGTTTTTAATGCACAAAAACTTGTCCCACTTTTCTCCATTTGTTTCTATTTATACACAAGTATCAAAGAGTACTGAAGATTAAAATACAAAAAGAATAAGAAAGCGTGTCTGACAAATACAACAGTATTTTTCATTTCCAAGAACCAATAGGAATGGGCCAAAAAGTCTTCGAGTGTCAGTTCTGACACTTCTTGACTTTTAGCCGTTTTAGGGAAGGCTTGTTTCTGGCATGATAAGACTTCTCCTTATCTCTTCAAACTCTTCCAGCTCAATCCCGCCTTTCTTTCAGGCTTCAGGTTCTTCAGTCTTCAGTCTTTAATCACTTATTGTTGTTGAGGAGACTGGGGTTCAGTGAGTTCTTATCCAATACTCACTGAACCCATTACCTTCTTCTTTGGCTCAAGTAACACTCAGGGAGTTCCGCCTCACTGAGTGGTGAGTCTTTCTTCTTAGACTCGTCCTGAGCATCTTGAAGGTAACTCACTGAGTGACTGTTCACTCAGTGACTTAAGAATGTTTTCGGTTGATTAACACTTAGCGTAATTTGTATTCAAATCCTGTTTTTAGGATCCTTGGGTACTGACGGACCCAACAATCTCCCCCTATTTGGATATAAATTATGCCTAAGTGTTTTGATCAGTTATGAGTGAGCAAATGGGCTTCTCCTCATACTGAGTATACTAGAAAGCTATTAAGGACACTGAAATAACAAAAACATGGGCCATCAATTTTATTAATATCATTACAAAGTCCTAATATCTAACAAAATACTCAGGGTTCTCGTACTCAGCTTTCCAAGATACCCAAGAGTTCCAGTTTAGCTTTCTTCGACACTAACTCCTCTTTGTCAGGTCGCTCTTTCATCATCCTGTCCAACAGCTTGACAAACTCTTCATTATCAGGACCCTTCACTTGAAGTGCCATTAGCTTGTATGCTAAGAGAGTTGTCATTTCCACTAGCTTGATATCATAGACTCGTTGAAATGCCGGTTGGTTGAACTCATAGACAAAGAATATGCCATACTCAGGGTCCTTGATGACCAGGTTGGGAACAAACTTAACTCCCTAAGGAGGAGTCCTGTTGCAGTGAAGAGCAGCTATGAATTGTTCAGGCTCCTGACCCACAACTTTTCTTTTCCTCCCGGTCTTCTGAGTAGGCTCAGGGATTGACAATCCCTGAGAAGCAAGCGCCTTCTCATGATCTATTCCAAGACTTGATGCGTGGTTTTGCGACCTTACAACAGGTTTTACCTCTCGAGGGATCTCAAGAGGCTTACAACCCCACCAGGCAGTGTACCTGACCGATGTAGTATAGTGTAGTGGTAAGTACGGGGGATTGATCGTTCTCCACAGGGAATAGTGTCGTTAGGATTGAAAAACTATTCTAATAGGTCTAAGGGTGAGGGAATATTCTTTTTCTATTTTTTTATATTTTTATGAAAGCAAGTAAAAATCTCGGGTTTGAAGGAGTGGGCGGAATTAGTTGCTAGTCAACTAACCCAAATAACTACGAATGCAAATAAAATAAAATAATGAAAATGAAAAGGTTGTGAAACTTATGTGGAGAGAAATGTGTTTACTTAGATTTCCTTACTCCCTAACTATCTTTTACCGGTTGATTAGTGTGTATTAATTGCGTGGATGACGGGTGTATTCCTTAATACCAATCGTGGGGTGGCGTACGTACTTCCCCAACTCAATGAGCTCCTACTTCACTCCTATGTCGAGCCGGCTAGGAAGCTCCTAACATGGGATCACTAGAATTCGCTCATGCATTAAATACAACCATAAAAACCTTAGTACGCATTGGTTCATGTTTCTTAAGACGTTCAAGCAAGTTACCGAATAGGAGGTTAGCCAGTTTTCTTCAGCCTAACATAGATAAACAATCATCCAATACAACTAATAACACACTAATAACCAATAATCAATAGCTAGGTTTCATTAGATCTAAGCAAACACAAGATAAATCTAGCCTAGCATGTTTATCAAAAGACAAGAACGAGACATAATCAAACAACACATAGACATATTGATTGATTAAACGATTACTTATCTTCAATTAAACATGGGAGATCCAAGGGTATGAAAACCCTTAAAAATGGCAGAAATTCGTCTTTAGGGTTTCTCCTCACAAAGTTGCACACTAATGACAAAAAATTGCAAAACTATATATAGAGTTTAAGGTCTGACGGCGTCACGTTATAGGACTTGACGCCGTCACCTCGCCGTGTCTAGGGTTCCCGGATGGCCTTCCTGACACCGTCCCTCTTTAGACCTCCAAAATCCGCTCTGGCTTATCAAAGCTTGACGCCGTCAGAATATGGCTTGACGCCGTCCCTCTTTAAGTTAAGCCGTGACGACCTTGATCACATTAAAGGGTGACGCCGTCAGATTTTCCTGTGTAAATTTCTCTGGCTTATCATGAGTAATTTTCATATCCACCACTTTTGCCAAGCCATGACGCCGTCTGGACCAATCCCTGACGCCGTCAAAGGTACTTTCCAGCATAATTTTGAGACTTTGTCGTTTTCTTCACTTTTATGCTCCAAAAACGTCCAAAATGCTTCTTTTTCCAGATTTCTTCTCAAAAGTACCTAAAATGACAAAAGGAACGATTTAGGGCAATATTTGATCAAATAAATACGATTTAGGGCTTAAATGACCCCCTAAAAGCGGTACACTTTTCGCTTCATCAAATACCCTTACACTTGAGATTTGCTTGTCCTCAAGCAAATGCGCTTTTATTCTAATCAAAATACAAGTTAGGGGTCATTTAATGCTAATATAAAAGTAATTGCAACAATTAGTCATTCCACTTTAATCATAATAAGCACGGAGATTACAAACTAGCACCTCACAAGTAGTGTTTAGATACTCACATCTCTCAAGTGTCATCAAAATAATTCTCATAAATGAAAACGGATAATATCTCTCACTACCTGTCATAGCAAATAGATTATCATAGGCTTGGGCAAGGATCAAAAACCTCCTCCACTAGGTGTAAGCACCTAAGATAAACTATCAAAGAGGGCTTTTAAACGGGTTATAACGTTAGGTGTAGGGATATGATAAACACGGTTTTGTTGGATAAGGGATATTTTACTGGTGGCGAGTTAAAGATCTTGATTAATTACATGTACTATACAATGTTGCTAAGCCAAGACTAGACTCAATCTTAAGCTAAAAACAAAATAACAAAAACATAAAACAAACATAAAATGAAACGGGATGGTAGTCCGTATGTTTTTTCTACTTTTCTTTTTCTGATTTTTTTGTATTTTTTTTCTTGATTTTTTTTTTTTGCATACACTTTTGCCCTACCATCCAAAATAATACATCATAGGGGCGTTGCATTCCCCTTACACTTGAACTTTTACATACCTTTACAAATACTATTCTAATGACTCGAATTAAGATAATCGAAACACTTGGAGTACTTTTAAAATATTTAGCACATATGGGGGTAATAAATGATGTTCTTCCCCATTACTCCATTACACTAATACTTTACCCACGAGTCCCAATCGTCCCAAAACAATATGTACAAGGATATGACTCGACTTAGCAACCATGTAATCAATTAGATAATTAACTTGGGTTTAAACAAATGTTGTAACAATAATGCACTAAAAATGAGTGCATACAAGGTAGGCTAAGGCGATTTGGGTGTACATTTAAGTGGGGTGTAACAAATTCTTCCTTTAAGTAAAATGCTTAAAGGTCGAAACGAAAAGATAGGCTCTGAGGGGTGTACTAGGGGTATCTTGTACTAAAAATGAGTACAACGCAAAGGGTGTGGGAGAATTACTTGACCAATATAGCCAATGTAATTATAACAAAAACACAGGTGTAAAACAATGGGTTTATCCTAATGCCTCTTATCATGTAGTAAATCTAATTACACGAATGTAGTCTCACTTGTGGCCTCGGAATGGTCCTAACGCAAGTTCTAGAATCTAAGTGCTACCGGTACACACATCATAGCATAAATGCTTTTCCTACCAATTCTAGGGGCGAACCTCACATATTTGGGGGTGGAAAATTTTTTAGTGGTACGGTTTTTGTGCTAGTCATATAACTCCTATCCATGAGACGCTCATTAAGACCAAAGTTTCACTCCTATATGTTGTAAAAAAATTTAAATTTGGCACTAAAATTGCCCTAACAGGTATTTATCTCAGTTTTATTACACATCTACCATTAAACAAACAAAAATCAAGTGCAATTGTATTCTCTAAGGTATCATCATTTACCCTCCCCTTACACTTAAGATGAACATTGTCCCCAATGTTCAAATAACAAAATGTAAAAGTAACAAGGTAAAAGAATGAAATCAAATACTCCCCTGATTCGTTTGGTGGATAAGGAGGTAACATGGTTAGATCTTCTTCCAAGAGAAAGTAGAAGCTCCAAGACTAATGCATCGCCAAAAGCTTGATTCCACATACATCTCCTTGTCCAAAATAACCTGTTAAACCTGAGAAAACAAACACGAAAACCTGCATAACATCGGCGGGATAAATTCTATATAAGGATATAATGCTTGTGGAATGATAATTTTGCAGATTCCTGGAGTTTATAAGTTAGAGATTTAATAAAAACTTTTTTATGAAAACAAAACTTTCAAAAATTTCAGAAAATTAAAACCTGACGCCGTCAGGTTGTAATGCCTGACGCCGTCAGAAATGATCTGACAGAATTCTCATGTTAAGTTTCCAGAAAATTTCTGGAAAAACCTATACCTTACTTCCTGGAAATCCTGCAAAACATCATTGTGACTCGATACAAGCATTTGACTCAAACAAATACTAATATGTATGTTAATTTATTATTATTACGATTCATGTTCATTTGTTTTAATAAACCGATTTGGATTTCCCTTACACTTAACTTTTGCAAAATACCTTTATATGTAGTTAAGACAAAGTTAAAAACAAAATAAAGCATTTTCACAATTTAGTTTTAAACATGAATCAATAATAATAAAAATTAAACATACATACGGAAGCAAATAAAAACAAACAAACAAATAAATAAACAAACAAAGCAAATAAAGCTTGGGTTGCCTCCCAAGAAGCGCTTGTTTTTGTTCGAGTCACGAGCCTGACTCTCCCCTTATTTAACGAAAATAGGGGAAGTTTTCCCTACACTTAGGGTTAAGTGCGGGTGATAGTAGCGATACACACCAGCTCGGTAGGAGTATGCCACGTGAGGAAAGATTGGTGGATGAATTATATGCTCAAAGGGGTGTGCTCCTTTCATCATAACCTTACCTAGTTCACTTTGGTCAATGGGTGAATTAAAGTTTTCTCCTAAAAAGGGATCATCTTCTATCAACTTCGAGAGATTCCTAGTTGGGAATCCATCTTGACCTAATAAACCCGGTTTAAACCCATAATGTTTCTTGTGATCAATCATGAATGGGTGATGTAAGTATGTAAGGTCATGGTTCACTCCTATATTAGCTTCCACTCCACATGGCCTAGAGTCTACTACCTTAATCTTAACATTACCCGGACTACATGGTATGATGGGTGGATCGGGACCTTTTTTAATTCCTAAATTTACATCTAAAGATGGAAGATTAGGTAACGGTTTTGGTTGAGGCTCCGGTTCATCAAAAATAGGAAATCCCCTAGAACTAAGAGTAAGGTTGTGATCACTATAAGAAATTCAAACCTATATCCTCTAGTTGTGTTTGGTTCAAAGGTTCTACCTCCATCGGGATTCCTAAAGTCTCTTCTACTTCTTCCGGGTAAGTCACGGGCGGTGTGGGTGCCTCGAATGATGGTGGGTTTTGTGAGTACTTGGTGGACTTGGATTTTCTACTTTATCCTCCATCTTATCTTGATTACCTATGTGCTTATTATGTGATTTGTTGAAGTCTATCCCCAACATGCACCTAGGTATCTCAAATCCTTTTCTATTCATCTCAAATTCTTGGTCCGATTCATGAGAATCATTCTCAATAACTTGATCACTATGTTCCATTTGCCTAAAGGATTCCTCATACTCATCATATGTCTTGGTGAAATCTAATCCAAGCATGCACCTAGGTAGTTCAACATTAACCATCTCACAATCTTGGTCGGGTTCATAAAAACTATCCTAGGTGAAGGCTCATATGGTGCATAGGTTTCACTTAATGAGGTATTTTGAGGGTTTGATGGGGCTCCTAAGGTGATTTCCTTAAAAGTTTTATGCACTTGGTCTCTTTTCTCAAGGTACTCACTAAAATCTATGTAAGATCCTGTTCTCATTACTTCATTCCACCATCTTGATTTATCCAAATTAGTAAAATTATATTTCTTCATGTAAAACTCTAGTCGCGGATTTGGTAGATTCACGTTCTCCATAATGGCGAACGGAAGAGTCAATGGAAAAACTTTACGAACAAAAGCACAAAGAAAAGATAGACTATGAGAAAGCTAATAAAAAGAAAATAAAAATCTCACTAGATAGGAATCTAGTGAGTAGACCTAATAAAATAAAAATTCAACCTAAACAATAACTATTCCCCGGCAGCGGCGCCAAAAACTTGATGCGTGGTTTTGCGACCTTACAACAGGTTTTACCTCTCGAGGGATCTCAAGAGGCTTACAACCCCACCAGGCAGTGTACCTGACCGATGTAGTATAGTGTAATGGTAAGTACGGGGGATTGATCGTTCTCCACAGGGAATAGTGTCGTTAGGATTGAAAAACTATTCTAATAGGTCTAAGGGTGAGGGAAGATTCTTTTTGAATTTTTTTACATTTTTATGAAAGCAAGTAAAAATCTCGGGTTTGAAGGAGTGGGCGGAATTAGTTGCTAGTCAACTAACCCAAATAACTACGAATGCAAATAAAATAAAATAATGAAAATGAAAAGGTTGTGAAACTTATGTGGAGAGAAATGTGTTTACTTAGATTTCCTTACTCCCTAACTATCTTTTACCGGTTGATTAGTGTGTATTAATTGTGTGGATGACGGGTGTATTCCTTAATACCAATCGTGGGGTGGCGTACGTACTTCCCCAACTCTATGAGCTCCTACTTCACTCCTATGTCGAGCCGGCTAGGAAGCTCCTAACATGGGATCACTAGAATTCGCTCATGCATTAAATACAACCATAAAAACCTTAGTACGCATTGGTTCATGTTTCTTAAGACGTTCAAGCAAGTTACCGAATAGGAGGTTAGCCAGTTTTCTTAAGCCTAACATAGATAAACAATCATCCAATACAACTAATAACACACTAATAACCAATAATCAATAGCTAGGTTTCATTAGATCTAAGCAAACACAAGATAAATCTAGCCTAGCATGTTAATCAAAAGACAAGAACAAGACATAATCAAACAACACATAGACATATTGATTGATTAAACGATTACTTATCTTCAATTAAACATGGGAGATCCAAGGGTATGAAAACCCTTAAAAATGGCAGAAATTCGTCTTTAGGGTTTCTCCTCACAAAGTTGCACACTAACGACAAAAAATTGCAAAACTATATATAGAGTTTAAGGTCTGACGGCGTCACGTTATAGGACTTGACGCCGTCACCTCGCCATGTCTAGGGTTCCCGGATGGCCTTCCTGGCGCCGTCCCTCTTTAGACCTCCAAAATCCGCTCTGGCTTATCAAAGCTTGACGCCGTCAGAATATGGCTTGACGCCGTCCCTCTTTAAGTTAAGCCGTGACGACCTTGATCACATTAAAGGGTGACGCCGTCAGATTTTCCTGTGTAAATTTCTATGGCTTATCATGAGTAATTTTCATATCCACCACTTTTGCCAAGCCATGACGCCGTCTGGACCAATCCCTGACGCCGTCAAAGGTACTTTCCAGCATAATTTTGAGACTTTGTCGTTTTCTTCACTTTTATGCTCCAAAAACGTCCAAAATGCTTCCTTTTCCAGATTTCTTCTCAAAAGTACCTAAAATGACAAAAGGAACGATTTAGGGCAATATTTGATCAAATAAATACGATTTAGGGCTTAAATGACCCCCTAAAAGCAGTACACTTTTCGCTTCATCAAGACTCTTAGCCACTTTTTCATGTTCCTCATATTTGGTGTTCAGTGTCTTGAGAAGGCTTGGAACGATCTCGCCATGCTTCTTCTTGAGGATGGGCATCATCATGTCCCATTCCCTTAACCCATATTTTGGGAATCTGAAGGGTTTATTAACCTCAGACTTTCTTGGTCCCCTGTGAACCGTAACGCTTATTGGGTTGGTGAGGTGAATGGTCATGTCAGTGATTGTGCCTTCTCCCTTGGTCTTTTTCATATGCCACATATACCTCTCATAGGTTTTGTTCCTTCTTTCTTATCTGAGCTTTGCATGCTCATTGGCTTCCTTAATGATGTCAACCTGTAGCTTGAGGAATTCTTCCCCCTTGATGTCTTTGTCAGTCTCCTTGATCACTTCTTTGGCAACCTCAACAATTACAGGTCTGTTGAGTTACTCAGCTTTTTCTTTGGCCCTTCTTATGTCCTGTTGATGCAAGACTTCGGCCACTTCTGCTGGAGTCCCAAAGAATGTCTTTCCTCCATCTAACTCAACCATAAATGGTGCATCAGGGTCTGGACGCCTTTCAGTTGATGCCAGAACCAATTTTGTTTGAGGAGTATCTTCAGTCACCATGATTCCCTTCCATTTTTCAGTGGGAGGGGGTTGACTAGTGGAGGTCTTAGGGATTTCTGTTGCTACTGTTTCAGGTTGTTCAGGGTTTGCAGCAACAATAAGTGCAGAAGACTGAGGTTGAGAAGTTGGATCATCAAGTTTCTCCCCCTCAACAGATGCAGGAACTTCAGTGTATGCACCTGTTGACTAAGGAGTTGGGGTAACCGGAGAGGCCTGAAGAATTGAGAGGATGCTGGAGACCATTTTCTTCATTTCAGAGGTCTCATTCTTCAGTGTGGACATTTCTGATGCCATGGCATTCTGAGTGGAGGTGAGTTCAGTGATCTTGGTTGTGTAGTGGTTGATCAGCTCATTATGTTTTGTTGAGAGCTGATCATAGGCTGAGGACATTTTGTTCACGTACTCCTTGGAATCAGCGGCTAACTGATGAATAGAATCTTGCTGAGACCTGATGGTTTTGAGATCCACCCACTGAAGAAGCTTTAGAAGCTCAGTGATGTTGGTGGAGGTGGTGGTCTGAGTATCCATGTACTCTTTCAGCTTTGTGATCAGGGTGGGATCATCTTCTAGTTCTTCCTGAATATGATCAAGAACCTTCAGTATGTTGGTGAGCTGCTTTTCTTGTTCAGATCCCATATAATCGAGAAATTCCCTCAGGTCACCGAGTTATTTGTCAGTGAGTTTGGCGACCTGAAGCACTTTGCCCTGAGATTCTTCAACAGTAGCCCTGAAGTCAGCTGATGAAGCGAAAAGTGTACCGCTTTTAGGGGGTCATTTAAGCCCTAAATCGTATTTATTTGATCAAATATTGCCCTAAATCATTCCTTTTGTCATTTTTGGTACTTTGGAGAAGAAATCTGGAAAAGGAAGCATTTTGGACGTTTTTGGAGCATAAAAGTGAAGAAAACGGCAAAGTCTCAAAATTATGCTGAAAAGTACCTTTGACGGCGTCAGGAATTTCCCCAGACGGCGTCATGGCTTGGCAAAAGTGGTGGATATGAAAATTACTCATGATAAGCCAGAGAATTTTGCATGGAAATTCTGACGGCGTCACCCTTTAATGTGATCAAGGTCGTCACGGCTTAAGCTAAAGAGGGACGGCGTCAAGCACTAATCTGACGGCGTCAAGCCTTGATAAGCCAGAGCGGATTTTGGAGGTCTAAAGAGGGACGGCGTCAGGAAGGCCATCCGGGAACCCTAAAAGCGGCGAGGTGACGGCGTCAGGATCTACAACGTGACGCCGTCAGCCCTTAAACTCTATATATAGTTTTGCAATTTTTTGTCATTAGTGTGGAACTTTGTGTGTAACCTTTTGGGAGGAAACCCTAAGACGATTTTAGCAGCTTTTTCAAGGCTTTTTGCCTTGAGATCTTCCATGTTACATTGAAGATAAGTTATCAATTAATCATTCAATATGTCTATGTGTTGTTTGATTCTATCTTGTTCTTGTCTTTTGTTTAACATGCTAGGCTAGGTTTTATTTGTGTTTGCTTAGATCTAATGAAACCTAACTATTGATTATTGGTTATTAGTGTGTTATTAGTTGTATTGGATGATTGTTTATCTATGTTAGGCTTAAGAAAACTGGCTAACCTCCTATTCGGTAACTTGCTTGAACGTCTTAAGAAGCATGAACCAATGCGTACTAAGGTTTTTATGGTTGTATTTAATGCACGAGCGAATTCTAGTGATCCCATGTTAGGAGCTTCCTAGCCGGCTCGACATAGGAGTGAAGTAGGAGCTTGTAGATTGGGGAAGTACGTACGCCACCCCACGATTGGTATTAAGGAATACACCCGTCATCCACGCAATTAATGCACACTAATCAACCGGTAAAAGATAGTTAGGGAGTAAGGAAATCTAAGTAAACACATTTCTCTCCACATAAGTTTTACCACCTTTTCATTTTTAGTTATTTTATTTTATTTGCATTCGTAGTTATTTGGGTTAGTTGATTAGCAACTAATTCCGCCCACTCTTTCAAACCCGAGATTTTACTTGCTTTCATAAAATATAAAAAACATAAAAAGAATCTTCTCTCACCCCTAGACCTATTAGAGTAGTTTTTCAATCCTAACGACACTATTCCCTGTGGAGAACGATCAATCCCCCGTACTTACCACTACACTATACTACATCGGTCAGGTACACTGCCTGGTGGGGTTGTAAGCCTCTCGAGATCCCTTGAGAGGTAAAACCTGTTGTAAGGTCGCAAAACCACGCATCAGGTTTTTGGCGCCGCTGCCGGGGAATAGTTATTGTTTAGGTTGAATTTTTATTTTATAGGTCTACTCACTAGATTCCTTTCTAGTGAGATTTTTATTTTCTTTTTCTAGGTTTTCTTTAGTCTATCTATTTTCTTCGTTTCTTTGTTCGTAACCATTACCATTCGACATCATGGAAGATGGTAATATCCTCGATCCCAACATCCCACCACCACAACAACCACCACCACTCCTAGAGCCCGTACTTTAGGAGACTACTCCCGTCCTAGCCACCATGGCTATCGAAACACCATTGAGCTCACTCAAGGATCCAATGTCACACCCTTGCGATCCGACACCATCCGGTTGGTGCAAAGCAGATGCGCATTCCATGGACTTCGTTCCGAAGATCCTAATCAACATCTCAAGGACTTTCTCAAAATTGTTGATTCCATAGACCTTGATGTTGCCACTCGAGAGACGACCCGACTGCGTCTCTTTCAATTCTCTCTGCGGGACCAAGCTAGTCAATGGCTAGAGCGTCTACCCGCAGGATCCATCACCTCTTGGGATGATCTCACTACTCGTTTCCTTGCTCAGTTTTTTCCACCGGGAAGAACTACCAAGCTAAGGAATGATATCTTGATGTTCCAACAACGTCAAGGCGAAACCCTATACGAGGCATGGACTCGATTCAAGGACTTACTCCAGAAAGTCCCTCACCATGGCATAGAACTTTGGCTCCAAGTCCAAATCTTCTATGACCATATCAATCTCTCCACGAGGCAAACCATTGACCAAGCGGCCGGTGGTAAGCTACGTGATCTAAGTGCGGAACAATCATGGGCTCTCCTAGAAGACCTTGCTCTTTATGACAACGAAAGTTGGAGTGATCCCCGTGATTTGAATAAAACGGTCAAGGCAATATCTTTGCCTTCGAACAATTCAAGCACTTCCGACCGTAGGATCATAGAACTTGAAGACCAAGTCAAGTTTCTGATGAAATCCTACGAGGCTCCTAAACCTTCAAGCCAAGTGAACAAAATCACTTCTTCATGTGAATTATGTAGTGGTCCCCACAACACTCGTGATTGCATGGAACTCCCCGAACAAGCTTTTGCGGACTACGCATCCTCGCGTACCGACGGAGCGGGAGACAAGTGGTACACTTTCAAACCCGAGCCAAACCCCTACGGTGATTCATACAACCCCTCGTGGAAAAATCACCCAAACCTTAGGTGGAAACAAAACCAAAACGCACAACAAACCAATTCTTCCAACCCACCTAATCGTTTCCAATCAAGCGGTTCCAACTCGAACCGTACTTTCAACAACAATCCTTCCGGCAATGGTAGTACCAATAACTTTGAAGGATTGATGTCCCAGTTTATGGCATCTCAAGAAGCTCGTTTAGCCAAGTTTGAAGCCGATTTCAAACAAAAACAAAGCGAGATGACCAATAAGATTGACACTTTGTTGAAAGCCCCCAATGACCGAGAAATGGGAGCACTCCCTAGCAACACGGTCAAGAACCCGAAACTAAACGTCAACGCCATTTCATCGGTTTCGTCTCCTAGTTCTTGTCCACAATATTATTCGGTCAATTCCATGAGCTCGTGTTTCAAACAAACCCAAGTCGTTCAAAATGACCAAGAAGTTATGACATCCAAATTGGTCAACAACATAGTTGAAACACCTCCCACTCAAAACCTTGACAATGAATTCAAGGAGCTCCACCTTGAAAGTCCGGTTATTGATGTGTTGGATGAGAAGAAGCTCAAGTTAGGCGAAAAAGGGACCGCCTTCGTTCAAAACAAGCTACCTAAGAAATTAGATGATCCGGGCTTATTTGTTCTACCTTGCAAGATCGGTAATTCGGAGGCTTATGACACATTAGCCGATCTTGGATCAAGTCTTAACCTACTTCCGTTACCTCTCTACACCTCTCTAAAACCAGGGAAACTTGAAGAAACCGAGGTGATAATAGGCTTAGCGGATGGGAGTGTTGCTTACCCGGTTGGAGTAGTCAAAGACGTGTTAGTACACATAGGAAAACTAACCATTTTAGCCGATTTCCACGTCCTTGATATGGTTAGCGACCCTACATGCCCCTTGTTAATAGGTAGAGGATTTTTGGCGACCGCTAGTGCTATGATTGATTGTAAGGAATCTAAGATAGCGGTAGGAGAAGGAGATACTTGGTCAGTCTATGATGTGAAGAAACATGCCTATGATACTAGTGAGGAACCAACACCCCATTGGTTAGAATTAAATAGGAGACCATCTAGATATGGACCTTGGATCGATAGAGACTTCATAGGACCCCAACGCCCATTTTACCTAGAAGAGGACTTTGTTAACCGAACACATAAGGTAGAGCAACTCTTGGCTAGGGACACCGAATTGAATCCGTTTGAAGAACCTCTAGTTTTTAGGAAGATGATTGATTTTCTAGGAGTTTTGCCAATTAACCTAGGAATGAATAAGTGGACTCGTGAGGACGATGATCATAAGTGGGATTGGGACAAACCACCCAAAGATGGAGATGGGTCATGGCATATTAAGATGACATTGTATGACCCAGATGGAGAGAAGTTTGAAAAGACATATTGTACTAAGCGGACTAATAGGAAACTTCAATCCAAGCTTAACCCTAAAGACGTCCTCGATGACGAACTCACTTACATGGGATAGAAGGACTTTGAGTCTAGCTACAAGACTCGTTAATAAAGAAAAGCGCTTCTTGGGAGGCAACCCAAGCTTTATTTGCTTTGTGTGTTTATTTATTTGTTTGTTTTTATTTGCTTCCATATGTATGTTTAATTTTTATTATTATTGATTCATGTTCAAAACTAAATTGTGAAAATGCTTTATCTTGTCTTTAACTTCGTCTTAACTACATATAAAGGTATTTTGCAAAAGTTAAGTGTAAGGGAAATCTAAATCGGTTTATTAGAACACAAATGAACAAGAATCATAATAATAATAAATTAACATGCATATTAGTATTTGTTTGAGTCAAATGCTTGTATCGAGTCATAATGATGTTTTGCTGGAATTCCAGGAAGTAAGGTGTAGGTTTTTCCAAAAATTTTCCGGAAACGTAACGTGAGAATTCTGTCAGATCATTTCTGACGGCGTCAGGCTTTACAACCTGACGGCGTCAGGTTTAATTTTCTGAAAATTTTTGAAAGTTTTGTTTTCATAAAAAGTTTTTATTAAATCTCTAACTTATAATCTCCAGGAATCTGCAAAATTATCATTCCACAAGCATTATATCCTTATATATAGAGTTTATCCCGCCGATGTTATGCAAGTTTTCGTGTTTGTTTTCTCTGGTTTAACAGGTTATTTTGGACAAGGAGATGCATGTGGAATCAAGCTTATGGCGATGCATTAGTCATAAAGCTTCAACATTACTTTGGAAGAAGATCTAACCATGTTACCACATTATCCACCGAGCGAATCAGGGGAGTATTTGATTTCATTCTTTTACCTTATTTACTTTTACATCTTGTTATTTGAACATTGGGGACAATGTCCATCTTAAGTGTAAGGGGGGGGGGGGTAAAAGTACGATACTTTAGAGAATACAATTGCACTTGATTTTTGTTTGTTTGATGGTAGATGTATAATAAAACTGAGATAAATACCTGTTAGGGCAATTTTAGTGCCAAATTTAAAATTTTTTACAACATTTAGGAGTGAAACTTTAGTTCTAACAAGCGTCTCACGGATAGGAGTTATATGACTAGCACAAAAACCGTACCACTAAAAATTTTCCACCCCAAATATGTGAGGTTCGCCCCTAGAATTGGTAGGAAAAGCATTTATGCTATGATGTGTGTACCGGTAGCACTTAGATTCTAGAACTTGCGTTAGGACCATTCCAAGGCCACAAGTGAGACTACATTCGTGTAGTTAGATTTACTACATGATAAGAGGCATTAGGATTAACCCATTGTTTTACACCTGTGTTTTTGTTATAATTACATTGGCTACATTGGTCAAGTAATTCTCCCACACCTTTGCGTTGTACTCATTTTTAGTACACGATACCCCTAGTACACCCCTCAGAGCCTATCTTTTCGTTTCGACCTTTAAGCATTTTACTTAAAGGAAGAATTTGTTACACCCCACTTAAATGTACACCCAAATCGCCTTAGCCTACCTTGTATGCACTCATTTTTAGTGCATTATTGTGACAACATTTGTTTAAACCCAAGTTAATTATCTAATTGATTACATGGTTGCTAAGTCGAGTCATATCCTTGTACATATTGTTTTGGGACGATTGGGACTCATGGGTAAAGTACTAGTGTAATGGAGTAATGGGGAAGAACGACATTATTACCCCCATATGTGCTAAATATTTTAAAAGTACTCCAAGTTTTTCGATTATCTTAATTCGAGTCATTAGAATAGTTATTTGTAAAGTTATGTAAAAGTTCAAGTGTAAGGGGAATGCAACGCCCCTATGATGTATTATTTTGGATGGTAGGGCAAGAGTGTATGAACAAAAAAAAAAAAAAAAAAAAAAAAAAAAAAAAAAAAAAAAAAAACAAAAAAATTAAAACAAAAAATCAAGAAAAATACAAAAAAAAATGAGAAAAAGAAAAATAGACAAAAAAAACATACGGACTACCATCCCGTTTCATTTTATGTTTATTTTATGTTTTTGTTATTTGGTTTTTAGCTTAAGATTGAGTCGAGTCTTGGCTTAGCAACATTGTATAGTACATGTAATTAATCAAGATCTTTAACTCGTCACCAGTAAAATATCCCTTATCCAATAAAACCGTGTTTATCATATCCCTACACCTCATGCTATAACCCATGTAAAAGCCCTCTTTGATAGTTTATCTTAGGTGCTTACGCCTAGTGGAGGAGGTTTTCGATCCTTGCCCAAGCCTATGGTAATCTATTTGCTATGACAGGTAGTGAGAGATATTATCCATTTTCATTTATGAGATTTATTTTGATGACACTTGAGAGATGTGAGTATCTAAACACTACTTGTGAGGTGCTAGTTTGTAATCTCCGTGCTTATTATGATTAAAGTGGAACGACTATTTCTTGTAATTACTTTTATATTAGCATTAAATGACCCCTAACTTGTATTTTGATTAGAATAAAAGCGCATTTGCTTGAGGACAAGCAAATCTCAAGTGTAAGGGTATTTGATGAAGCGAAAAGTGTACCGCTTTTAGGGGGTCATTTAAGCCCTAAATCGTATTTATTTGATCAAATATTGCCCTAAATCGTTCCTTTTGTCATTTTAGGTACTTTGGAGAAGAAATCTGGAAAAGGAAGCATTTTGGACATTTTTGGAGCATAAAAGTGAAGAAAACGGCAAAGTCTCAAAATTATGCTGAAAAGTACCTTTGACGGCGTCAGGAATTTCCCCAGACGGCGTCATGGCTTGGCAAAAGTGGTGGATATGAAAATTACTCATGATAAGCCAGAGAATTTTGCATGGAAATTCTGACGGCGTCACCCTTTAATGTGATCAAGGTCGTCACGGCTTAAGCTAAAGAGGGACGGCGTCAAGCACTAATCTGACGGCGTCAAGCCTTGATAAGCCAGAGCGGATTTTGGAGGTCTAAAGAGGGACGGCGTCAGGAAGGCCATCCGGGAACCCTAAAAGCGGCGAGGTGACGGCGTCAGGATCTACAACGTGACGCCGTCAGCCCTTAAACTCTATATATAGTTTTGCAATTTTTTGTCATTAGTGTGGAACTTTGTGTGTAACCTTTTGGGAGGAAACCCTAAGACGATTTTAGCAGCTTTTTCAAGGCTTTTTGCCTTGAGATCTTCCATGTTACATTGAAGATAAGTTATCAATTAATCATTCAATATGTCTATGTGTTGTTTGATTCTATCTTGTTCTTGTCTTTTGTTTAACATGCTAGGCTAGGTTTTCTTTGTGTTTGCTTAGATCTAATGAAACCTAACTATTGATTATTGGTTATTAGTGTGTTATTAGTTGTATTGGATGATTGTTTATCTATGTTAGGCTTAAGAAAACTGGCTAACCTCCTATTCGGTAACTTGCTTGAACGTCTTAAGAAGCATGAACCAATGCGTACTAAGGTTTTTATGGTTGTATTTAATGCACGAGCGAATTCTAGTGATCCCATGTTAGGAGCTTCCTAGCCGGCTCGACATAGGAGTGAAGTAGGAGCTTGTAGAGTTGGGGAAGTACGTACGCCACCCCACGATTGGTATTAAGGAATACACCCGTCATCCACGCAATTAATGCACACTAATCAACCGGTAAAAGATAGTTAGGGAGTAAGGAAATCTAAGTAAACACATTTCTCTCCACATAAGTTTTACCACCTTTTCATTTTTAGTTATTTTATTTTATTTGCATTCGTAGTTATTTGGGTTAGTTGATTAGCAACTAATTCCGCCCACTCTTTCAAACCTGAGATTTTACTTGCTTTCATAAAATATAAAAACATAAAAAGAATCTTCTCTCACCCCTAGACCTATTAGAGTAGTTTTTCAATCCTAACGACACTATTCCCTGTGGAGAACGATCAATCCCCCGTACTTACCACTACACTATACTACATCGGTCAGGTACACTGCCTGGTGGGGTTGTAAGCCTCTCGAGATCCCTTGAGAGGTAAAACCTGTTGTAAGGTCGCAAAACCACACATCATCAGCATAGTTGGCTGCTGCTTCAGTATGCTGTTCCCATTGTTCTTCAGTAAGCTCACTAAAGAGAGCATGGTTGGCTTTGCGGAGAATTTTTACCAGCTGCCTTTTAGTGAGCGGAAGAACATTGTCATATTTCTGCAACCACTGAGGAGTAGCGGGAGCAGAAGAGTGACCTGATGATGATGATGATGTTGGGTTGGTTAGGGGTTGTTGATCCTCAGGAGGAGGAGATGATTGTTGTTGCATAGGGTGTAGAGGAGAGTTTTATGTTTCAGTCTCCATTTCCTCCTCAGCACCAAAAACATCTTCATCGCCAAAATCAACCATTTCCTCCCCTGACACATTGTCCAGCAGTCTTTCAAGATCTGCCAGAGTAGGAATCCTGCGGGAATCCGGCTCCCCCTCAGAAGAGGGCTCACCTTTGTTGTAACCAGGTTCTTACCCCTCCAAGTGTACTGAGTGGGTTTTCTCAGCCTGGACCTTGGAGTCAGTTCCTGAGTGACTGGATCCGCCATGAGGGGTTTTGGGTTCTGTATCAGCGGGTGGTTTCAATCCCTTTGAGTCTTTGTCCCCCTGAGTGCCTTCAAGGACTGGTGGGAGTTCTCCAGTACTATCATGAGGCACTGATTGTGATTGTTTTTGGACCCCCTTCCCATCAGGGTTGTACTTCCCTTCTGAGGATATAGGGTCCTTTTCTCCCTGAGATCCTGATTGTGATTTGTCAGGACCGTAAGTAGGATATGATTGGGTGTGGTTCCCCTTCTCAGTAGAGTAGTGCTGCTCTACCGAGGATTCAGGACCCTGTACTCCCTCAGGCAAAGGTTGGGATTGACTAATGCCTTCATCGGGATGTGAGAGGGTGAAGGTTCCTGACCCCACTGACTTGTGTATGTCAGTAGAGCCATAAGGAAGGGTTTTGCCCGAGGACACTGAGGATGATTTCTCATTATCCTCCGTTGGCGTTTGTTTTAAGGTCAAGAGGGTCTCAATGATGGGTGTCTCTGAGGTCTTGGCCATAGTTTGCCTTTCTTTAGGCTCTGAGGCAGAAGTCTCAAGGACGAGTGATTTGGATTTAGCCACCTTCTTTGACCCTGCCTTCTTTTTCTTCTTCTCCTATTTTGTAGGGGAAGGAACAGGTGAGACAGGATTTGCTCCCAGAATGACCAACAGCATGTATGTGGTCAGGGAGACTGGTTGTACCTCAGTGAGGTCTCTCGAATAGTTGGCTTTATGAAGGACGTCAGGTTTAGATCCCTCAACGTCAGGCCTAACATAATCAGAGCCTAGTAAGGCCTGAAGCGCACAGGAAATGAACCTAGGGAAAGACATGTGTCTTCGCCTAGATTTTTCTGAGAGCTTGGCTACGAGGTCACGGAAGATTATTTCTCAGATGTCTATCTTTCTACCCTCAAGGAGACTGAACAACCATCAATTGTTGTGATGCATTCAACTATTCCGTGGAGGATTTATTTCCCCCAAGGACCTGAATGACAAAGGTCATCAGGATCCTCCAGACAAGGTGGAACCAGGTCTTAATGATAGGCGCTTTGGCCAATAGGGTTCCTGGGGCCACATCAGGTTGTTTTGGGTCATGTGGGCCTAGTAAAATCAATTCGGCCTTTACTTCTTGGTCAGTGGGGTTGGGCTCAAAATTCTCAGTGAAATCAAGACCTATGGCCTTGATGAAGGTTTGGTAATCAAGGGAGAGGGTCCTTCTCCCATTCATCACTGAGAAAGTGATTATTGAGTCGCTGGTGTCCTCAGGGCTTGTTGCCACTGCAGTGCACCAAAATTCCCTCAGATAGTTATTATAAATGACTGAGGGGGTTTTTGTGAACGCCGTAGCAAGAAAGCAGTTTTGTAGATACTTAACCACATTCTTGTACGCCCAAAACTTTTCGAGGTAGGCAAAGTTTCCTACAACGTTATTTTTGGTCATGTCCATGGCCTCCATTGTGAATTCCACATTTGGGGCGTAGGTAATAGCCTTAGAAGTAGCCATTTGTGTAAAAGGTCTTGGATTTACAAAAAAAAGTGTCTGGATTTCTAAAGATGAACAACACACTAGTTTTTGAGAGAAAAAAGGGCAAGAGTTTTGCTTAAAAATTTTCTTAAAACGTGTGTGTGTTGATTTGTTTGGGGGTATTTATAGGGAAGTGAAGAGGATGGGTGTTTTAGGCATTTAAGCGGTTTATTTTTCAATAAGAAATTTTTTGAAAACCGTTTTGTATAAAACGTTTTGGATTCGCATTAAATGCTCAACCGCTCCACTTTCTCGGGTTTTGTGCAACAGTCGAGGTGAACAGTTGTGCCATCTGTAAATAGTGTAATTTGTAGAGATTACATCATCACATATTTTTTATGTGAGAGAAGAGGCATTAAATGCCAAGTGGGTAAGTGGGGGCCCAGAGGTGGATGCTAGAAGGCAAAAAGAACAAATATTCTTATATTAAATAAGAATTCAGTTACCAACCTCGGACATTTACTAACTAGATACTTAGAGCATTTAAGTTAGCATTGAATGTCATTTTGAGGGCCCTGAATGACTTTTCATTCAGTGAGGGGTTCAGGGAAGATGATTCAGTGATCTTTTTCACTGAGGAACACATTGAGTCATGGACCTGGGGTTTTCAGAATTTACACTTTGTTGGATGGATTCAATCAGTGGACTGATTCTCAATATCCAGCATTCCTAATTCAGCTTTCAGTCTTGTGAAAGTTGGTTCATCCAAAGGTTTGGTGAATATATCAGCTAGCTGATATTCAGTAGGAATGAAGTGTAATTCAATGTCACCATTCATGACATGGTCCCTGATAAAGTGATATCTAATATCAATGTGTTTTGTTCTCTGATAAAGAACAGGGTTGTTTGAGATGGCAATTGCACTAGTGTTATCACGAAAGATGTGAACCATCTTATACTGGATTTCATAGTCATTGAGTTGACTTTTCATCCAGAGTACACTTGCACAACAACTGGCAGCTGCAACATATTCAGCTTCAGCTGAGGACATGGCAACTGATTGTTGCTTCTTAGCACTCCAACAGACTACTTTCCCACCAAGGATTTGGCAGGAGCCTAAGGTGCTTTTTCTGTCCATGTTGCATCCAGCATAGTCAGAGTCTGAGTATCCTTTGAGATCAAAGCTTGAACATTTTGGATAGTATAATCCAAGGTTTGGAGTACCTTTCAGGTACCTGAGTATCCTTTATACAGCTGTGAGATGAGATTCTCTTGGGTCAGACTGATATCTGGCACACAAACAGACTGAGAATTGAACGTCAGGCCTTGATGCAAGTAGATACATCAGTGACCCAATCATTCCTCTGAAAAGAGTTTGATTCACTGGTTTTCCAGTGAGGTCAGGACCAAGGTTGTTTGGTGGAACCATGGGAGTTTTGACTGAGGCACAGTCACTGAGCTCATACTTCTTCAGTAGGCTTCTGACATACTTCTCCTGACTGATAGAGGTTCCTTTATCAGTCTGCTTGATTTGCAGTCCAAGGAAGTAAGTCAGTTCTCTCATCATGATCATTTCAAATTTCTTTGCCATTAGTTTTTCAAACTGTTTGCAAAGTTTATAACTTGTTGAGCCAAAGATGATGTCATCAACATATACTTGTACAAGTATGACATCATTATTTGTCCTGTAGATAAACAATGCGTTGTCTATCTTGCCTCTGACAAATTTGTTTTGGAGCAGGAAGGCTAAGAGAGTTTCATACCATGCCCTGGGTTCTTGTTTTAGTCCATAAAGGGCTTTGTTAAGCTTGCAGACATAGTCAGGAAACTCACTACTTTCAAATCCAGGAGGTTGCTGAACATAAACATCTTCTTTCAGTGAGCCGTTTAAGAATGCACTTTTTACATCCATTTGTTACACTTTGAAGTTCATGTAGGTTGCAAATGCAAGTAAGATCCTGATGGCTTCCATCATAGCCACTGGTGTAAATGTTTCTTCATAGTCAATGCCTTCTTGTTGATTATAGCCTTTGGCTACAAGTCTGGCCTTGTTTTTAATGACTATGGCATTTTCATCAGATTTGTTTTTGAACACCCATTTCATGCCAATGACTGAAACATCTTCAGGACATTTGACCAAGGTCATTACCTTGTTTCTGTCAAATTGTTCCAGTTCATCATGCATGGCCTGAACCCAACTTGGATGTGTAAGTGTTTCTTTGACACTTTTGGGTTCAAATGTGGAGATGAAGTCCACAAATAGGCATTCATTGGCAGAGGCTGCTCTTAATTGTGCAGCCGTACTTCTAGTGAGCATGCCTTCAGTAGGCACTCCAATTATATTGACAAGTTCTATATCCTGAGACCTAGTCCAACTGTCCTGAGGTCTTGGAAACTGATTAGAACTTGAGGAGGCCTGATTGGTGGGGTCTGTAGCAGACACAAGATGATTTTCAGCATCTTGAGTGACTGACTGGGTTGACTGATCACTGTGATTATTTGGTTCCTGAGCACTGTGATCAGACTGATGGATTGTATCAGTACTCCTTTGTGCTTCAACAAACTCAGTGATGGTTAGGTAAGGGAGGTTGTGAGGGATGATGTAGTAGGAGATGTCAGCATTTGCTTGGTACTGAGTGAAAGGATCATTGTCAGGATGATGTTCATCAGGAGGGTATCTTGATGAATCATCAATGCCTATCTCTTCCACTGAGGTGTTAGAGACACTGATTGCATCAGTGCTCTCATCAAAGGTAACATGGAATGTTTCCTCAGTTTGCTGTCTCCTAGTGTTGAACACCCTGAAGGCCTTTGAGAGAAGTGAGTATCCTAGGATGTATCCATCATCAGCTTTGGCATCAAATTTCCCTAAGTGATCCTTGGGATTATGAATAAACATAGGACACCTAAAGACATGTAAGTAGCTGATGTCAGGGATCCTTCCCTTGAATAACTCATAAGGGGTTTCGCTATGTCTCTTGACAATGATGGATCTGTTTTGTATATAACAGGCAGTTTTGACTGCTTCAGTCCAAAAGTGTTTGTAAATGACTGATCCATTTAGCATTGTCCTGGCAGCTTCAATGAGTGTTCTATTCTTCCTTTCAGCAACACCATTTTGTTTCGGTGTGTAAGGTGAGGAAAATTTTTGGGAAATTCCTTTCTCATCACAGAAACATTCAAGTTCATAGTTTTTGAACTCTGTTCCATTGTCAGTCCTAATCTGTTTGACTTTAATGTCATTTTGATTTTCAATGTTGACATGATTGTTTCAGCTACCTGACTCTTTTTGATCAGGAAGTAAACCCAAGTGTATCTTGAGTATTCATCCACAATGACCAAAGTATACTTCTCATGGTTAATGGATCTAGGACTGATGGGCCCAAAGAGATCCATATGGAAAAGATGAAGGCAATTTCTGATGGAAAAGTTTGTTTTGGTTTTAATCCTCTATGATGTTTACCCTTTTCACAGGCAGAGCATGGTTTATCCTTTGAAAACACAAGTGATGGTAAGCCAAGGACCTTGTTTTGTTTTACAGGATTTTTTATGTTTTTGAAGTTCAGGTGAGAGAGTCTCTTATGCCAAAGCCAGTTGAGGGTTTCATTAGCCTGAGCAAAGAGACAAGTTCCATTCTGAGTTAGACTTGACATGTCTAACACATAAACATCTTGTCTTCTTGGTGCAATAAGGACAACTTCCTTATTTGCATTGAAGATGGTTCCTTGCTTATCATCAAACTGAACTATGTACTTTGCATCACATAGTTGACTGACACTGATCAAGTTGTACTTAAGACCATTGACATAAGTTATCCTAGTAAAGACTATACCACTACAGTTTACTGAACCATAACCTTCAGTGAGACATGATGAATTATCAGCAAATATCACCTTGGGTCCTGGTTCTTCTACATATTTGTGCAGTTATTCTTTCACACCAGTCATGCTCCTTGAACAACCACTATCTAGATGCCAAACATGCTCCTTGTCATGTCTCTGCACAAATGGTAAACTGAGTTAGTTCTTTCTAGGACCCCTCATCTTGGAGGGCTTGACTTTGGTAGTCTTCTTAAAAGTAACAATTGATTCATGGTCAGTGGTTGGGTGGACTAAGCTACCACAGGTTTTGCATTTGATTGCAGAGGTAGACACAGTAGACTGAGAGGATGACTTGGTCATACCTCTTCTGGTCTGAATGACCTTCTCATGTCCTGAGGTGTCATGAGTGGAATCTCCACAAATTTCACAACAGTTGTCCATTAGACAATCCTTAGGAAGGTGGTCATTGAAGCCACAGTGAGGGCAAGGTGCAAAAGGCTTGGCCTTTTGTTTCTGTTTCTGTTTAGAATCAGAAGGGTATTTTAAATCCTGTGCTTTAAATTTTTCCATCTTTGATGTGGCTGTGTATGATTGGTGATCAGAGGTCCTGTGATCTTCCTTTTTGCATATCATGCAGTAAAGGATTCTATAACAATCATCAGTGAAATGATTGGTATAGTGACACAGCTCACACCGTTTCAGGGGTTTGGAGGGTTTTGGTTTGGTGCTTGAGGAAGCTGATTTGGGTTCCTTCATCTTGGATTGAGAAGGTTTCTCAGAAGATTCAATCTTTTCACTCAGCTTCCTGACAAGCTCAGCCAACTGATCAATTTTTGAGTCAGGGCTTTCAGTTTTTACTTCAGAAGGGACTGAAGTTGATGAGTCATCAGAATGTACTGAGATTTCAGGGGTTTGCCTTTTCAAGATGGTTTTTCCCATTCCTGGCTTCTCCTTTGGAGAATACTGAGAGTAGACCAATGGTGGGAGGTCTGAGCTTGGTGCAGCACCCTGAAGGATATTCAGAGGTGGGAGTGGTGTGAATGATTCTGATTCAGACTCATTGACTAACTAAGTACTACTGGGTTGGTCAGTGAGTCCAAGCATATTTTTCAGAGCCTGACTTTCAGGAAGCAAGATTTTTCCAGTATCAAAGTTTGGTAACTTACTGACTGGGTTGTCCCTGACAATCCAGTCATTTGACTTGGGTTGCATTTCTTGCTCAAAAGATATGCCAGCTGTAATAAAGGTCTTTTCTCTGTGACTATCACTGGGGGTTTCAGTGAGTTGGTCTATTCCTATAATTTTCTTTTTATTACAAGGAATTAGACTCACAGTTTCATAGACTTTGGGGTTCTTTTTAGTCCAGCCTTCAATGACAGCCTTTTCTTTGTTAAGTTCATTTTGAAGGGCTTGATTTTGTTTCAAAATCTCAGTGTTTTGAATTTGTAGTGTAATAGTTTCTAACTTGGCTTGTTTTAGTACAAGCAATTCATCTCTACACTTATTCAATTCTAACACAAGATTGTTATATATTGAAAGCAAGTTAAGCCTTTGTTCTTCTACAAACTTAAGATCTACACAAATATAATTCATATAGGACTGCCAGTCAGAATCATCATCCATTGAAAGTATAATATTTACCTTCTTCATGGTTATGTTCACCCATTCTCCATTCCTTGCATGGCTTTTTCCCATAGCCACCTGATCACCTTCAGAAAGTGCCATCAATGTACTCACTCTAATTTTCTCATCTTCTGAGGAGACCTCTTCTTCATCCCAGTAGCTTCTGCTACAAGAGCCTTGTTCTTTGTCTGAACAGGTTTGGTAGTGTGAGCAGCCTGAGACATTGAGGGATTAGTTTCAAGAACAGCAAGTTTAACCTTAGCTTTCCTATATTTAGCCTCAAAGTCTTTTTGACCCTTTTGAACATTATTTTTTTGAAAATGTTGGGTCGACTGAAGCATTCTAGGTTGAAACTTGCTAGTTCCTGAGGAACTGTTTCCATAAATTTATAAGAGGGTTCTGAGATGGTTTTTGAATAACAGTCTCTAGCAAAGTGGCCCTTTTTACCACATTTGAAACACTTAGTGGTTTCATTTGCTTTAGCTTTAGAAAAGTTTGACTGATTTCTTTTGATAAAGCGTTTTGAATTGGAAAGGAGAGCCCTTTCTTGGAATTCCAAGTTTAAGTCACTTAGGTACTCATCACCAGTTCTTTCATCAATCTCATCTTCAGAATCCTCTTGAAAATTCTGCACAACACCATTAGAATAAAAGGCAGTTGATATGGGTGAGGAGGTCAGGGCCTTTTTGGTCTCAAGAGCTTTTGAGTCTGGGTATCTCCTAGAGATTAAGTTGTCTTCATAGACAAACTTCCCATAGATCTCAGGGAGCTCAAGGGTCTGAATGTGATTAGCATTCCTGAGGCCTTGTGAGAAGGTTAGCCACTTCTCAGGGTGACTGCTGACAAAGCCAACATTTGACTCATGCTTAGACAAAACTACACCAACATTTGATAATTCGTTTATCAGGGTCTTGTATCGAGTATATGTCTGAGAGAGACTTTCAGAGTCCTTAGCCCTGAAAGTATTGTACTCAAGTTTCAGGTCCATGAACCTGTTTTCCTTGGTATCTGAGGGACCTTCAAAGCTATTAATCAAGTCATCCCAAGTTTGCTTGGCTATTGAACAGTTGATGACTGATTCCATTATATCGTCAGGAAGACAAGATATAATTATGCTTTTCAAGCGTTGATCTTGATTGACCACCCTTCTCTCATCAATGGACAACTGAGCTTCAGGCTTGTTTAGCCCCTCAGTAGTCTTAGGGACATAAGGACCTTCTTTGACACAAGTGATGTAGTATGGTTCCATACCAGTCAAGTAGCAAAGCATTCGCTTTTTCTACTTGCTAAATTTTCCAGCTTCGAGTCTGGGGGCAACAGCTGAAAAGCTACCACCCTTTTTATCGACGAGCTGGGGCACATTAATATCAGCCACAGTAGGATCTTGGTTTTAAAAATCTTGAGCACTCTTGGTTTTTGAGAGGATTTTATAAACCAGAGGCTCTGATACCACTTGTTGTTCCCTTAACACACTTAGAAGTAACTATAAAGTTAATCTAATTGTGTTTATGACTGAGATTAATGTATTGATTAATTAACACAGATAAGTAAAACGTAAATATAAAAACACAAAGTTTTTCAACGTTTAAATTCTTATTAGAAATCAATCAAAGAATCTATTACCCAAGTGTTTGCGGAAAAACACTTAGGATTGAATAGACAAGGTATGGTTTGTCTCCTATCTAAATTCAAGATATTCTTGAGTGGTAACAATATCGACCCACTAAGCTATCTCAGGGACTTAGTTACTCTTTGTAGGAGAAAAGTGGTTTTGTGAAAGTCTAAGCTTTTAATGCACGAAAACATGCCCCACTTTTCTCCATTTGTTTCTATTTATACACAAGTATCAAAGAGTACTGAAGATTAAAAAACAAAAAGAATAAGAAAGCAAGTCTGACAACTACAACAGTATTTGTCATTTCCAAGAGAACTAATAGGAATGGGCCAAAAAGTCTTCGAGTGTCAGTTCTGACACTTCTTGACTTTTAGCCGTTTTAGGGAAGGCTTGTTTCTGGCCTGATAAGACTTCTCCTTATCTCTTCAAACACTTCCTGCTCAATCCCGCCTTTCTTTCAGGCTTCAGGTTCTTCAGCCTTCGCCTTCAGTCTTCAGTCTTAAATCACTTATTGTTGTTGAGGAGACTGGGGTTCAGTGAGTTCTTATCCAATACTCACTGAACCCATTACCTTCTTCTTTGGCTCAAGTAACACTCAGGGAGTTCTGCCTCACTGAGCGGTGAGTCTTTCTTCTTAGACTCGTCCTTAGCATCTTGAAGGTAACTCACTGAGTGACTATTCACTTACTGACTTAAGAATGTTTTCGGTTGATTAACACTTAGCGTAATTTGTATTCAAATCCTGTTTTCAGGATCCTTGGGTACTGACGAACCCAACAAGTAGCAATTTGCATTTCATTTTTGTGTTTGTTTGGAACAATCTCTTCTGTATGAGCCGTAATTGTGAAATATGTCAAAACCGAATTTTCCTCAATTGTTTGAACCGAATCCATTGCATCTAATTATTTTGCAAAAATTTAAATCAATTAGCTTATAATATGACCAAATAACTATAATTTGTGATAATTAACGAGTTTATTAAGATCATTACCTTGATTAACGGATCAAGACTCGGATCTGATGCAAATACGTGATGATGAATAATGTGAAGATAACGGATAGGTTGATATGAGATAAATTAGATCGATTGATGAGTTAAATAGAAAAAATTAGGGGTTTGATTTGGTTATTAAGTTTACGTGATGATGGAGACGATTGAGAGAAAACAGGGAAGATCGAAACACACATTTTGTGTGTGTGAAAAAAATGAATGTTTAAGAGGGTGGGTCTTAAAAACAGGTTTTATATGAACTAAAATAACCTAAAAATGAATCTTTTGACAGTTTATATTGCATGTTATATATTAGTGGCATTCCGAAAAACTTTTCCACAGTTATTTTATCAACAATGGCTTTTCTGTTATCTATGGCTATCCTCGCTTGATGTTGTAACAACCCGTAATTTTCCATGTCAACATTTATTTCCAAACTATAATTTATTACTTTGAGAATTTTCAATAACACTTTTATGAAAAACTTTTTAGTTAAATAAACGTAAAACTAGGAACAACCCCTTGTGCACCAGGACTTAGGCTAATATTTAGTCCACAACGCTCCAGTATCTTGCTCTTACTCCGGTTCACAATTTTAAACCCTAAAACAAATTCCTTTTCTAAAATTACTTACGGTTGTCAATTCAAAAAACACAATTCGTAATTCAAAATTTAACACCCGATATACCCAATTCTCCCAACGATTATTTCTAATGCATGTTTATACTTCCAAAAAGATTACAAAAGTTCCAAAAATATTTTCTTACGCCTAAGGTAAATTCTTTATACACTTTTGTATCAAAACTACTCATCTAATACCATTTTGTGTACATTCCCCCCCTTGTTTTATAAACAATTACTAGACAAGATTATACACAATATTTATTAGCCACCAAGAACCCCTAGAACATGGAGTCAAAGAACAAATTGGTGGCTTGACCACCAATTTGTCCCCCCCCCCTCTAGCCTAATCGGCCTCCCCCATAAATGCAAGCCAATGATATTTTTGACCCTACTATTAATCCTTTGAAACTTACCTAGTATAAATAGAAAAAACTACCTTCATTTTTTTCACCTACTAGTTCAAGTAAAGAAAAAAATATATCACCTCCCATATATATATACAAGTCGACACACTAAGAGGATCAAGAAGGAGAAATCTTGATTTTGGTTAAGATCAAGCATACTTAGGGCACTTTAGTAAGGTTTGGAGCATTGATCTTGAAGTTAATCAAGTGTTTTGCAACTCTCATCTCACTAATCTCTTTTGTAAGTAAATCTTACACTACTAAAACTTCATTTTTTTTTATGTCATAATGCTAGTCAAGTATATATACTTAGTTATTACTTGGTACATGTTGATAAAGTTTTACATTTATAATGATCCTTTAACGAAAGATTATGTTTTGAACAAGTTTTGATTGCAAGAAAACTAGTTAGTAAAAATCTCCACAAGAAAGTGATGAAAACATTATATATACATGTATGTTAGTAAACTTGTAGTTTTATACAGTCTTGATGATCACTTACATGGACATTTGAATACTGTTAAGTTTATGGTTAGATCACTATTATTATGTTGAGAAGTTGATCGATGAACTAGGAATAGATTTTAAGTGGTTGTTAAGTGGTTAAAATAACTAGAAGATTTGGAAAAATAGTTTGGCATTCTTAAAAGTGATTCTGTCCAGTTTTGGTTAATATAGCAAACTCAGTAACTTGGTAACCATTTTAGGCTAGAAATATAGAAAATAGACTCAATAACGAAAACGTAGCCGCTTGAATGAGTTAAAACGGGCCTGTAACGAAAAAGATACGCTAGTTTCAATTTTTACGACGAAAACTACATTTTCAGAAAATTGTCAAAGCTGTTAGAAAATTTGAGTAATGAAAACTGAGGTTAAATGGTATCTAGACTAGCCGAGACCTTAGAAATCTGATAGTACACTTAAATACCTTCGCGGGGATAGGTAAAACATAAAAAACGAAGCTACGACGCAAAAGTTATGGCCTAACGAATGTTTACGTCGATATATACGTTGACAGCCTATATTTTTTGGCTATTAGAAAGCTGTTAGGATTATTTAGATTGGATTTTGGACCTTTTAGAGTACATTGTGGCTAAAATAACGTAAACCGAAATGGTAGAACATTATATATATTTATTAGGCGCGTTAGAGATTGTTGAAATAGCCATTAACATGACGACTAAAATTTGGTCGCAAGAATTACAAGTTACGTTTTTTAAAGTGGTAATTTTCTAAATAAATGATCAAATTGACGCAACTATATTTTGACGACAAATATTACAACATGTACAAGTGATAAAGTAAAGTATGAACTTGCGTGCATGGCCTTGTTTTTGAACCTAAGACATATGTAATATTTAGGTCGCGATTAGAGTTATCGGACTTAATTTGCCGTTTACAAATTTACCAACCGAGATTTGCTTTTGCTAAGGTGAGTTTCATAGCCCCACTTTTTACTGTTTTACTATTCAATTTGAAATACTTGGGGTGGGAATACATTGCTTGTTTTTACATATGGACACAAGTGTATTAAACATTTATTGATTGCCTAAGTTGTTGTCGTTTGCCATAAATTCCCCACTATCATGAACCATTAATTACATTGTAAGCGCGAATGTTGTGAATAGATCTATTGGGGGTAAACTCCCCCGTCCGGGTTGGTCGCTCCAACTAGTCAAACGGACGCATTTCATTTGATGTCGTACAGGTGTTTGGCAAAGCACCTGTTTGGGGTGATAACATGAACTAACTGTTAGGGCTTCGGTGTCATGAGCTTAGTGCAACAGTAGTCTTTATCATGAACATGTTTTAACATATTGTCTTTGAAATCTTGTGGTCCATGCATAACTTGTTTACTTAAACCTATGAACTCACCAGCTTTATGATGACCCTTTTAGCGAGTATTCTTTG